>CM031376.1:17741116-18341116 GCA_018208015.1 Medicago ruthenica
CCTTCATCATCTACAACAACATTATGGATTCCCATCACTGTCTTGGTTCTGGAGTTGTTACTCTATAGGCTCTGCTGTTTGTAGAATAGCCTAGAAAGATTCCCATCTTCACTTTTAGGCAACCTCTTTCTTCTTGGTTCCCTGTCAGCTAGAATGTAACACTTACTACCAAACACATGAAAATGCTTCACCTGTTGGTTTCCTGTCCTTCCTAGCTCGTACAAGGTGTAGATGTACCTTTTCTCAAGTCACTCTATTATGAATATAGCAGGCTGTGTTCATGGCTTCCGCCCAAAAGAAAAAATGGCAGCTTCTTTGGCATGTGCATACCCTAGCAGATTCTGCAAAGTCCTGTTTCTTTCTCTCAACTATCCCATTTTGTTGAGGAGTAATGGGTGCAGAGAACTCATGAAATATTCCTTCAGAAATACAGAAATCAGAGAACTTACCATTCTCAAACTCCTTCCCATGGTCACTTCTGATTCTAAACAATTCCACAATCTTTTTCTCTCTGAAGTTGTAAGCAAAGATCCTTGAATTTTTCAAAAGTGTCTGATTTCTCCTTAATGAAATTTATCCAAGTATATCTAGAAAAATCATCAACAACACAAAAGCATACTTCTTACCACCTAGGCTTTCGACTTGCATAGGTCCCATTAAGTCCATGTGCAATAGCTCAAGAACTCTGGATGTGGACAGATGTTGCAGCTTCTGGTGAGGCATCTTGGTCTGTTTTCCTATCTGACATTCTCCACATATACTTCCTTCCTGAATTTGGAGTTTTGGTAAACCTCTGATGGCTCCTTCAGCAATAGCTTTCTTCATGCTTCTGAGATTCAGATGTCCAAGCTTTTGGTGCCATAGCTTAACTTCATCTTCTTTGGTTATTAGACAAGTAGATAACTTTGCTAGAGAGACCCACAAGTAGCAATTGTCCTTTGATCTAACACCTTTCATCAGGATTTCCCCTTCACTGTTAGCCACTAAGCATTCACTCTTAGTAAAGTTGACCTTCATTCCTTGATCGCACAGTTGACTAATACTAATTAAGTTTGCAGTTAATCCTTTCACAAGAAGCACCTTATCAAGTTTGGGTAGACCCTCTTCCACAAGATTTTCTACACCCTTTATTTCTCCTTTGGCTCCATCCCCAAAAGTCACAAAACTTGTAGCATAAGGCTTAACATCAGTTAAGTAATTTTTATCACCAGTCATATGTCTGGAACATCCACTGTCAAAGTACCAATCATTTCTGGAAGACACTCTCAAAGATGTATGAGCAATTTGAGCAATCTCATCAGCTTCTGGTTCTATTTTTCTAGGATCCATAGTGTTGCTTGTGAAATTATCATTTTTCTGCTTCCACTGCCTCTTGGTGATCTTTACTGTGGGATCAGGTCTTGGTGAATAGGTCCTGTCTTGGTAACCATATAATTTAAAACAGAAAGGTCTGATATGTCCTTTTCTTCCACAGTAGTGACATACCCAACCATAATTCCTTCCTTTTGATCTGGGCCTATATCCTGATGCCTGTTGTCTCACCCGATGCTGGGGCATCTGTCTTGACACAGTATGATCATGAGTATTAACAGATGGCACAAACTGTCTCACAGGTAGTTGTTTCTGCTGAGACAAGGAACTGTAGTCAAACCCAATACCTTTAGAATCTCCAGGTTTCTGTCCTATTTCCAGAATTTCGTCTAAGGCATCAGTACCTTTGTTCATCATCCGCAGTTGCTTGTTCATATTGTCAATCTTGGAAGTAAGTAAGATAACCTCATCATTGAGTTCTGAGTTTATTTCAGAAGTTTGTCTTTCTCAGCTTGCAAGAGAGCAATGATCCTCTTTTGTTTTTCTAAAGTTCTACAAACTTCCTCACTTTTGAGACATAGCTCCTTGTAAGAATCAGCCAATTCATCATATGTTACCTCTTCATCACTAGATTCATTGTCAGATGTGCACACTCCAGTCAAGACATTCACATGTTTTGCAGTTTCAGGTTCTTCTTCTGATTCATCCTCATCCGTCCAAGACACAGTCATCACCTTCTTTTGTTTCTTCAGATAAGTTGCACACTCAGTTCTGATGTGACCAAATCCTTCGCATTCATGGCATTGCACCCCTTTGCTTTGATTGATTTTGTCATCAGTTCTAGGTTTCCTCTGATTGTTGACATTTTTATATATGCTGCGACTGTTGTCCGGAGCATTTGTCCTAGGGCGTTTGTCCATCATCTTCACAACTTGATTAAATTGTTTGCCCAACAACACAATAGCTTCAGAGATGCTCTCATCAGTATCTAAATTACTCTCCACATCATCTTCATCAGTGTTGGAGATGAAAGCTATGTTCTTGTCTTTCTTTTCAGATCTTTCATTAGCCTTCAACTCAAAAGTTTGAAGAGATCCAATCAACTCATCAACTTTCATATTTCCTATATCTTGGGCCTCCTCAATAGCACATACTTTCATATCAAATTTCTTAGGCAAGGATCTGAGGATTTTGCTTACCAGTTTTTCATCAGACATCTTTTCCCCCAAGGATTCAAATGTGTTAGCATATTCTAGCACATTCATGTGAAAGTCATGAACACTCTCTCCTTCCTTCATTCTCAAATTCTCAAACTGTGTTGTTAGCAGTTGTAGCCTTGACTTCTTGACCTTTTGAGTACCTTCATGAGCTGTTCTTAGGATATCCCAAGCTTCCTTAGCAATAGTACATTGTTTAATCAACCTGAACATGTTCTTGTCTACACCATTAAACAAAGCATTCAGGCTTTAGAGTTTCCAATAGCTGCAGTGTCTTCTGCTGTAGACCACTCCTCTTCTGGTTTTAACTCATCAGTATCAACATTATTCGCATCTTTTATTTTAGGAGGGACCCATGCCTTGATCACAGCCTTCCAAGCTCTGCTGTCTAGAGATTTCAAGAATGCTGTCATGCGTGATTTCCAAATGTCATAGTTTGACCCATCCAACAAGGGTGGTCTGTTCACCAGTCCTCCTTCTTTATCCATTAAGCCAGAAAATTCTTTCCCTGGAGCTCACCCACACAGAACAAGGTGCCTGCTCTGATGCCAATTGAAATTCCTAGCAACCTGACTGAAATATGATGTGCACAATGTTGGCACAACTGTCCGAGCGCGTGTCTACTCAGAACTACAATTAAAATAGCGCAGCGTAACAAAGCACAAATTAAAAGGAACACAGCGGAAATAAAAAGTACATAGTGAGTTTGTTAACCCAGTTCGGAGCAACTCTCCTACTCTGGGGGATACCAATCCAGGAATGATTCCACTATTATAGTTCTAGTGAAAAGACCAACGCAGACACACTACTTGACTTTGCACCTAGACCCTACCAGTGGCAACTCTATCTAGGAACTCCTAGATATGAGACCCCATCTCAATTCCTACGAACAACACACACAGTATTGTTATCAAACACACAAAACATAAAACACAACCAAGAGAAACACACGCTAATAACACATACTCACTCCGTACTTAAAAGCTTAGGAGTAGCTTACAAATTACAACTCAAAACAAACTCAGTCCTTAGCTTGAATCAGGGAGATACAAGCAAGGCTCACAATTAACAAACAAAACCCTAAAAACCTTAAAACACACGCTTTGCTAACACACACGGTTTTTAGTTACCCAACTAGGGTTTGCCTTCACGAATATATAGTACTGAGATACCACGGGTCTGGGCTTCGAAATAGAGCATGGACATTGTCCGGTCCAGCTTGAAACAATCTTCTAGAAATAATAAAAAGCTTCCAAATATAGAATGATATCTTGTGGAACAAATAGCAAGGCAAATAAAACTTCAAGCAAATCTTCAATCAGATACACGCGCCTTGATCAGCAAGCTAGAGGAAAATAAATCTTCAGGCAAATCTTTGGAAGATTGCGTACAAATATAAAAGCGCTAGCTGGCGCGAAAATCACAAGACTTAATGCTGTTCCATATGCTACCGCATCTGTCCCAGCATCTGGCTAGTAGATGTTTTTGCAAAATGTAGCCAATCTACAAAAACCCAACAAGTTCATAGACGTATCTATTACGTTTCATATTTCTTGGGCATATCTAATCCATTCTTTGAACATTCATTCATAAAACTTAACCTATAAATAGGCTCTTAACTTTGATCATTAAATCTTTCCTTGTGCATGCGCACACTTAATCGAGTGCATCTTAAGCTTGTTATCCTATGAGCATTCTCATTGATCCTCATCTTATGCACTTGTAAGTGCTTCTATTCTTTACTATAATTGGTACATTAAAATGCATCACTTAGGGAGAACAATTTCCCAAACATAACTTGTGAACATTTAACCTTAGGCTTAACATTCTCTTAAGCCTTTTCTTGATTATTTGGAAACATCCCATAGCTTAATAACCTCTCTATATCAACTTATGGATTAGGTATCTATCCCACATTATTGTCCTATCCTCATCCTATGTTAATTTAGGCTTTTCTGAAGAGCAAGAAAATCGGGGGCCGAAATTTGTCGAAACAAACATGAAAATTGAGTAATCAAAATCGGTGGCCGATTTCATACAATCGGTGGCCGATTTCTGCATCTTCCAGAACGTGATTCCAGACCTTTAGGCTACTCCAAACATGCTCAAATCATCATAACAGCTTATGGAAATATATTTTCAAGGCATAATGATAGATGACAACATGTCTAACTAAAGATTTGACAAGTATGAGGAATTGAGCACTAATAATAAATTGTATCCAATACACAACATATTCACCAAAATTCAACAAGGTGGGTTCTAAAACCCCAAGGGAACTCACCTTGATTGCTAGCTTCCTTGCCAAGCTCTCAACTTAAAAACCCTAGCTTGATCCACTTCCCTTTTCTCTTGATTCTTCCTCAAATCTCCTTGTTTCTTTCCCTTCTTCTAGCTTCCAATACAAGCTTGCTAGCATGAACTCTCTCACAAGATTGGTTGAAGCTTACTAGTTTGTGGCAAATTGAGGGAGGAGGGCGTGTGGGTTAGAGAGAAAGAGGGAGAGAGCAGATTTTGAGTGAGTGAAGGAAGAAAGAAATGAACAAGAAAATATCTTGTTTTCATTTTAAACAATCCTCTCTTCCCACATATTTACCATAATGCCATTGCTTAGTATTTACAGAATTGCCAAGCTTCTTAATCGACTTCTAACACTGTTAACTGATACTTATAAGCGGGATATTACACTTGCCATATAAATAAACCCATTAACTGACAATTTACCAAATTGTCCTTTGCTTAAAACATCTCTGATACATCGTCTCAATATTAATAAATATTCGAGTCTTAGGCGGGATGTTACAATCTACCCCCCTTAAAGAAATTTCGTCCTCGAAATTTAGAATCCACTATCATATATGAATTAATCTCACATATTACTTCCTTCATTAGCCAAGATTCCAGTTCATCTTACTTATCGGAATCCCTTAGATTCCAACTCTATAAGTCGAATGTATCCGTCAATCTTTCGTTGACTGGAATACTTGATGTGCATCACACAATTCTTGCGTAGCAGAATATGAGGTTATTCGAACCATCGCATCCAACTTGTTGACTATATCCTTGTTCATACACTTCTTGTAACCCAAACTAGAGTTATCCTAACACTTGTGCTGATTTCTTATAATCTCGTCATAGTCCGCGTAATCTTACCTTGACGATAATGGACGTTCTTATTATCCTCGACGATTCCATTGAATTCTTATATTCGATCCTTGCCTTAAACAACGACATCCTACATATATGGTTTTTTTTTTTTTTTTTTGAAAGTAAAATTACCATTCTTTAATGAAAGTAAAATTACCGCACTACCTTCATTGGACAAATACAAGGAGGAGGCACCTTGGTGTATTACTTTCCATAATCTTAATCATTGCTTCCATCACGGAATTCCTCAAGGACTCGCGAAAGCTTACTGATTATCCGCGTTCTGCTTCGATTGATCTATGACATTACTTACCTTTAATAACTTAGAAATCATTCTTCATATTAGGAGTTTGCCAATCTCCCATCGTTCTTGTCACAACTTATTCTCGTTTTCTTATCGTAGCATAAATGTTTTCTACATCGATAATCCCAAACTCACGGAAGTTTAGTCCAAGTGTAGAGTGGCTTAAGTCGTCTCACATATCATTATATAATATATTTCATAGCATATAACTTACATATATAAGCAAGCACGTGTACACTTAACATTACCTCATCTTTGTCCGACTAACGGGACATCATTCTTAATCTTAACATATTTGAGACACTACTACATCAATTGGAAATCTTTCCTTACGCTTAACTCATTTCGTAACATCCGGGATTTGCCTTTCAACTGGCTTGCCAGGTTTGCCCCGCCAATGTTACTCATGTTTATTCTTAAGTATACAACAACCTATAATGTAAATTTATGGTTACAATTCACCAAAACTTATTTCTCGTTCTGAATGCCAAATTCAAGATTCTTATTTCCAACGGAAAACTCTACTCGATTGCTACCCAAATAGCACACTCAATCTCTAATCCTTTAGTCATAACCTGAAATTACGCAGCCCTTTACCGTGGACTACAAATAACTTTTTTAATCTACGTAAACATTCTCCTTCCTTTACTTGTAAACATTAAGTTCAAGACTTCCGAAATCTTCGGCTAATATAGGTTAACATGACATGGTTACAACATGAAATTAAACTCATTCGCCACTGCATTGTCGTATCTGATCAAGGCCTCTATTCAAATATTTCATTCCTCATAGATTTCGAGGTTTAAGGTATTCATCAACCTAACTTTCATAATTTTCCATTAGAACTCATGATATATCCAAATCGCTTATACTTACTATTATCCCGTATAATAGGAATTAAGCACTTAACATCTTCTCATACTCTAAGCCTCAGCTTAGCGTTGTTCATTATATCATTCTTGGATTACCACTCCGCTGCGCCACTCTGATTTTTTTAACACTCGAGTTAGCATCGGAGGAAAACTTCACTATTGTCATATAAAATTCCATCGATCAATCATTTTACTCTATCACTTTGTAATCACTGTAGCAAATTTGGCTGACGTTACCATTTCTCTAGGTCAGCTCTTCATGTAGAATCATTAAACATTGCAGAAACCCGACTGGAAATATATCTGAGGCAGCTTAAATTCATGTACATCCATTTGTGGCAACTTCTAAAAACACTTATAGCTTCTAACGGTTCATACCTTTCATTTGAGTCTTGTTACTATTCGCTCTTTCTTTATCCGTAATGATTTCTTATCCATAATCTTCCCGGGACAACTTTGGTCTCCTTAGCTCTATCATGTTCCTTAAGTTACCCTTGAGTTTCTACAGGACAATCCGTCCTGAAAAGATCCAAACTCTTACCGGTTCTCCAGAACGCCCAACATAGGTTGCGTTTCTTCGAGTGCCCGATTAATCGATCTTAAACGTTTGCACATTATCATGATCTATTTGATTCCTCCAGTAACTCGTTATTGTATACACAATTCAAGTCTATACCTTATTACTGCCCTCGGAAACTTATCAACACGAGGTGATCTCTTTCTGTTCTATAAAATTTGTGGAAGGAACCTCTTCAATGGGGTGCATACAACTCCTTAACATTTACCTCAATCCTAAAATTTCATGTTCAAGACGATCCGTCGTATATAAAATCCCAACATAATTTCTCGGCTGAAATCCCGATCATCCCTCAACACTGGTCTACTATAACCTTGTGTTATCTCGAACTTACCTTCTTTAACCAATCAAGGAAATTCAATACTGTTCGTCTAATCAAGAGTGTTCAACTTAATTCGTCCATCAGTATACTAAATTCCAGCAACTTATTATTTATTATCCAACCTTCATTAAGTAAAAGTCCAGTCTAGCTTATCTTACCATTAGGATACATCCAAAAATTTGATTCACGCTTTGAAATGCAACGAGTCTTATTGTCACTACTTATTCATCCATCTTAGTTCTTAGGCTGCATATAATCTCCTCTTCTTATTTCACAAATCTGGTTCAGGAGACGTGGCTGATTTGATGGGGTCAAACTTACTTGTGATTCATACTCAATAACCACACTTGAGTGGTTAGTTTCATCTGTCCAAATAACTCACGTAATCCATAATTAATTCTCTTAACTGTTCGGACATTAAAATCTCATCCGATTCAAGTTCGATTCTTCAACTCTGTACTCAGAATTGTTACTTAGTCCACACTTCACTTTAACTTCTCAAACTACGGTTTCCGTCAAAGTTCCACGTCATTCCTTAGAGCATTCCATGATTCCTTAATCCTTATGTCTTCCGCAGACGAGGCATCGTCCAACGATGCGTCCGACTGGGTTAAGGCTCTTCACCTTATCCTTAAATATTTCTGACCTTCCTGAAACTCTGCCCTAAACAGACTTAGTCACTTCACTGTTCGATGGCCACCATTTGGCGTTGATTACTTCTTCGCTAAATCCGTCTTAGAATTCTGTCGCCTTAATCTTCGCCCTTCATACACTTCATTCCTCCTTGGTCACATTCAGCTCTCAGACATTTATCCTAACTGTCATATACTAGATTGAGTTGATCAGGCTCAACTAGATGTGACCTTTAGAACAATATCCGGAACCCAATGGTCCCACTACTTTTATTGAAACTTTAATGACCCAAGGTATGGTCTGAATCGACCTGCTCTGATACCAATTGTAACACCCATACTAAATAACTAGAATATTTAGCATGCGTATTAATCTGATATCGGATACATTAAAATTTACAATAATTAATATATACAAACCACTGAATGAGTACAATTTGCTCGTTTACATAAATGTCCAAATGCCATATAATACATGTTCATATACATATATAAAATCTATCAACCTTCTGAGCTTGCCATGACGAGCATCTGCACTCCATCCAGCGTCTTCCTGAACATCTTCATGAACATCCCTTGCTAACCTATGAACCTGCACCAGAAGGATAGGGATGAGACATACGTCTCAGTGAGCTCCTACCCTACCTACTGTTGGCAACCACAGGGAACCTAGGGTCGCCGTGCCTACTCTCGGCAATCTTGGGGATACCTACGATCGTCGTCATGCTCTACATTATTCGCGATCAAGGGGAAACCTAGGATCGCTACATGTCTTTATCTTTGCATTTCATAATCTATTCTAAAACTTAGACTTATACGTAGTGATCTTGGGGACATCCTATGATCACATCGCGTTCACTAGGAACTAATCATCATGTCTCGTATTACATATAAAATATACATATTCATTTCATATTCGTATTCATCCTTCATATAACTTTAAGTTAGAAGTTAGCGTTGAACAAACAATCATTATCTTGGTTCATTTTACGGAGTGCATCCGGGTGGAGTAACCCCGAAGTACATCTCCCATCATACCGGTGAAATTCCTATCATATCAGGCTAACACTGGACTCCTCTTATCTTTGTGTAGGCAACCCTCTCGGTGAAGCCCCATCCGGCATAATCCGGAGCCTGCTGGACACAACTTTGCATGTAGACAACCCTCTCGGAGAAGTCCCATCCGGCGTATCCTGGAGCCTGCTGGACATGCTTAATCTTTTAACATACGTGTGGACAATCCTCTCGAAAGAGTCCCATCCGGCGAATCCCGGAGTCTGATGAACACGTTTAATATCGTCTTATAACTTACGTGTGGATAGCCCTTTCAGAGAAATCCCATCCGGCATGATCCGGAGTCTGATGAACACGTTATCATATTCTTTATCATTGAATTCTTAACTTAAGTTCATAGACGTATCTATTACGTTTCATATTTCTTGGGCATATCTAATCCATTCTTTGAACATTCATTCATAAAACTTAACCTATAAATAGGCTCTTAACTTTGATCATTAAATCTTTCCTTGTGCATGCGCACACTTAATCGAGTGCATCTTAAGCTTGTTATCCTATGAGCATTCTCATTGATCCTCATCTTATGCACTTGTAAGTGCTTCTATTCTTTACTATAATTGGTACATTAAAATGCATCACTTAGGGAGAACAATTTCCCAAACATAACTTGTGAACTTGTAACCTTAGGCTTAACATTCTCTTAAGCCTTTTCTTGATTATTTGGAAACATCCCATAGCTTAATAACCTCTCTATATCAACTTATGGATTAGGTATCTATCCCACATTATTGTCCTATCCTCATCCTATGTTAATTTAGGCTTTTCTGAAGAGCAAGAAAATCGGGGGCCGAATTGGAGAAATCGGGGGCCGAAATTTGTCGAAACAAACATGAAAATTGAGTAATCAAAATCGGTGGCCGATTTCATACAATCGGTGGCCGATTTCTGCATCTTCCAGAACGTGATTCCAGACCTTTAGGCTACTCCAAACATGCTCAAATCATCATAACAGCTTATGGAAATATATTTTCAAGGCATAATGATAGATGACAACATGTCTAACTAAAGATTTGACAAGTATGAGGAATTGAGCACTAATAATAAATTGTATCCAATACACAACATATTCACCAAAATTCAACAAGGTGGGTTCTAAAACCCCAAGGGAACTCACCTTGATTGCTAGCTTCCTTGCCAAGCTCTCAACTTAAAAACCCTAGCTTGATCCACTTCCCTTTTCTCTTGATTCTTCCTCAAATCTCCTTGTTTCTTTCCCTTCTTCTAGCTTCCAATACAAGCTTGCTAGCATGAACTCTCTCACAAGATTGGTTGAAGCTTACTAGTTTGTGGCAAATTGAGGGAGGAGGGCGTGTGGGTTAGAGAGAAAGAGGGAGAGAGCAGATTTTGAGTGAGTGAAGGAAGAAAGAAATGAACAAGAAAATATCTTGTTTTCATTTTAAACAATCCTCTCTTCCCACATATTTACCATAATGCCATTGCTTAGTATTTACAGAATTGCCAAGCTTCTTAATCGACTTCTAACACTGTTAACTGATACTTATAAGCGGGATATTACACTTGCCATATAAATAAACCCATTAACTGACAATTTACCAAATTGTCCTTTGCTTAAAACATCTCTGATACATCGTCTCAATATTAATAAATATTCGAGTCTTAGGCGGGATGTTACATCATGGCTGGGAGTACTCCTAGTTACTAGCAGCATGTTGCTTGATGATTAATGCTTTTTCTTTGTATTGTTGTTTTTGCTGATTTGTAAGTAATTACTAGCTACTATTTGTAGTGTTTAAGTTGAGTATTATGCAGGAGAGCATTATTGAGTAATTAGCTTTCTCTCTTTTCTTTTTGAGTAATTAGCTTTCTCTCTTTTCTTTTTGACAGATATTATGCTAATGCTAATGCTACTTGGATAACTAGTGTTCTGATCTTGAGCTGACAAAGAGGGAAATTTCTTGATCTTGAAGGACATAAGGACATTCCCTACTTGCTGAAGGTATGAAAGTTCTCTCCCCTCCCCCCAAATTACTCAAATATGTTGTTGTCCTTCTAGTAAGCTCTCTTTTATAGATCCTGTTTTTTTAGGGCCAGCTGATTATTGAAAAAAAGTATGAGTATGCTCCTAATTTTTATGGTAGTTATTGGATTTTAAATAAACTGTTGTCACATACATTAGTATTATCAATATCTTGTTGAAATATCCTAATTTTTATTGCTAAACTATTCAAAATCACAACCATTTCTCATTATTTTGCTGTTTGGACAAGCATTTGAGAGCTAATAAAATTAGCGTTGATACACTTGTAACCAAACAGACTTGGATCCTTTGCAGCCAGTTTCATCGTAAAGTCGGCTAAAGAATCTTCATATTGCTAACAAAATAGTAACAAACTGATATACAACGGCTGATCTGCTTGCTTTCTTGATAAGTTAATATTACACCCTTTGGATGGTCTACACTATAGCAATGTCAATCATCACTGTCACTGATAGAAAATATTGAACCATTAAGTTGAGATTTTTGCTCTAGTAGATTTTTATTTTTGAATTTACAAAGAGAAAGTGCAGGACTATGTTAGTATTATAAACCCCAAGACTCTTTGAAGCTGAAAGAAAAAACTTCCCTAATTTGGATGTTGTACTTTCGCTACATTTCCCAGCTTTGGGTTTTCTAGGTTTGCTACATTAGTTATTGGATTTTAAATATCCTAATTTTTTATGCACTAGCGCTGATTGGGCAGCACTTCTGAAGGTATTTTTGTCTTGAAGGCCTTTATTTAATTTCCAATTATTGTTGTTTCCTTGTGCTGTTTGAATTCATGCGTGCTTCTACTTGTAAAAGGTTTCTTGAGTTAATATTTATGTGACCCCAATTCACTTAACAAAATGGCATACACTTGTAAGCACCTTTGTTTGTATCCTGTTACTGGTTGATGCAGTATCACATTGTAGAAATGCTCTAATAATTATGAAATTTCCAATGTGTGAATGCTTGCTCGCACCGGATTATGCCACATAAATTTTTCTTTCTTCAAAGAGTCTAATCTAGTGTCTATGGTTGAAACAGTTTGTTGGATTCTCTAATAGTTAGTTCAGATTGAAAGACTTGGATTCTCTAATGCCAATGTAAAATAGTTAGTTCAGATTGTGTTTGCTATAACACTCATTTGTGAATCTTTGTGTATGCTATATATAGATGGACGACGAAGAGCCACCACAACCACCCCCCCTGCCTCAACAACCATCACAGCCACCACGACCACATAGAAGAGGACCTAAAATCACAATCCATCATTCATCCTTTGTTCCGATGCCACAGACTCAGCGGCCTAATGGACAACCGGATGTAGATCCGCCTGCTGATCCTAATCTTCCAGACTTTGATTATACAGTTGATGACATTAGTGATCCTAATGTGAAGATTTTGGTTGATCGACATGGCCGATATGTCATAAGCTATTATGCTAAGGGGTAAGTGTTTATAACGTTGGTTCTAATATGTTGATCCTAATGTGTTGGTAATGTTGATCCGTAAGATTTTGGTTGTTCCTAATGTGTTCTAATGTTGATCAACAATTACGTTTATTTTTTTCATGTAGGTTTTTGCCTAATAGATTGGTTAGTGAGTCAATCACAGCAGTGATTGAAGCCAGGTATCAGAAACCATGGCTATCATGGGGTGCAATCAAGGCTGAAGGCAAGAACATGGTTAACAACAAGCCAAGGGATGAATTTTGGAATTTGTTCAAAGTAAGTTAAAAATTAATATATTAAACTTTATTCTCAATTGTAATTGTTTCTTATCTTTATTCTCAATTCTAATTGTTTTATGAGTTAGTGGATTGAAATTAAGAAGACACAGATGCTTATTTCATTGTATGATGCCTATATCTCTAACAAGACAAATATTTTTTTTGCAGGAGAAATGTACTTGGAAGAAAGAGGAGGACGATGAGATTAGTAAACATTTTGACAGTGCATGCTCCAAGCGCCTCTCAAGCATGCTTTCTGATGCGCGCAAGAAACGTGGACCAAAAGATGAAAATTGTCCAAATTGGATTGGCGAAGGCACATGGCGTGAGTTGTGTAAGAAGTGGGATTTACCGGAATACAAAGATAAGTGTAGGAAGAATAAAGATAACAGAGGCTCAGAGAAGGCAACTACCAGCACACACTCAGGGGGGTCTGTAAATGCTGGTACATGTAGCTTCAGATACAAAGCACAACATGGACGACTTCCAACAATATTAGAGACATTTGATTATTTTCATTTTCAAAATGGAGTGCCTCTTGATTCAAGATCGGAAAGCATAAATGTACGTATAATATTGTCATTTCTATTTAGGTTGTTGGTGTTTTCACTGATGCGTTTTTATGGCTTCTGTTTTAGAGCAGTTCGGATGATTAGTTTGTTTTATACAGAATAACTTATATTTAATTTTGAATATATGTGCAGAAGGAGATGAAAGAATTTATTGAAGCTTTTAAAAAGGCAGCAAGATAGTCTTCCCCCTTCTGAGCGAGCTGATACTATCACTGCTAATGAAATTATAAATAACAAATTTATAGAGATTGCTGGTGGGAAGAACAAGGGTCGAATTGTTGGTGCTGGTAGTAACTCTTCATTATATCAGAAGGGTCCATCAGGCACATTTATAGATACTAGCCGCAACTCTTACAGTAGCACAGGTTGGTCAGCTCGTAGACATGACGATCCTATTTATACTGAGGTTGAGCAATTGAGGGCTGAGAATGCAAGATTGAAGGCACAACAAGAAGAACTTGTAAAATCACAACAAGAAATGGAGAGATCAATTGAGAGCCGAGTTGTTGAGTTGGTGCAAAGAACTATGCAAGAGCAACAGCGACAATCTCGTAGGGATACATCACAACATGATCCACATGATTACGAGACAACGCCGCAATACGATGATTTCGGGGTATGATCTCATAACTGATTAATTTTTTTGTTTGTTTTATTACTTTTTTTTTTGTTACGTTTTATTACCAATTTAGTACTAATCTTTCTATATATAAATATGAATTCAATATTTCGTTGGAATTCTTTTATTTCCAAAATAATCATTTTTTTCCTATTATCACAACAGACGTCGATGGTCAGGTACATAATGCCGCAACCAAACAACCGCTCTCGCCTACAACCCCAATTTGTGCGTAGTGATCATGATGAGCATCAAAGACCTCATATTCCTGTAAGTGATCGCCAACCGTCTTCATCGACGAGAACCGTTTTCAATGGTGCTGATTTCAACATACCAGAAGGTGAAAGTTTTTTGAGAAACTTTAATAGTTTTATGGATAATGCTTCACAAGAAAATCCCCAAAATATGGGGAGAGGAGGAAATAGATCGGGTGGGAGATCAGGATCAAATTTGCCCCAATACTATGATAATTAGTTTGGAGGATTGTCTCTGTGATGTGGTGGCCTTAGTTACTAGGCGTTTTTTGTTTTTATGTTTTATAGACTGCTTGGTTAATTGATTTTTGCTACTGTGCATTTAGCTTTAGCTTCCTGTGTTATTTAGTTTTTTGGTCTCGACGGTGGAGAATCAGGGAGCACCAAGGACTGTTTGTGTGCTTAAACGGTTTTTTAGTTTATTGTTATATGATAACTTATATTTGTGGTGACAACTTCTGTATCCATTAAGAATTTGCCTATATTTAATCGAATGGGTTCAAGGTGTTCCGTCTTTATCGGTGCCTTTGTATTTTTTCTTTGCGAGAGTTGGTAAAAGTTTGCAGATCCAAAAAAAAAATTTAATTCTTTAATTTATTTCTGTATAATTAATTTTATTTTAATGATTTAAATAAAACAGTGAAAGTGTTTTTTTTTTTTAAAAAAAAAAACGTATTACTGGCGGATATTTCCGTCAGTAATGTTTATTTGGACTGTGATTACTGGCGGATTTATCCGCCGGTATTAAAGGTCGAATTATTACTGAGGGATTAAATCCCTCAGTAATGATTGGATGGATCTCATGTGTACATTACTGAGGGAAAAATCCGTCAGTAATGCTTCATCAGTTCACCCATGTGATTACTGAGGGAAAATTTTTGTCACCAATCCGCCAGTAATGTGTATTACTGAGGGATTTTTTTCATTACTGAGGGATTAATTCCGCCAGTAATAGTCAAATTTCTTGTAGTGTATTTTAAACATTCTTCCAAAAACTCATTCAAAATTTTGAATCATACAAATGAGTTGAATTGAAAGTAGGGATTGAAAGCGGTGATTTAAAACTTTTTGGGGACCAAAAGTCAAAGGAAAATAGAGGGACTAAAAAGAAAAGTTTGAATATTTATAGAAACCAAAAACCCATTTAACCTTTTTTAATATATATTGTTTTTTGTTTATTTATTTAACTATAAAAAATTCAAAACTGGTAAGTGGTATGAAGGTAATGAACATCTCCCCGATTTCTGACAAGTTCGGTCTTCTATTTATAAATTTCTAATATTGACAATAAATGAAAGTTTCACAAGTAAAATTATTTTTCTGTTAATTTAACGATTTAAATTTGAACATAGTAGTTAATTAGAGATTTAGAGTTCTAGAAGAAAAACGATTTAAACTTGACCATGGTTTTCAGCAGAAAAAGGGAAATGAATTGAAATGCCCTCCTGGTTCGATGTATCTACTCTAAAATGCATGCACTTTTATTCCATTGTATGTGTGTTTATGTTTATCTTTATTTTCACTTTTTTGAAAACAGGGAAGATATATTTTTATAATATAAATTGATATTTCTTTATTTCATCTTTATTAAAAAAAATTCAAAATTATCATTGTGAGTCAATGAGACATATATTTTGGTCAAAACATTTGACCACAAATTAGAATTTCACAAGAAAAAATAAAATGAGTTGAAATGCCATCTTGGTTTTGCGAATCTATTCTAAAATGCATGCAGTAAACTCCACCCTATATATTTTTTTTTATTGTACACCTTTCAGACACTATTATGATAAAAAATCAATAGTTTAGATTCAATAATAAATGATGTGGTCTATCATAAAGATCATATACATCATTAATTGAATAAATCTAAAATATAGATTGTTGCTTATAATAGTGACCGGATCATGTATTTGGTATGACATTTACCTTCCCCACATTAAATTAAAGTTGACGATAAAGGAAAGTTTCACAAATAAAATAATTTTTAAATTAATTTAAATTTGACCATAGTTCGAGTTTCAGAAGAAAAAGGAAAATGAATTGAAATGCCCTCTTGGTTTGATGTATTGACTCTAAAATGCATGCACTTTTCTTTCATTGTATATGTGCTATGTATCTTTATTTTCTCTTTTTTAAAAGGAAGATATATTTTTTAATACAAATTGATATTTATTTATTTCAACTTTAAAAAAAAATTCAAAGTTATCATTGTGGAGTTAATGAGACATAAATTTTGGTCAAAAAATTTGACCACAAAATTGAATTTCACAAGAAAAAATAAAATGAGCTGAAATGCCATATTGGTTTTGTGAGCCTCATGGTTCTATAAAGCCAAAAAAAACATAATTAATCGAACTTCTCTCTAAATTTTGTGACTATCTCTTTCCCTTCAAACAATAGTTGGGATCTCAATCTTGAACTCTGAATCACACGCAGTAAGCTTCTGACTATGTTTGTCTCTTCGTTTTCTATTTTATTTTCTAAATCAATGTTGTTTTCACTTTTTTTTTTTGTTGCCATTTTTATCTAGATGGCTGGTACTAGAAGTAATGTTCGAACTAAGAGGAGTAGGAATGTTATAAAAAACACTCGTGGTCGTGGTCGTAGACATGATGTAGCATGGCAACATGCCACTGCTGTAGACAATAAATCAAGCAATATGAAGTGCAACTACTGTCACAAAGAGTATTCCTCAGGTGCTTTTCGATTTAAGCACCATTTAGCAGGCACTCGTAAAAATGTCGGAGCGTGTACATCTGTTCCACATGACGTTCGTCGACAAATGTTAGACAAATTGGAAAGCAATCACATAAAGGATGATGGAGAAAGAAAAAAGGTAGAAATTCTATTTTGTTTTTGACATTTAAGGGCAAATTCGGAGAGTGGTTATGAGTTTTTGGTTTTGAAAGTTTATGTTGAAAACAAAATGTGTTTGTGTAACATTGTGTTAAGCTGGTTTTTATTTTACCAAATTTTTAAATATTTTTATCCTAAAATTCGAAACCACAAAAATAGGTTTTTGTGATTTTTTTTAATTTTAAGCTGAAATGCGCGCTTTCATCTCTCTATGCGACTTTAATTCTAAAAAGTTCTCATTAATCTAAATATCTTTCTCTAAATGTTTTCCTTTTCCTTTCTCATTTTTTTTTCCAGAGGATGAAGAACACTCAACAAGCCCCCGTGGAGAAAGTGGTCACCCTAGGTGGTCGAGTGACTCGTTCTAAGTCGAAATTCACCTCAAAGGCAAACTATCTTCCTGACCATATATTTTTTTAATTTGAACATTATTTTGATTAACTAACATTTATTTACTCTTTTGAATGCTTGTGGTTTTAGGTTAGTAGATCTTTGATGCCCAAACCTTCTGACTTGCCTCTTAGAAATCAAATGCTTTGTAGGAAATCCACTCAGCCATCTGCTTCAACACAAGATCTACCATCTGATCAAGTCATCACCAAGAAGGAATTTGAAGAATTTAAGAAAGATTGTCAGGATTTTTGGAAGTACATGAAGAAAGTTGGAGATTACCAAAAGAGTATGGGATGGAGTTTAGCTGATATTGACAAAGAGTCCTTCCCACAGTTCCCAAATCACATTTTGGAAACCACTCAAGAAAAAGAGGATGCTGCAACATACAAGGAAAAAGATGCAACATCCAAGGGAAAGGAGAAACAATATGTTGTATCCCTCGAAAGACATATGTCAATAAAGAAGAAAAAGAGTGAAAAGAAGAAGGGTTATTCTGAGAAGAAGAAAGCCATTGGTGGAAAGAAGAAGATGAAGGGTGAGAAAAAGAAGAAAGCCAAAGAGGATGTGGAGCCACCAATGGAAGAAACATTGGAAGAGAATAAGGAAGAGGAGCTAGAAGGAGAGAAAGTGTATGAACACCAGAATGAAGAAGAACAAGTTGAAGTTGAGGATCAAGTAGAAGAATGTCCTCTAAATATTCAAGATGCTGAAGAAGAAGAAAATGTTATGAAGGAAGACAAGTTAGCTGAGGAGGTGCAACATTCAAGTGAAGAGATTTTTATAAGGAAGGTGATGAATGTCTATGAGCGCAAAAAGTGGTCAAGGAGTACTCTGGACAAGGCCATTAAAGATGGCACTAATCAAGAAAAAGGACCAAAAAGGAAGCAAGATGAAAAAGATGTGGTTGAAAAGCCAATGCTTGTGGATGATTATCAATCTACTCTAACTCTTGGACCTGTGAAAAAGAAGATTAGAACTAATTCTAAGTTCAAATTCACTAAGAAATGAATGATGTAGAGTGTTGTAGCATTGATAGGGTAGTCTTAATTAAATTCACTAAGAAGATTACATTCCTGTTTTGATTAATTATTTCAGATTGTTTCTGCCATGAATGTTTTGAATATGAAGTCAACAACTACTTTTATATTATCATGCATGTATAATATAAGATCATCTATTCTAAATCTAATAGTTTCTTACTCAAAGCAACAATACCATTAAAATATGCAGCCGATATTTATCACCATTTATATAATCTACTGTTATATAAAAGAACATGTAAATATATAATACATTCATTTATATTACTTGAGTAACTTTTCAAACTGTTTTAATAAATGAACATTATGAACTATAAAAACGTTCTTATCACCAAATGTTGCATTTTTTTTAGTGGTCATCATACACAACACTTTTTCTACCTCAGTTCAAACCAGACGTATTGAAATTTTATTTTTCTCGACCATTTTTTTTTTCAATAAGCTAGAAGAAAGGGTGAGTAACAAGGGAAGTAAAGACATCCTAACTAGGTTAGTACCTCCAAAGTATCTCAATCCTATGCCGCCTTTTCTATAATATATATATATTAAAAAAGAGGAAAAATATATACAAGAGAGGGGGTCGAACCAAAACCCTCAGTAATAAAACCAAAGAAAAAAAACGACCTAAAGAAAACGAAAGTTTGGAAAACCCTAACGGTTTCTAAAAAAATCCTCCCTATAAAAAGAGGGTAAAGCATCCAACCAAATAATCCCATCTATGGGATGTCTAATTTGTAAATATGGGACGAGATAACCTGAAGACCAAAATGGAAGCAATTATGCCATCTATTATGGATCTTAGCCGGAACAAGAGAAAAGTTCTTGAATGCCAATAAAGCGCTTGTTGAATCACTTTCCTACGAAAGATGCAACTAACCACGGTGAGCAGCCATCTCAATACCAAAAATACAACCATGAAGTTCAACCTCAAAAACTGTCATCCGACCCAAATTAACACTGAAACATCCCAAAAAAGTACCTTTATTATCTCTGAAAATCCCGCCACAAGAAGCAGTCACCCTCGACAATGATCCATCTGTATTTACCTTAATCCAATGGCAAGTGGGCGATTTCAGGGGTGGATCCAGTGCATTGTGAGGGTGTGCATCTGCACACCCTGAACTTTGAAAATTCGCACCAATAATCCTATATTTTTACATTCTGACCACCCTGAATTTTTTATTTTGCACCTTAGACTCAAAGATTTTCATTTAGACCTCAAATATTTCTCACCTCATTTATTATGATTTAATAGACATTAATTGCTTGCTTTACTTTTATAACCTCACACTTTTGTCAAACGTTTTCTTATTTATTTGTCATGGGAATCATAACCGTTCGTTTTATTTTATTTTTTTGGTAATATTTTCTTCTTCTTATTATTATTAAATATCTTCTTCTTATTATTATTAATCGTTAATATTATTATAAGGAAAATGCTAATGAGTGCCCTAAAGGCACTCTTTAAGAACTTTAAATGGTATTTTTTTATGAAAAATTGTGCATTCAATGCATCGAAAATTGAATTGTTAAACTTTTTTAAAGAATAATTTCTTAATTGGAAAACCATAAAGAGTGTCCTAAGGACACTCGTTAGCAAAACCCTTATTATAAAGACCAAAATATAGAAGTTATGAATCAAACTCAAGCCATATAAGTTGAATTAAAGAAGTTTACCACTAAGCTAAAGTGAAGATTATACATATTATTCGCACAAATGATATATCTTACTCCCTCTGTGTTATATTATGAGTCGTTTTTAGAAGAAGAAAAAATTGTCTTAAATTATAAGTCATTTTACAATATCAATGAAGCATTAAATACTATTTTTTTCTATTACCATCAACTATTTATAACACTTTTCTTTCAATTCTTTAATTTATCTTCCTTATAATAATAATAAAGGATAATTTTGTAAAATTACTTGTAATTTCTCTCATACAACATTAATTACACTTCTTAATTATGTGAAGTGTTCAAAACGTCATATAATTCCGGACGGAGGGAGTACAATATAACTTATATTTTTTCCTTTTTCTTTCATCTCAAGATTTATATATTTTTTTCTTTCATCTCAAGATACTAAGACTATAGTCATTAAAAGCCATTTCTTGATGATTTCAAATTCGAAGTAGTAAATTTTAAGATTTACAATGTAAAAAAATAGTGGAAGAAGTGGGAAATTCTAGGTTTTAAAATTTTAGTTTTTTTTGTCAAGTAGACTAGAGGTTGGTTCACACACATTAAGTGTGGAGAAGTGAAAAATTCTAGGTTTTAACTTCGGTCTTTGCAAATAATGTTCCTGGTGAGAACTGAACTACACTTATTGGATAAAATTTAGTTATTTTTTTATCGTCTAAAACTGATAAAAAAATTTCGTGGTTTAAATAAATGGAAAAATAAAGAGAAAAATTACTAGATCGGAACTTGATATCATATATATAAATATTACGTAAAAAAAGTTTGCACCCCCTGGTTTAGGGTCCTGGATGGCGGTTTCCACCAAACAGTAGCAGTGTCTTTGAAGCACATGTGCTTTGGTGAAACCAAAAGAGAGTCCAAAAAAACAGAATCAGAAGGCAAGTAGTTACCATTAAAAAAATTACCTGACATTGCAATTTCTGATCTATAATTGTCTTTGTTGCATATATAGACACAATATTAGTACCAAACCGCAAAATATTTTGAGTTGTCCAAATAATGTGCATGGTGTGGATGATACTCGCAATGTTAATGATCTTAACCTGTGAGCTACACCTTAGAGGAATACAATCCGATCCAGGAGAAGATAATAAACCAAAGGTACAATTCAACTTGTTCCCTAACCACAACTAGAGATGATTAGAAAATAGATAATTAAGGAAGAAAAGGTTAGAAGTTTCAATATATATTCAACATACAAAGGAAACAAACAGAAATATTTGTACAACTCCTACGGCGCAGATTCTCATCCGTAGGCATCTTACCATACATAAAACACCAACAAATAAAGAGTGATAAGGTGGAATGTACTTCTTCCAAATAGATGCAGCCCAGTCAATAGCAACAGGCGAAGCATGAAGAAAAGAAAATGGCTCTTTGGCATATAACTTACCATCCGAATAGTGCAGCCAAATAAATTTGTCCGAAAATGGAGTTACTGACAAAATTATTTTAGCAACTTTGGAGACAATCCCCGGAGTATCCATAAGCCAATGTGGCATATTCCAATTACCATTAGCAATAACGGAAGAAATGTTACCTTGAAAATTCGAATGAGAGGGAATATTTACGATGTCAACCAAAGGAGCGATTCAACCAGATATCTTGCCAAAAATGAATACTATCACTCGTTCCTACATTCCAAACTGAATTTTCAAATAGGGAACCCATGTGAGACTTGATTCGTGACCAAAACGAGGATTTGAATGCTGAAATCGCCTACCATTTTTAAAGAACCGATGTCTAGACATCCAATCGGGTTGAGGGTCTTCGGATAAAAGCTTCCATCCCAAATGAAAAATTAAGGACTCGTTGACGTACAAAGCGTGTTGGCTTAAGATCTAAACCACCCACTTCCAAATGAAGGTAAACAGACTTCCAGGAGACTATGTAAACTTTTAGTATAGATATCACCACTCCATAATTTTTTTTTGATCCATTTATCCATTTGATCTAAGAGCTTGATAAGCCACATATGAACATTTTTTTTTGAAGGATGGCCGCAGATAAATATGAAAGAAATAAACCAACATACCATGGATAACTGATTTTATCAACTGAGCTCGACCCATGATTGAAAGAAGGGAACATTTCCAAGTAGCCATATATTAACTTTGATTATGTCAGTAACTGCTTGAAAATGAATACATCGAGCTTGTTTCTCCACATCCCCAAAAATCAATTTGTTCCATATCTTGAAAGCCATCGTAATGCGCCGAAGCTTCTGTTGCATCATATACATACCATTACCAAGAACATCCTTATTCCAAACATCCAAGACCAATCTTCCTTCATTGAAATAACACGTGTTACCTTAAACATGAAACAAAACAACTTTATATTCTACATGTTTTGATCCTTTTTTCAGAAAACAAAAAGGGTAGAAATTTTTTGCATTTTGTGAGTTTTAGATCTTTGAGTTTTGATTCAATTTATAGGAGACCATATACTTGAGGTCAATGTGGTATGTGTGGTGAAGTTGTTGTGAATATAGTTAACCATTGTCGGACCACCCAAATGTTCAAAATCACAGTGTCATATTTATTCATACTTATGATTTAAAATAAATGTAAATCCAAAATTAGATAACTTCATCTAAAAAATTTCCTCATGTATTTTATCTATATTCAACACATAAATTTAACAGACCAACGTATGAAATAAATAATATTAATAACACTTAACATGTAAATGCATTCAAGTATTTTAAATAACAATACTAATAATCAATGACCATATCCAATGTAGAACATAGTTGAAATGCCTAATAACCAAATACTTGCCGAACATGAATATTATATATGAGCCTTATAAAATCAGTCTAATTTGTGTTTATCTATATTAGTCTTTTATTTGCAAATGTTTTATGTGTGGATCAGTTTAACATTACGAAAATTAATTTATAGGTCACACACAAAACAAACAAAACCGGGAAACTAATACAACCACATTGATACATAAAATTTTCATATAAATGTGCATTAGTGTCCATCTCTCCATCAAAGTTGCAACCATTACGAAAATGACTTTTTGTGCAATTTTTTTTAGGACTACGTGCACACCAAATTTGATATCGACAATGAGGAATTAGAGCACTTCCTTGTTAAGATTATGGATTGTTAGCCTTGGAAGAACGTGAAATGCTTCTCTTGTAAGTACAAGACTTGTTTTTAATTATGCTTAATTTGTAAGACACTTTTTATGTTTTATTGTTCCACATGTTCTAGTTAATTTGACTCAACAGCCAAGGAGGTAGAATTTTTTATATATAAATCAAGAGAGAAAGCAAGGCATCAAGGAGAAGTTAGACATCCCAACCTAGGTGTTAAGGCTACCGATTCATATATGAAACGCCCCACCCACCCAATCGTTTTTTATTGGAATATCTTTATTGAAATTGCTTCTTCAAACTGTACAAGAGGGGGACCGGGCCAAAACCCTCGAAAATAACAGCAAAAGTGGGAACTAAGGGAATGTAAAATTCGGAAGACCATGTCTGTCCCTGTAAAAATCCTGCCTAAGAAAAATAGACAATATGTGACGATAAAAATTGTGTCATCGGTTCCGATGCCTATTGAGCCGGAGGAGTAATTGCACCCTTAGACTGTGTTTTGTAGGCAACTCAATAAAGTTCTTTTTTCTGTTTCTTAGTTAGGTAGGGTTTAAATTGTTCATTAGAATCCTTCGTCTCAGGAACCAAAATGCGCTGAATCAAATTAAGAACATTTTGTAGAACTGGGCATATACTAGGTTGATGCACCTGCTGTGTTTTAGAAGTCGTCTCCCTTAGAGAAGAAGTGGCAGTAGACACACCAGGAGATGTCGCGACAACTCATGTATTCAACGGCTGAACCGACTGTAAAATAGGAGTATTTTCCTCTATGTGTTGAACCATTACCAAAGTATTAATATGATTGTGCTCCAGAATATCTTTAACATTCTCCATTGGAAAATGGAATCGTCCTCTCGTATGCAGCGCTGCTTCACCTTCAATCGCATTTGCCACCTCAGTCACTGGACATTTTCAAGTATCGGTTCAAGTTCATTGTGTCGAGGTTCCTTTGGTATTCCATGTATCTGATCTGTGACATTCTCCACCGTAGGAGAAATAATTGCCTCAGAACCATCTATGGTTGCACCAACGACAAAAGTACCATCCTTTCTGTGAACAAGTATTGATGTCATTTCTGGAATAGAATCGTTAGGTACTGTAGTCGGAGCAGGAGCTGAAAATGCTTTTGAGGAGCCGATACCATCTAGGTTCTCCTTTCCACAAATTTTGGAATTGTACGCTTCAGTGCCGGTGCCGACTTTTTACCACAAGCAACTTTCTCCAAAGCTTGCTTCGACATTATCCAGTGGCAAGCAGTCACACCATGGCCAATAATTTGACAATGGGAGCAAAAGTCAGGCATCCATTCATATTCAACTTCTAGCTTGAATGCAAACTCCTCTCTTTCAACCATAATTTCATCAAATATGCAGTGAGAAAAATCAACATCAACTAACACCCTCGCGTAGTGACCGAAGATATTATTTTGAGTTGTGGTGTCAATAATTAAAGGAGTGCCAATTGCTCCAGCAATTTCACGAAGAATTTGATCACTCTAGTACTCTTGAGGCAAATCCAACAATCGAATCCATACCTGTGCATGAGTTTGCCTTTGGGAGTGTGTGTTAAAGTCCTTTGTCCACTGTGAGAGCCGAACCAAACCTGGTTTCATATTGACCGTGCCTTGTGACCAAACTGCCCTTAGATCCTCCACTGATCCAAATGTAAATTCAAAGAAACCCCTACCAAGTGAGATTAGATGCCAAAGATGCTCAGTTTTCCAAATTTTAACTTTACGGAGACTTCCTTTGATGTATATGGTTTGTCTCCTTTGCAAAGCACCAATCTTCCATGAAGTTTCCGTTGACAATCCTTCAAATTATTGTTCAGGTTAGGATCATCCAACACAATACCTCCCTCTCACAAGAGATTTATAACAAGATAGCCCTTAAGTTGAGTGACATCCTCAAGGGATTATGTTGGTTTGAAGGAGCAATACGAGCATTCTGCTCTTGTCCTCAATCAGATTGAAGCATTGTAGTCGAGAAAGGTAGTCCTTAGAAAAGTGTATTTAGAGCTTGATGAAGAAAGAAGGGAAGATATAAAAAGGAGAGAGGAAATTGAAGAAAAGATAGGCTTTCTTTAAGGAAGAAATTGAGGCTTTCTTTAAGGCTTGCTCCAATTCTATCAAATGCTTTGGAAGTCACTTGATCTTGAGTCCAAACGACGTGATCCCCTCATACAATCCAAGTGCAATTTTTTTTATTATAGCTTAAATATCCATCCAAGACTGTGAGAACTGGATTTCTAGATTAAAAATCGACCAACAAGTCTACCACTAGCATTCCATTCTAGTTCTTAAGAGTCATCAAATTTAGGTTATGATAGTCAATGCAAACTTTAACTTGACCATTTTTCTTAATCATAGACACTGTGCTCAAATAATTCTCTAGGCAAATAAGGCATTTCACTAACTTTATTTATCATAGGTTCTTCAAGGGTCCCCATATTGACTTCCACAATTAGGTGACTCGACTGCCTGATTGCTAAGATCTTCATTCAAACCTTCTTAAGATTCTTGGTCACAAAGTTCACCTTTACTTTCTTTGCCTAAATATTGATACAAACAGTAGCCTAGAAATATTTTATTTCAACAATCTTTTCCTTTTAATTAGTTTGGCTAGCATGAGTTTTCATACAATGATATAATTTGTTTAGAAACAGAATGTAAAAGAATATCATGTTAGTGTTTCCTAATAGGAATATAAAATTAAATCAATTGTGTGAAGTAAGAGTGAATTAATGTCAATGATATACATATCAAATCACTAATACAAACCATGATACAAGTTTTATTTTGATCAACACAAAAATTTCACAAGCCACATTTACAAGGGATAATCAAGGACAGTATGGAAACTAATGAAATTTATTTATAATGTTCATATTGAAAACTTTGGAACTCTATTAAAACAAACAGAGCATTAAATAGCATTTAGTACATATATGCATCACATTTTCAAATCAAATGCATGATGTACTCCCTAAACACCCTAAAAATTTTTATCTAATACTCGCTCCGTCCCTTTTTATAAGACTACTTTACAAAAAAAAATTTGTCCCTGAATATAAGACTATCTACAAATTTCTAGATGCATTTATTACTCTTTTTCCACATACACCCCTCATTAATATTATCAATATACTTTGAAATATGAAAAGTTAACATTAAATATCTCTATACAAAGGGTAATTTGGTAATAGTAACATACATTTATGACAAATTCATTACTTCAAACACTTTTCTTAATACCCGCGATTTTTATAAACTATTCCTATAAAAAGGGACGGATGAAGTACGTATAACTGCACAAATAGAAAGTTGTGTAGAAACCATCTACTTTGTAGTCAAAAAATATTAGGCACCAGGTAAATCTTAGACTAAACTTGGAATCTAGGCTAATAAATAGGAATGAACTAACCTAATATGTCATTAATAGTAATTCAAATTAGCTTCTATTTTTTTTCATTGCCATATGAGCCACAAACAAGAATTTCGCACGCTACTGACAAAATTAATTACTACAACCTAATTAACGAAATTCTTATTAATTAAAAACCTAATTCTTTACTAATTGAAATTTTAACAACCTTCATTTGTATACATATTTCTATTCTAATAACAATAAACTTAAAATTACATATTTACACTATTATCTATAACTATTAATAATAACTAACTATTATAATAAGGAAAAAGCTTGTTGGTGCGACATGTTAATCGACGAAAAGCAACGAACTAATATTAGCCTTTGGATGTGCTTCAGATTGTAACTTGTGTTGACTTTCATTTATTTGAAAAATAATATAACACTAGATGCCTATATCGTGTGGTAAAAAGAAGCTATAAGCTAGCTGATAGCTGATAAGCTAGCTGATAGCTGATAAGCTAGCTTATGACTGATAGCTGATAGCTGATAACTGATAGCTGAAAAGCTACTAATTTAAAATTAAAGTGTTTGGTAAATTTAGCTGTTATAAATATAAAATGACCTAAAAGTACATGACAATTTAATTTAAAAAAAAATCTAAATTCTGTAAAAAAAAATATAAAATTGAAATTAATCTTGTATTAGTATATGTGGGTTTCCTCCTTCATCTCTTCTTCTTTCCTACCCAGTCCCTAACAAAAAGTATGAATTTGATAATTGAGAAGCACCACCCTGCGCACTGCCGCCCAGCAAGCATCGCTCTTCACAACATCTTGCCGCCCCTCATTGGTCGTTCTTGCCATCTCCTTTGCACCACCGTATCCTAAAAGGGTCGTTGAACACATAGGAACAAATTATGTTGGAGCTTAAGAATGGATGTCATCAATTTTTAGTCCTCTATTACGTCCAAGAACTCACATTTTCAATCCATTTTTTCCTTCTATCCCAATTTATCATCTCATAATCATACACTACAAGCTCACCCACGAACAACAACACTAGTACATATTGTTTTCTACTTTCTTTATTGGCAAATGCACTATTTACTTCCTGCACAGTTTCAGAATCATAGAGCAACACATACATTCTCTTCTGTTACAGTAGTAGAAAGAACACGAGGAAATTCAACGAAGAGAGACGCACAAGACCTCAATTCATGTAATACCTTTGATGGCTCTTGGATTCAAGATGATTCTCATAAACCCCATTTATCAACATATATAATAATGATTTTTTTTAAGACGAGTATCATTGTGTTTTGTGTAGTTTGAATGTAATGGTCTTTAGCATGTAAGAGTGCAATCACTCCTTTGTAATTTATTTTTCGTCAAATTGGCTAGTAACAATAACGAATTTCTATGTACACAACATTAAAATCAACATCATGGATCAAATGAATTATTGAACAAGAGTCAAGACTCGATTTTAATTAATAAAATGTATTACTGCCAAACTTTCTTTGGAGCCAACTGTCATGTTTAGCACACCCACTCAAATTGTATCAGAAAACACCATAAATCAAACTTGCCAAATAACTAAGAAAAAAATAAGATCCTTTAAATACATATGACATAATAATATTAAAAACATGCCTATTATCTATCATTTCCATATTAACTTGGCTATATTGTTACGAGTCTCTTTCATCGTAGTTGATCTATCCTCTGGAATTTCATTGCTTGTATCAGCATCATAAACATCTGGAAGTTCTTCATCACCTCTGTAATTTGGATTATGCTCGACCATAGTAAAGAGTAAGTCATCATGTGAGTTCATCCGAATATAATTATGTAATGCAAATGCAGCAATTATAACATCAATTTGGGTCTCTACGCTATACTTTGGCATTTGGCCAAGTATCTTCCATCTTTTTTTCAACACTCCAAAAGATCTTTCAATACAACTTCGAAGAGATGAATGCAAACGATTAAAGGCTTCTTGAGCATTGGTTGGGAGCTCATTTTCAAATTGAGACTGATGATACCTTACCTTAGGGTAAGGAACCAAATATCCTTCTTTATTTGAATATCCTTTATCAACTAAATAATAGCGACCTATTAAAGAAAGAAAACAAAAATTAGATTATGTTAGCATACATAAAAAAACTAATCATAAAAAAACTAATCACAAAAAAACATTAAAATAACAATACCTTGTGGTGGCTTTGGAAAGTTTAATGCTGGTGTGTTGATTGCATGGAGGAAAACACGTGTGTCATGTGCTAATCCCTCCCATCCAACTGATATAAATGTGAAACACATATCAAAATCACAACTGGCCATGACATTGAAGGTAGGGATTCCTTTTCTCCCTCTATAACGCATTTGATCTGCCTCCGGAATACATGCAGGTATATGCGTCCCGTCAATACATCCAATACAATCCTATGATAACAAGTTAAATCAGGTGCTCATTTTGAGATGAAAAAAAAAGAACTATTTGTATTTTATTATTTACCTTGAAATAGGGCATGTATCGCTCATCATTAGCAATTTGAGGTGGCACAAATTGAAAAGTTGGATCCTTTGGTCTTATAACATCACGTGCAAGTCCCATATATCCCTTGCTCCTACCACTAATGGCTTCCAAAACTTCGTGAAATGCTCTGCTGATAGTCTCGCCAGAATGTTGAAACCGCTCTCTAGCATCCCTATTAGAGGCACCCCTTGCAAGTATATATAAAAATATCGCCACTTTTTGTTGCACTGACATTCTTTTACTTGCCTGCAATCCATATTTTAATTGTAGGTCTTCACATAGTTGGTTAAATAAGTTTTGCTCCATTCTAAAGGCATTCAAACATCGAACAGGATGCCCATTTAGTATCTCTTGCACCCAATTTTCTCCTTTTTGACGTGAGGTCATGCATGGTTTTTTGAAAATATATTTATAGTAATATGTAGCTATTGCACCTATTGCACAAGATGTCACACTCCAAAAAAGTGCATGCCTTTTTCTTTTTTTCTTTCGTTCAGCATCCATGATGTACCTATTAGTAAAAGAACGGTATAAAACATCCATAACCATATAAAAACAATCATTCATAAATAAAAATACATAGTTCCCATCTCGTGATTAAAAAAAAAAAGAAATACATAGTTCCCATCTCATAATTCAAACATATGATGTTCATAGAAGTTTTAAATATTACACATCCACTAAAAAAACACTAATTGAAACAACCAACTACTGTGAGAAAAAAAATATAACTTCTAATTAGCTTGCATATACATCAACCAATATTTCCTTCCATCATCATCCTCAATGTTCATAAAAATGTCCCGTCTCACTTCATTCTCAATCAAAGTAAGTGCAAAACACCACAAAGCACTCCCTTTTTCCATATTGTTTTCAGCAACCATCCTATTAATAACTGTGATTGCAGCTGCAACAGTCGAGTTAGCACTACCATGTTTACCCGAACTATCATCAGAATTCAATATCTCCACTGCAGTGCTACTGTTTGATACTAAGGCATCTATTTGACTGCTTAATTTTGCTGCCCCTCCTGATTGTCTTCCTTTCCGCTTTTCTTTGACGATTTTCTTAGCCACCTTTGGAGTGAATGCAGTTTTTTTTGTACCATTACCTTGGCTAGGTACTTGGTTAACTCCAACACCTCTGGTAGGTACTTGGGTAGCTTCATCACCTTGACTAGATACTTGGGTAGCTCTAACACCTTGGGTAGGTACTTGGGTGCCGCTAGTCCCTTCTATGAAATCAGGCCAAAATGAACTATCATTATTAAATAAGTCCTTGATACGAGGATCATATCAATTATATTCAGCATAAACATCCTCTTCACTCTCATAATGATTCATATCTTCTCCGCCATTTTCATCATCTTCTTCCTCAACATTCACATTCACATGTTTCACATGTCGGACAGAATTAGGATCCATAGAGGGTGCCACATTCTCTGTCCCATCTGCATAATTGTCTTCAAATAGTTGATTCCATAATTCCTCAAGTGAAGGATCTATTGACTTATTACGAAACTTTTTAGCCTCGGGTTTCTCCTACAAAAGGGGAATATTGAAACATTGAATTAGAGATCTTACTCACATTTTTTATCCTAACTTAATTGTATGAACATATGAAAGAAACTAACCTTAATCTTTCTATCCCACCACTCATCTGAACAACTAAGCTTTCCTGTAAGAGGATCCCATCCTAAGCCAGTTTCTCCAAACTTCAAAAATTTCCACATGCGCCACTCCTTCTTCATATAATCATACTTATTCTTCAAAGTTTTGTCCATACATTTCCGCTTAATGATAGATTCAAACTCTTGGTTAATCTCCTTCCATCTAAATGATACACGACCGTTCTTCCTAATGAACTTGATACAAAGCTCAGCAAAAATCTTTTCATGGTCATTTTCGGTCCATTTAAAAGTCATTCCTCCCTCCATATTATCGCTATTTGATGACATCTTATAACCTTATCAAAACAAACTAATGGATCAATTTTCTATAACAAAATGAATTTGATAAATAATTTTCCTTTACATCTCATTTAAGCAAGCAATGCCAATGACACCTTATATTGCTAAAAAAACCAATAGAACTCATACCCTGCTGCCACCAAGCTTACTCTGGCATATATAACACATTCAATTCAACCATACACACATACACACACGCTTGTGTGTAAACAACTTCCTCATATTTTCACAAGTTGCTGGTAAGGTATGTCACTTGTTTTAAAAACACAACAAATATATGAATCAAAACATTTATCAACAAATAAAAAAACTACCATCATTAACATATTTTCTTCTCGTTCTTGTTTCTGAATTTTTGAGGAAGAAACCCAATTCTTTTGCAATAAACTCAATCGAAAACTTAATGGAAAAAAAAAAAACAAAAACCTTCAAACAATTTTGAGAATTCAGCTAGACGATAGGAGAAGACACACACGGGGAATGGATGGAGGTGTGTAAAAATTAAGTTGTTGTTATTACAATTAGATATCCTAAATTTCATGATACTGACCAATCTAATTAATTTACAGAGGAAAAATTATTACTGTTTTGCCAATGATGGATTTCTTGCCACGGAATGAATTAATGAACTGCTCACTCACCGTAACAGACTCAGGCGCTAGAGAACTCGAACAATGTCAAAAGAGGGCATTGGGTACACTTTCCTAATCTTAAGTCATGCTAAAGGTAAGTAGATACGAGAATAGCAGTAATAATAACAAGCACAAAACAGTAATAATAACAAGCACAAAACACAAATGTTACACAACAATCTACACCACAAATATACATGAATCATTGATATACAATTCTAATAATTTCAAGGCAAAGTCTTTAATAGAAATTCAAGGCTTCGTGTAATTGAGATTGCTACTACCGTCAATAAAAGGTATAAGCAGAAAGAACACAAATATGAAAATTCTTACCTTAATCAATTCTCGTGTCTGGTAAAGAGTCTCTAAGCATGGATCTTCAATTCTTAGCAAGGAGTCAAATAATAGTGGAAGAAGCAATGAAATAGTATCAGAGAAGAGGAAAACAAACGTGAGTGAGTGGTGAGTGAGTGGGACGGTTGTTTTGTTTACAAAAGGATAAAAAAGTAATAAAAATAAAATAATAAGGTTATTATTGGAAGAAAATGTAAAAAGCTATAAGCTATAAGCTCAAAAGCTACTTGAAATAGCATCTCAAAAAAAGCTATAAGCTCGTGAGAAAAGCTTATTACCAAACACATCACGTTTTCCTCCAACAAGCTTATAAGCTAATTCAATAAGCTATAAGCTAGCTTTTCGTTGTTACCAAACACAGCCTATAGCAATTCTCTTATAATAACTATTAATAAAGGCAAAACATTGTTTTGGTGTAGCTTAATATACTTCCAAATTTACCCTTGATTTAGTCGGTTATGCCACATATGTCATTCCTTTGAATTTCATGATAACTTCCATCCCAGTTTCCTTCCCTTAACCCTGTCACCAAAATTCAAACTGAAAAATTGGAAACACTTCGTTGTGTATTTCTTTTTGGTGGCTGATTATGGATAAATTTGGCATAGTTTGCATCTAAGAATGTTGGCCCTAAATGTTGTGGTGTCTCAATCCACTTTTTGTTATTTTATCCTCTTTGATTATTGTTATTTTGGGTGCATTCAGGGAGTACAACATAATCAATATCAATGGAAGATGTGGTAGAATACTAATTTACAAGGTTTAGAGTACATTAACATGATAAAATTGAACTGCTTTTGTGTTTGATCTTACTATCTTATTATATATGTAGTATCAATTTTTAATTATTTATATGTGTTGGACACTTATTACAAAAAAAAAATGTGTTGGACAATTATAAAATAAAATTTACAACAATGTAGGGGTTTTCTTCTCTAGGTTGCAATGTCATGGTTGGAAATTGGAAAGGCTCTCTCTGTAGTTGAAAGGGAAACTGAATTTGGGTTAAATAACCAAGACATGCTTCAAACTTCAAATATGAAGACTATAAGTGTTAATTTTTTTGTTTTTTTTTATTTTTTTTTAACTTTAGTGCTTATTTTGTTTACAATGCAAGTCAAGAAGTCAAGTAGGGCACTTAAAGCTATTGAATATGTAAAATGTATACAATCAGAAGGGATTTATCGAAATTGATGATAAACAAAAGAGTTGACCAAGCAATACAGCTTTTGTTTACAGTGTCATATGTCTTAGGCTGTGTTTGGTAAGGACGAAAAACTAACTTATAGCTTATTGAATTAGCTTATAAGCTTGTTGGATCAAAACATGACGTGTTTGGTAACAAGTTTTTCTCGTGAGTTTATAGCTTTTTCTGAGATGTTATTTCAAGTAACTTTTGAGCTTATGGGTGTGTTTGGTAAAAATAAGCTATAAGCTAGTTGATAGCTGATAAGCTAGCTGATAGCTTATAGCTGAAAAGCTCGCTTATTAAAATTAATGTGTTTGGTAAAATTAGTTGTTGAAGTGGCTGATAAATATAAAATGACATAAAAGTACATATATATTTTATTTATTATTTTGTTTATAAACAATTTTACTTAATATATTTATTTTTAAATATTTTTATTAATTTCATCTTTAAAATGGTAAATGTGGTATATAAATTAAATTGTGGTTTTTGTGTAATCAAACGTTTTAACTTTGATATAATATATCTTTTAAAAAACTTTTATATAATATATCTTTTTATTTTTTGAAAATTATATACTTTTATTTGAAATTATAAATAATATATAAACTAATAGAATGTAAGAGGATCTATATATAAAAGGAAAAAAGAAAGTGTTTGGCTGTTCAGTAAACCGGAAAAGAAAAATAAATTGGCAGTTACTTTGATAACTTGGGTTTAGTGGTCATTTGTTTAAAAAATAATAAAATAAAAATAAAGGTTAAAATGGAAGAAAATGTCAAAAGCTATAAGCTATAAGCTCAAAAGCTACTTGAAATAGCATCTGGAAAAAAGCTATAAGCTAATGAAAAAAGCTTGTTACCAAACACATCTAATTTTATCAAACAAGCTTATAAGCTAATCCAAAAAGCTATAAGCTAGCTTATTTGTGTTACCAAACACACCCATTCTTATATTCTCTTTCAATTTTAACCTTATTATTTTAATTTTACTATTTTTTAATAAAAAAAACTACCCATATTCATATGTAACTACCCACTTTTTATATCTTTTTTTTTAGAAAAAAAACTACCCATTTTTTATATATTGGTGCAACCAACTTACGTGATTATCCATATGTATCACTCAAGTTGTAGTTCTTTTTATATTTTCTTTGTTCACTTTTTTTACGTTGCTCTTATTTCATATAATATAATATATAATTTTAAATAAAATATACAGTAAATATTGAAGTCATTTTAGTTAAAATATTTTCTAATTGAATTCATAAAACACATTTATCATTTTGGAGATGAAAGTAATTTGAAATAAATTTAAATATTTTAAAAAAATTATGTATATAATTATGAAAAATATATTAAACAAACATGTCATTTTATGTTATTTTATATTTATCAGCCACTTCAACAGCTAATTTTACCAAACACATCATTTTTAATAAGCGTGTTTAGCTTATATCTTATTTTTACCAAACAGAGCCTTAATAATGCAGGCAATCCAATTCGAATATGATGCAGTTTTGCGAACCTTTGTATTGCGGTAAAAAAGGCATTCAATTGTGGCTGCAGATCTCAATTTAAAACTATATTAACTTTTCCATATTTCATACTCGATCCAAATTTGCAGTTCTCATGGGGTTCTCTCCTCAAAGACCTCTTAAGACTTGATGATAATGGACTGGAAAAACCAAACAGATAAATATGCTTCCCATCTTCTGAATTAGAAAATTTTAGGGCAAAAAGTTTAATGTATAAAATGGTAATTTTCTCTGTAATCTAACAAATCCATTTTGGAGATCAGTATTCACTTCAGTCTGTGATTTCCACCAGCAGCAAGAATGTGGTAATTTTCATTCAACTTCTATTTATCCCATACTAACCACAATGTATTTATATACTTTTTTAATAAACAACGATGTACTTGATTCTAGACTATTGATCCAACTGATTGAGCACCGACACTTTACATCAAAAGCGTGTCTGTGTCTGTGTCTGCCCCTCGTTGCTCTATATTTTTTGGTTTGGGAGAGTGTAAGAGGAATCACATATGCTTAACTTCTAAGCATATTCCAGTGTTGAACAAAATTGGCTTCTCTATGATCCAATATTCACGAGTAAACCAATGGTAGTCATTATGCAAGACCAAATTGTCGACCATCATAGAGGAAAAGATGTACATTTTTTATAGAGATTTTGGCAGTATGAGAAAAATTCCTGTTACTGAAAAATGTTTTTCATTTCGGTATATCCTTTGTCTATCCTTCCTCTTTATGTTATTAATTGATGTTCTTTAGTTTAATTAAATGTTCAAGTATGAAGCATAAAGGTTATGTTTTTTGTTGATACTACCCTTCACATAGTGTATACACTCATTAAGATCTTTAAATGGTAATTTATTTTGAAAGTTTGTGTAATCATTAATGCATTAAAAATTGAAATATTTAACTTTTTATAGAATAATTTCTTTTTTTAAAATTCTTAAAGAATGTTCGGGGACACTCGTTAACAAAACTTATTTCTTATATCATAATCTTTATATATTATTCTTCTACGTGGTGTTAGATAAATTAATTGTGTGTGATAAAATATATATCAATTTATACAAAGAAACATAGTCAAGTATACAAATACATTAGCTTAGTAGAAGAAGTGGACAGACAGGCACAAGAGTGCCCATCTAGACCCTAGTATTTATAAACACATTAAAAATTAATTATAAAATTAATTATCATTTATTCTCCTGTCAAAAAAAATTATCATTTTAAACATTATTTTTCGGAAATGGTAAAGCCAAACATATTAAAAAAAAAATACTAATTAATATACACGCTGCAGCATAACGACTAGAACTATTTCGGACATGGATCCCTGCTGTAAAGTTTGATGTATATTTCAAAAGTTTGAATTATATGTGTCATATAATTTTAAGTGAGAAATAAATAAACTTATTTTTATTTTTTTTAGGAGAAGAAATTCAATTCATATAATTAAATAATTCGTTAATACAAGGCGGTACATCAATAAACAGAGTACAACTTTTATGTTAAAGAGGAACAAGACTTAAGTATTCATAGAAAACACTGATTAAATATTGCGCTTAACTGTTAATCTTATCAGACTCTGATAAGGTATCAGACTGGACTAATCAGAGCTTGCAAAACTCTGTGTGACCAAATGTCGGATATCTTGTTGATGTTCTAATATGCTATATTGTTATTTGTTCTGATACACTCAAGAGTGATTAATAATGAATTTAATTAACGGGATAAGACTTAGGGGGAGCTTGCAAACCTCACCTTAATGGACTATCATAGACTCGGGGGGAGCTTGCAAACCTCAGACCCTGAAGTCTAACTGTTAACTAGATTAACAACAATTGTTCAAAATATTTGTGTTTGTCATCATCATAAAGGGGGAGATTGTTGGAACAAGAAGGGTCTTGTTCAATTCCTCTAAGATTTTGATGATAACAAAGTATTGAAGAACAATTGGAATACTAACATATGTTCAAGTGTGCAGAATCAAAGATAGAATCTATCATTAAAGGATGAACATATGAAGAGCATGAGAAGGATCAAAAGAAGCTAAGAAGACTATGGTAGAAGATCTGAAGGAAGGTCAACCAGAAGTCAACGTCCTAAGAAGACGGATACCACACAGAAGCTGGAGAGTTACCTCAACAGACTTTGTGAAGGTCATCAGACTCAGAAGCAGACCACATACTTGGATAACCCCTCAGATTTGAAAAAATCTTGAGGAACCCAGAATCTACGTAGGTTTTGTCTTCTTCTGTGAACTGTCTCTATCAAGGATCTAATAAGTACAGTTCTTTTGTCTTCTTCTATCTACGTGCACAAATAGACAAAGGACCTTAAGAACAAAAAGAATGCAACATATAATTCTTCTTTCAACAAAGTAAATTCAAAAGACTATTCAACAAAATTATCCATATCCGAAAAAGGGCCAACGTTCTTGATTGAAGCTTCTCAACGACTCTATTTGCACTAACACTCTTCTCCAACGTCTCTAAAATCCATGACTATAAAAGGAACTAAATACCATGAAGAAGATTAACAAGACTCTGCTATTTTACTGTGCCATTACTCTGTCAAATCTAATATCGCAAAAAACTTAGGATTTTTGTATCAAAGTTTATATCTTAGAAATCCTAGAGTTGTAAAAGAGTCTGTTCATTTGTTCATTATATACTACCATTGTTAAATCAAGTGTAAGAACAAATTAAAAGTCTCTTGCTTGTGAATCTTGAGCGTATAAGTCTCCTGGTGAAACCTTGAGCATTGGAAGTCTCTTAGGAGTGTCCTTAGAGCATTGGAAGTCTCTTGCCTGCGTGCTTGAGCATTTGTAAGTCTTTAGGAAGAGTCCTAGAGCAGGAAAGTCTTAAGCAATTGTGCTTAAGCAAAGGAAGTCTTTAGGAAGAGTCCTAGAGCAAGGAAGTCTTAAGCAGGTGTGCTTGAGCAAAGGAAGTCTCTTGGAAGGGTCCTTGAGCAATTTGTAATACAGAGTGATTATAGTGAAATCCCTTGGAAGTGTAAGGGGAATGGACTACTCCTGTGTTGTGGGAGGAACCAGTATAAAATTGCTTTGTGTCTGCCTTTTCTCCCTCCCAACGATTGGGAATCAGCCTCGAGCAACGAAGCACACTCAAGTAACGCGCGCGTAAGACACTTCCCCCGACGTGCGTGTAGCTCAGGAACTGACACATGGAAATTAAAGTTGAAGAGCCATCACATCCGAAACGCTTTGGTTCAAGGCATTGAATACCAATTACTCCCACTCACCAGTCCAGGGCGCCGCATCTCTAGCACGGAACACCAAAAAAATGTTCTTCCAAAACCCTTGAGGTCGTCGACGTTTGAGAGCGCCTCAACGAAACGCCTCATACGGTTAAGCCATTGCGCCATAAAGGCATCAACGGCTTGGGGGGCAACTGTTCTGGACCGGCCAGAAGGCCAATCCCATTATGACATGTGGACTAAAATTCCACCAGACTTAGGCGCATCACCTGAATGAGCACGCCTATACCCATGCACCTTACTCCACTGGAGTACGCCTCTGTGCATCAGACACCATACATGTGTCCTTTAACCGTCTCCTAATCACGAGTCCCATATCACGGAAGTAGTTATTCTCACACACGCCTATATAAGAGTGAGTTAGTTTCACCCTCAAGGTACGATTCACTTTACCCACACTTTTTACACACTTTTTCTCAGTTCCAATACTTACTTGAGCGTTGGAGTGCTAACGAGCCTGCAGGCACCTTTCGTTCCACCGCAAAGACTCATCGCCGCCGTAACAGAGCACCTTTCGCCACCATTGCCTACATCGGTCTTTATCCCGATTTAACATAATAAGAACTAAGTCTCTTGATTACTCATCATTTTGATTTATCATTCGAAATATATTATATAATCACTAACGCACACTCACCATCACTCAACACTACAACCACTACTCCCACCCAATTTCCCTATGTATTAACAACATTGTATTTAACCTTAAGTCAACAACATTACTTTAAAAAAATTTGTGACAGAGCAGATGGGTTCGCAGAGTTACTTGGGCATATAGGTAAATGCTAAAATTATGAAATTCAATATGCAAAAACTACTATATGTCCTCTTTCAAACGCAACTGGTCCCAATCGAAAAAGAGTTTTCTAGTTTAAGATATCAATTTTTGAAGCTGACTGACTCAGAGTAATTTATAAAACAGAACAATCATCTTCATAATATTACAAACAATGCACAAATAATATTAAACTACAAAATTTTTCAGTAATATTCTACTATATCTTAGCTTTCAAACCCAACTGAGTTCACTCAAAAATAAGTTTTCTAGTTCAAATTATACCCAATTTAATCCAACTACATCATAATCTTCTTATACAGAAAATTACTCTAATTTTTCTTTTTTAGGTGTAAACGAATTCTGCCATGTTTAGTATCATTGGTTGATCTATGAGAAATGAGATAATGTGATGCATTTAACACTGCCATAATTTTGTCGTAAAGAAAAAAATCAAATTGTCTTTATTGCTTTTTCTGTCGTACTGATCACTCCACCATCATAATCTTCCAATTTATGACCCTAATATACTCTTCTTCTTCTTCCATGTTTGTTAGTCGATACGCTCCCTTGTTGTATACTTTGCTGACCACATTCAGATCTGTTGTTCTGATTGGTAAAATGGTTTTTCAAACTATGCCTAATTATTCTATTTTGTGTCTTTAGGATTTTTATGAATTTATTTAGTTTTTCTTGTTATTTTATCATTAGGATTATATTCAATTCACGAGGAACGACAAGGCCTTGTACTATAAAAGGAAAAATTCTTTGTTGTGCCAAGGGTCCAAATTCTAATCCAATTCAGTGGTCGTTCACATCTGCTAACCCTAGCTGCCACTTTAGGTTACAAACCCATTTTCTACCCTTCATCCATCTCATTTTGAAGTCATGATAGCCATATTATAGGGTTGTTGGAGTCTTAAGAGTATTTTGAGTCAGTAATGCAAAAAGTTCATTTCTTTCCACTTTAGATTGTAATTCTTCCTTTGTAACTCTACTCTTCTTTATCAATTTATACAATAATGTTTTTATTCATATCTCATTCCATTTTTGTTTTGGCGTTTAAGCTCATCATGAGCTAAACCACATTTGTGGTTGATGTTATGAATATGTTTGCATGAGTTTGGTAGTTACGTAAGCTTCTTTTAAACAAGTTGTGAAAATGTTGATCTTTAAAATAAAATTTGATCAACTTTATTTTATTGTCAAATTCCTTAAGCTCGAGAGAGGATGGAAATGGAACTACTTGTTTAATATGAGATACATTTTTAGTCTCGAGAGATATATAAACCTTGAAAGCCTAATTTGATTGTTTATTTAGATTTCTTTTCATAGGAAAAAGACTTAATCTTTCTTTAAGAAAGAAAGGGCTAAGATCTTGTAACCAAAAAAAGGGCTAAGATCTGACATTTATATTGTTGCATGGTTAACTTGAAAGTCGGGAACCTCGAGAGAGTAGTACCTCTAAGTTAACCACGATGATTGTGTTGAGAGGTTTGCAAAGTAATGGAAAGTTACAAAACTTTGTACACCAAAAGTGCCTTAGTTTCATAATCTTCAATTAGAAAGTTAAACACTTCTAATTTAAGCTATATTGTTTACACCAAATGTTGATAAACTTGTAAACACCAAACATTTCATTGTTACAAAACAAACAGAGACTTTACGTTAAATCCGGACCAAGCCAATTTACTACACCCCTAATTAATTTTTCCAGTTGAAAAACTTTATTTACCAAGGACCACATTACCATGCTCCCAATTGAGTTCTTCAATATTTACCATAGGTCTAACTGAAAATAAGATTAGATCTCTAAATACAACTTCAAAGTCACCAAGGAAGGCCAATCAATTATCATTTCTAACAACTTATTAGTACTAACATTTTGTTATGAAAAATTAGTAAAACAGTAAAACTAAAGACTAACATAACTTCTAATTTCCACTTTCACAACCATAAACCATTAATATAATAATGTTAGGTTACAAGTTTAGAAACATTCCACATACACTCAAATTTCAAACATTGTTATAAATTCTAAATAAGGAGCATACATAACATGTATCCTAAATCTACTTGCTACAACCATATCAGAGCTACATTTAACCAAATACCTACTAGTACATAATATAACAATTTCTTATAGTGAGAGAATCAAACGGATACTTCATCTTACTATAAAAACTTTAATTTCTCCATCAGTCAATAATTCTGAGAATCAATGAGTCAAGCATGAGCATCTTAATGGCTAGGGTTAGACATGCTCATCATCCGCAGATGATGATGAGTTGCCAGAGCCTTGGCCATTGCCGAAAGAAGCAAAGCTAAAACCAGCCGGTGACATGATAGGCTTCATTCCACCAATATCAGTTTTCAATTCTTCGGCAGAAACATGATTGTTAATATGAGATGATGTAGGAGGGGCAGTTGGTGCCGAATGATCGACCCTCTGCCTCTTTTGTTTCTCCTGCTCTGGAAAAAAACTTGCAACCACAACCTGATGCATAAAACAAAGAGTGGGAAAAGCGATCAGTCAAATGTAACTAATAAACTTACAAAATATAGATCCAATATTTTTCTAACCATTTTCTTTTACAATTTTTGAAAATAGATCTAACATTTTCAGAAATCTTGAAAGTGTCGAAACACTGTTTTCATTGTTTACGAAAAAGGATTTTTTCTATGTTCTCTATCAGAATTGTTCACGACACCGACACATGTAACTACATTCAATTATTCTATCTTCTCAAATTATTACAAGTGTTGACTTGTGAGTCCCACGTCCACGTCCACGTCGGTGCTTCATAGTTCACAAGTTTTTCTAATATTCTATCAGATATATATATTCTTCTAAAAAGAAACAAAAGTTACCTGCACAGAACCAGCAGCTACCAGCAAACCGGCCAATGCACCCCCAAAAACACGACCATTTGGACCTGCCAATGAGACACTCATTCTACCAGATCTGCTCTTTGTCAATCCATTCTCGGTTGGCACAAATGAGCCGCTCAAGGAAAGAATCTCGAAAACTCCCTATAAAACCACAAAATATGTGTCACCCCATATTATTTGATGGTTTCATCTAGTGCTATGATTAAGAAAAAAAATGGTAACAGTGATGTTGAAGACCCGCTATTTGACACTCTTTTTGGTGTTGGAAAGAGATTGTAAAAGAGTGTGTTGTTAGCATTTCTTACTACGAAAATAGCAGTGAATCAACTTGGCGTGAAGTTAGAGCGAATTAATGGCAAAGAATTTCGAATCAAAAGGCAAATTCATAACATGAAAGAGTGTCATAACATGAAAGAGTTTTATGTTGATTATACAACTATTTTCCCTTAGAATTGTTGCATGCCACAAGTACAACACAATGTAGCACCGACACTTAAGATCGAAGATGTGTTCGATGTCCAACACGTGTCTGTGTCTGACATTGGTACGACACCGGCATATGTGGTTACATGCAATCACTTTTACTCTATTAAATTATTACCCGTGTCGGTGAATGTGTTTGTGCTTCATAGGTCGTAAGCCATATTTACAAGGGACAATCATAAAAAGTATTGAAACTAGGGAAATTCTTTCAATCAAAGGGACGGAATTATGTCAAAACAATGGAGCATAAAAGACCACTTAGCACAGTTAGCACATATATAATAGGACACTTCAAAAAAACAAACACATGGATTTTCCCTCTAAAAAGTTAAACATTTGATATCTAATTCATACAATGGCAGAAATAGAAGGCTTTGTATAACCACACATGCATTGGTGTTATACTTAGATATCCGAATTAATGTTAAGTTTTAAACAACAATGAACTTCTTTATATCAGTGCTAATGAAATAGGAATGAACTAACCTCATACGTTGAAGTGCCGCCACAAGCATCCGACTGGCGAAGTGTTACATTCGAAATTGTGCCAGTCGCAGACAGAATGGATATAGTATGATATTCTTGTTGAGAAAGAGACATTATTTTCATCGAGACATCCTAAAACAGGCCAGAGAAAAATCAACAATACAATTAACAAATATATAGGTTGTACACATCCATACTAATCTAAAGAAAGTACAACAGAGAAAAGGAAAAAAAAAAAAAAAAAAAAAAAAGCGGAACGGTAATAAAAAAAGTGAATTGGCAATTAACAAATAGTATGATGGCTAGAGCTAGATGCTGAACTTATTTCATTTCACGTTTCAACCCCCTAACTCATTCACTCTTTATTTATACTCGCACATTCTGCCTACTTTCACTTACACCTCACTCAATCGCACTCCAACCCCTTTCTCTTGCCGCCGGCTCCTTTATTATTTTAAGGAAATTGTTTTCACGCTCATTCCAATTCCAATTCCAATCTCATGCTTCATATCCAATGGAGCCAATCGTTGTCACAATCTTATGCTCCACTATTTCTCTTCAAACGTTTTATTTCGAGGAATTCGATCCATATCCGTGTTTATCATCAGATTTCTTTGTGTTTTCACAATTCAATATCTTTCGCTAGTAGTAAGTAATAGCAATGGCAGATTTGGTAAGTAAGTGATGTTTTCTTGTTTTTTTTATCTTCGCAGGCTATGTTTGTTTATATTGAGTTGATTTTTTTCTTTAATTTTTCACATTGAAATACTAGGTTTTTCAATTTGGACATGTGTCAATGCTCTTTCTCTTCCAACATTTATTTTGAGGAATTCAATCCATATCATGTTTATAATCGGTTTATGGCTGTTCTCAAAATTCAGTATTTGTCGGCGGTTCTCATAAATTGATCATAAACAGGATATGGATCGAATTCTTCAAAATAAAACATTTGAAGAGAATAGCATTGACATAGGTCTAAACTGAAAAACCAATTAAGTCAATACGAACAAATTAAAAGATAGAATCAACTCAAGGTTAAAAAAAAATGTCAGTTGGTTGATCAAATCCGCCATGCTATTGCTTACTACCAACGAAAGATACAAAATTATGAAAACACAACGAAAATTGATGATAAACACAGATATGGATCAAATTTCTTGAAATAAAACATTTGAAGAGAAATAGCAGAGCATTAACGAAAGTTTACCGATATTATTACAACAATTGGCTACATCGTATCTGAAGCATGAGATTGGAATTGGAATGAACGCGATAACAATTTGGAGGATCAACCCCACCGTCCACTGGCATTTAACAAAATGTATTAAGTTTTAATGAGTAAACAAAAATGATTAGCTATTAGGCTTCTTTTGAATATGGCATTCAAATAAGTTTGTAGGATATAATCCAACTATTTTTAGAATATAGGCTTAAAAGGAATGAACAGATTACCTCTCCAGAATTTACAGTAAGCACATGCGTTTTGAAGTTGGAACCAAAGGGTGATATTCCATTATCTACAAAATAGGCAGGTAGTTAAATCGATAAACAAGTAATAAAGATAATAAGTTATTATCTAATTCACAAATAGTTCCAAATGCATAAATCATGAGTTAATAAATATCCATTTTTTACATTTACACAAATATCATATTAGTCTGTATCAAATCATATCAGCAAAATAGATTCACCCTGATTCTCTAAATCATATGCATAAAGACAAAACCAGGTGATGCATTAGACACCAAGGAAATGTATATCCAATAAAGTGAAGACCACATAACTCATCGATGACTTGAAACGTCTTCATGCAATTAAATGACCAGATAAATCAAAAGTGTCATTTTATGAAGCCATTACATTCTGCAATGAAGAATTCATTTAAAGATCTACACTAAAAAAAAATCAGACAACTATATGCTATAAGTAAAACTACCGAATTTCCAAATATGTAAATTCAACCATCATCCTTTTCACATCACAGATTATACAATTTTGAGTCCTTACTTACCAACATGTCATAATACAAAGTCCAAACAAAAATACTGCAGGACAATTATCACCTATGAAAGACTTACACAAACATAGACACTAGACATGACATTGACACATCAACACCGGTAAAAATTTGAAAAAAAAAATGAACTAACTAAATGTAATCATGTGTGTTGTTTACCCCAGATACAAACTAATCCCTTCAATTAGCTCGATTTCCGAATCAAATAATATCATTTACCCTCATAAAGGAAAAAATAATATCATCAAATATATCATGTGTTAAATGATCTGAAAACCGACCTCACATTACTATGACAGCAAAATATCCCCTTCCAACACCACACATCTTCAATTTAAGATCTGAAAGGGAATCTATGCCAAGGGTCCACACATTCCACTTCCAAACCATGAATCAAATCAAATCCAAAACAAAAGATAACACACAAAACATAAACACACATTCAAGATTAGTAAGTAACAGTTATTATATCAAACAAATGTAACAGTAAAACTAAAAACATAACAAAAACAAACATAATACAAACTAACTCATCAGATCAAAGGCTAAAAATAGCAAGTATCATCAAAGAACAACTTTTATTTCTAAAATTGTCATGTACCTTCATCAAAATTACCTTCATCAAAATCATTCAACTTCAAAGGCTTCTTAATTGATTCAAATGGCTTCCCTCCACCTCCACCACCACCACCACTTTTCCAACCTGAAAAATCACCAGTCAACGGAATGGAAGCCGAAATTGGCATCGGTGACAACGCCGGCTTACTTCCAGATTCACTCTTTCTAGGCCTGCCCCTCTTCTTCTTCACCTCCACACCACCGGCAGCCGGCACCGGAGCCGGTAACTCTCCGGTGGACCCAGCAAAATTCAACGTATTTTGAGCTAAATTGAAGCCAGGTGGGGCCTGGTTAACATTAACAGCATGCCCAGAACCATAAATCTCTCTTTCTTCCATTTTTTTTCAGAATCAAAGAAAAACCAAAACAACCCAAAATCTAAAAAACTTCAATGCAAAACTAAGATACCCAGAAACACAAAAATTTGTAACAACACAGAAAAGCTTCAAAAATAGAAACTTTTTCAGAAATGATGAAAACCAGGAAGCAGATTTTTCAATTTTGAGGGAAAAAACTGAGAAAAAACGTAATACTGTAGCTTAAACATTCACCATTGAAGAGAAAGAAAAAAGCTTAAAAAATAAAAATGATTTTTTTTTTTTTTGAAAAAAAAAATTGAAGTATTACAGAGAAAAACTACAACCCTAGTTTACAGATTCTACAGAGTGATTTATGAGAATTAGGGTTTGTAAGAAAAGGGTGGAGTAAATAAATAAAGTAGAAAACTATATATATAATAAATAATAAAATTATTATACTGAAAATAATGATAAAGTAATTTTTTAGGTAAAATAATTATGAAAAAGTAATTAAAGAATAAGGATTTAATTATTAAATTATATAATTTAATTGGTGAATTAAAAGTATAAATTTTGGTTATGAAAATGGTTCATGTCCGTCTTGAAAATTCAATAAAGGAGTTTTAATTTAATAAATGAATGTGAATATAATATAGTACTAGTATAGTACTACTTGATTTGAATGCATTAAAATAATAGGGATAGTTTTGGAAAAGAAAGGAAAAATGCTTTTTTTTAATATAAGTTGTTGTTTGTTTATTTAATTCACCTTTAAAAAAAATCAAAATTGTAAAGTTCGGTGGAGCCAAAGCCAATGAACATTATTCCAAATTCTAGCGAGTTTTGTTTTGTTTTTTCAATTAAATTAAAGTTGAGAATAAATGAGTATTTCATAAAAAAAAAGTATTCTACTTAAATAAAAGTTATTCATATGTAATGGACAACCAAGTTCGGTGAGATATGTTTTAAGACTCAGATTCAGCGAATGTTAATATATGTAACTCCAAATCATCTATTATAGAGACAATCATGTTTTTTGAATAAGACAACCTTTATAGATTTTTTTAAAAAAAATATTAACATTTGTCTTAAGGTCATATATGTTAAGGTACAACATTTACTAATTATGTTTTAAAAATCATGTATTCAAATCCTTAAAAATATAAAAACTGTTTTTTTTAATGCAAAATTTATACTTTTAAAATCTTTATAAATATCCTTACGACATAAGTTAGAAATATCCTTTTGAATTTTTTTTGTTAGGTGGGGTTATGTTTCCAACTTTTGTATTTTTTTTCTTTTTTTTTTAATCTATTTTGAAGCTTATAAAAGAAAACGTATAAGAGTTTTACAAAAATAAAATAAAAAAAATTATAATATTGAATTGATTCAAATGTCCTCCAAGTTAGGCGAATCTACTCAAAATTGCATGCACCAACCTCCCTTTTTTTCTCCCACCGTTTTAGGCATGATGTTTTGCTTTTTTTTTTTTCCCCTTTTTTGCTTTTTTTTTTTAACATTTTGGGGTTGACCAAAAGGCCTCTTACTTAATACCTACTCTTTCTTTTATGAGAAAAACAAAAAAAAATAAAAGCATGAAGACTTAAAACATAAGAGTCTTTTTTTGACAATAAGAGGCATAAATTAACGAACTAGACGAGGGGTAAAACCTAATTTATTTTTAAAAAAAATTAATTACGGATAATGGTCATCACATGTGTAACCACTACTAACAAAATATAAAAAACAAACTCCAGCAAAATTTCATAATCGTCCTTATTAAAACTCATGATCTTCTTAATTTTATGTGTATAATGGTCATTTTGCAAAATTTAATTTATTTTTAAAAAAAATTAATTACGGATAATGGTCATCACATGTGTAACCAATTTCCACGGATAACTATGAAACTCATTTATTTGTTTTTTAAAAAATTAATTACGGATAATGGTTATCACAAGTGTAACAATCTACTAATCTACTAACAAAATATAAAAATCGAAGTCCAACAAAATTTCATAATTGTCCTTATTAAAACTCATAATCTCCTTAATTTTATGTGCATAATGGTCATTTTGCTAAATTCAATTTATTTTTTAAAAAAATTAATTACGAATAATGGTCATCACATGTGTAACCAATTTGCATATGAAGCTAATTTATTTATTTTTTAAAAAATTAATTACGGATAATGGTCATCACAAGTGTAACAATTTTTTTTCTGTCAAAATAAAATAAGCAAAATTTCATAAACGTCTTTATTAAACCTCATGATCTCCTTAATTTTATGTGCATAATGATTATTTTGCAAAATTTAATTTATTTTTCTACTAACAATATATAAAAATTGTACTTCAGCAAATTCTCATAATTGCCCTTTCTTAAACTCATCATCGCCTTAATTTTATGTGCTTAACGATAATTTTGTAAAATATAAAAATCAATTAGTTTACTCTTTCTTCTACTTATTATCCAATTTCCTTAAGTATAGGAAAAAAACAATGTATTATGACATAAATCTACTAACAATATAAAAATCGAAATCCAGCAAAATTTTATAATCATCCTTATCAAAGCTCGTGATCTCTTTAATATTATGTGCATAATGGTCATTTTTCAAAATTTAATTTATTTGTTTTTTAAAAAATTAATTACGGATAATGGTCATCACAAGTGTAACCAATTTCCACGGATAACTATGAAACTAATTTATCTGTTAACCGATTTTCACGGATAATTATGCAACTAATTTATTTGTTTTTTAAAAAATTAATTATGGATAATGGTTGTATCTACTAACAATATATAAAATCGAAGTTCAGTAAAATTTCATATTCGTCCTTATTAAAACTCATGATCTAATTAATTTTATAATGTTGGAACAAAATGTATAAACAACTCTCTTTTGAGTTTTGATGATAAGAAAGTGTTAAAAAGAAAATTGGATATGCTATAAAGGATTGAAGATTGGAAGAAGAAGAACAAGACTCCAAGACTGAAAAATCTAAAAGCGCCAATACTCTGTTTTATTGGACAGTCATTAAATTGTATAAAGTCTTAATATGTGTTGTATTTTGTGAACACCACTGATTGTATATCAAGTGTTCAACTCAAACATATTCTGTTGTAAATCTGTTTGATTCAAAGTCTCTCGCATGTGTGCTTGAGCAATTAGAAAGTCTCATACTTTGTGTTTGAGCAAGGAAGTCTTGGACTGTGTGTCTGAGCAAGGAAGTCTCATACTGTGTGTTTGAGCAAGGAAGTCTTAGACTGTGTGTCTGAGCAAGGAAGTCTCTTACTTAGTGTTAGAGCAATTGGAAGTCTCTTACTTTGTGTTTGAGCATAGGAATTCTCTTGCTTTGTGCTTGAGCAATTGTAATCTTTGTGATTATAGTGAAAATCTCTTGTTAGTAACAAGGGGACTGGACTACTTCCGGATTGTGGAAAGAACCAGGATAAACTGCTTGTGTGTCTCTCTCTCTCTCTCATTTACTTTATATCCGCTGCAAAACACTCTAAAAATAGTTTCAGAATCTGATCTACATCTGATTCTGAACTAACCTTAGTTTTTGAGAAAGAAAAGAAAAAGCCAACACAATTCAACCCCCCCTTCTTGTGTTTTTCTAACCTTCAGTTGGTATCAGAGCCCCGGTTCTGATATTCAATCACTTAACAGTGAGTCAGTAAAGATCCTGAGAAAAACATGCCTTCTGGTGAATCCACATCTAGAAGTGGTGGTGGTGACTATGGTACAGATAACAAGCAATCTCACTCACACAATAAACCTCCTATGTTTACTGGTGATCCTGAGAAATTTTCATGGTGGAAAAGCAAGATGTATAGTCATATCATTGGAATAGATGATAGTCTATGGGACATCATTGAAGATGGTATAACTATACCAGTTGATGAAGAAGGAGTAGATGTTAATAGAAGAAGCCTTACTGATGCTGAAAGAAAGATCTACAGAAAGCATCACAATGTAAGAGGTATCATTGTTGATTCTCTACCTCACAATGAGTACTTGAAGCTGAGTGATAAATCAACAGCAAAAGCCATCTTCACCTCTCTCTGCTCTAACTATGAAGGAAACAAGAAGGTTAGAGAAGCAAAAGCAAACCTTTTTGTTCAGCAGTATGAGCTGTTCAGAATGAAGGAGGATGAAAATATTGAGACTATGTTCTCAAGATTTCAGACTCTGGTTTCTGGACTTCAGATTCTGAAGAAAAGCTATATTACTGCTGATCATGTGAATAAGATCCTCAGAAGTCTGCCATCTAAATAGAGACCTAAAGTGACTGCTATTGAGGAAGCTAAAGATCTAAATACTCTAAGTATTGAAGATCTTATAAGCTCTCTCAAAGTGCATGAACTAGGACTCAATGAAGATGAACCTGTTAGAAAATATGAGTCTATAGCACTTAAATCTAAAGGAAAGTCTTCAAAAGCCCTAAAAGCTTCAGAATCTGATGAAGAATCTCCTGAGGGAAATTCTGAAGAAGATTCAGAAGCTGAGGAGCTAGAAATACTTTCCAAAAGAATTCAGTGCTTAATGAAGAGACAAAAGAAATCTTCTAACATGAGCAGTAACTTCAAGGGACCTGGTTCCAAGAAGGAAGAACAGAAGGGCTGCTTCAACTGCAAAGAAATTGGTCACTTCATAATTGATTGTCCAGAACTTCAAAAGGACAAATCAAAGGAGAAATTCAGAAGGACCAACTCAAAGTCAGGCAACCTCAAAGACAGATTCAAGAAAAGTCTTATGGCTACATGGGATGAGCTTGACAATGAATCTGAGTCTGAGAATGAAGATGAAGAAGAAGCAAATATAGTTATGATAGCTACAACTTCTTCTAATGAAGAGTCAGGTTCAGACTCTGAAGATGAGGTATATTCTGAACTCACTCAATCTGAACTTATTGAAACAGTTAAAGAACTTATGAACCATCTCAGAAGCAAGTTAAATCAATTAAAATCTTTAAAAAACAAAAATAACTTGTTGGCTGATGAGAATCTTCAACTTCAGAATCATATCAATGAGATTGATGAAGAAGTTAAAGAACTCATAGAAATGGTTCATAAGAAACCTGATGAAGTTCCAAGTGAAGATGAAATTGTTCTTCAAGATTTTATCTTAACTGGAATCAACAGAAGTAAGATTGCTTCTATGATTTATAATATCAGGAGAAACAGAGGAGAAGGTATTGGTTTCAAAAATGATCCATTTAATTTTTCAAAAGAAACAAACCTACCATCCTGTTCTGGAGATATTATGAAAGGTACCAAGCTGTATTTTGTACCTGCATCTGAGAATTCTGAGAAACATAATTTTCCAGAAACAGAGACTGCTGACTCTGAAGTTCTGAACTGCTCAGAGTCCAAAACTTCTGAACCTAAAGGAAAGATGAAGGCAGAATCTAAAATTTTGCCAAAATCTAAACCAAAAGGTTCTAAGTCTAAGACTATGAGGAAAACAGACTTTAAATCTAAAAAGGTTCAAAGTCTGAAGAGTTCAGAACCTAAGACAAGCAAGTCTCAAACTCTGAAAAATTCAGACTCTAATTTTAAAAAGGTTGTGTTTATGAAATCTTCAAAAGATACTAAACCAGTTTATACAAAACCTTTTAAATCTCAGAATGTCAGACAAAGGATACAAAAGAAAGCCAATCTGTCATCTGATTCTTTTTGTATTAAGAAAGGTTTGAAAGTCTGCCTTGAGTCAGGAGCAGGCAAAACTGAAGTTCTTAACAAATCAGAACCTACTACTTCTGAATCCAAGATTCTGAACAAATCAGAATCAAAGACTCTTAAGTCCAAAGTTCTGAAGAAAACAGAACCAAAGTCTTCAAAGGTTCAGACTCTAAAAAGCTCAGAACCAAAGACCGTCAAGTCTAAGGTTCTGAAGAAATCTGAGTCAAGACCATTGAAAGCTCAGGTTCTGAAGAACTCAGTGTCTGATACTAAGACTTATTCAAGATTAAAGGATTCACATCCAAGGTATCTGAACAAGTCTGAGTCCTATAACTCCAGACACAAGGTGCAACAAAAGACTAAACCTTTCAGAACTAACCCAAGAAGACCCATAAAGATATGGGTACCTATATCTGAAATTATTTCTATTGTAGATATGCTGAACAGCCAAAGAAAAGGAGAAATCTTGGTACCTGGACAGTGGCTGCTGACATTACATGACAGAAGGAAAGTCTATGTTCCAAACCCTGATCATAAAAGAGGGAGGAACTGTGGGATCTGGAGGAAACCACAAAGACTAGATCATTGGTACTGAGCTATTGAGAGCTCTGCAGATCTTCAGCTCTCAGTGGACACTTCATAACCTGAACAAGTTCTATAAGTCTGAAGAATGTCTAGAAGCTGAAAATCCTCCTGTAGCTGAAAATCTCTCAAAAGCTGACACTTCTCCTAAAAGCCAATCAAGAACATTGTTGGAACAAAAGTGGGTGTTCAGCAACAAACTGAATGAACAAGGAGAGGTAGATCAGAAGCTCAACAGAGGTATGTTTTGTTCTCTGTTATACTTAACAACTTCTACACCAATGTGAAAGACTATCAGATTCATGAAAACAACATACCCATCTTTGTGATAATTTTGCTGCAATCTGTTTGTCTAAAAATCCAATTCTACATTCAAGAGCCAAGCATATTGAAATTGAACATGCATTTCATCTCTTAAAAAAAATTGCTTGACTCTGAATAGAAACTGAGAACCTGAAGTTCATCAGAAGCTAAGACTTAACAGACACTCACTTTGAGAGTCTGAAGAAAGTTCAGCTTCTGAAAACATCAGAGTCTGAGTTTCAGAATCTGAATTCTTGACTTATGATAAAACTCATTATAAGTGGACACTTTACACGTGGCCCACTAATAAGAGTAAATCTGAACAATTGTCTAACACATGGTCAGAATCTGATAAGTTATAACTGCTGGGCAGTGATGAATTAAGCTTTAAAAGTTGTACTTTGCCCCTCCCAAAGTCATTAATGAGCAGTTGTGAAATGTTTTTCTGTTTTCAGTTTCTGAAAAGTTTTAACAAAAACACTCAACACAGTCACACTTTCATCTTATATGTTCAGTTTTCAGACCCAGTTTTAAACTCTCATTTCTGTCTGAAAGAGTTTAGCAGTATTGAACCATATGTTCTGAACAATTGTGTCTGAAACAGTTCAGTGGTACTGAACAAAATGATCTGAACATTTTTATCTCACGTTCTAAACTCTCTTTTGTCTTAAAATTCTTGAATTTTCTTTTTTTTTTGTTGATGACAAAAGGGGGAGTAAAAGTAACAAGTATTTCAGGCTCTGAGCTTACAATATATAAGTTAATTTCTAATAAGTAATTAACTTAAGAGAACATTTTCTCATCTCTTAGCCTCTGAATTAAATTCTGTGAGATAAACTGAATTTTCAAATCTGTGAATTAAACTGAATTTAAATAACTTGGATAAAACTCAAGGGGAGCTTACAAACCTCACCTTGTGAATTATCAGACTTAGGGGGAGCTTACAAACCTCAGACCCTGAAGTCAGTTTGTTATTTAAATTCTGAATGTATTTACACTTTGATTTTTCATCTGTTTGATTTAAATGGAATTTAATTAACCTAGATAAGACTCAGGGGGAGCTTACAAACCTCACCTTGTGGATTATCAGACTCAGGGAGAGCTTACAAACCTCAGACCCTAAAGTCAACTTGTTAATTAAATTAACAACAATTTTCTATTAATGCTTATGTTTGTCATCATAAAAAAGGGGGAGATTGTTCGAACAAATGTATGAACAACTCTCTTTTGAGTTTTGATGATAACAAAGTGTTAAAAAGAAAATTGGATATGCTAATACTTGATTCTAGTGTGCATAACCATATACTTAAAGATTGGTATCTAACAATGGTTATGAAAGAACAAGTTAAGAGCAAGAAGGAAAATATAGAAGCTTGTGTTGCAAGGCAGCTTCTGAAGGCTGCGTCTGAAGGCAGCGTCTGAAGGTGCGTCTGAAGACCAGCTTCTGAAGAGTGAGTCTGATGAACAATGCTTCTGAAGAGTGCGTCTGATGAACAATGCTTCTGAAGAGTGCGTCTGATGAACAGTGCTTCTGAAGGTGCGTTTGAAGGCAGCTTCTGAACAGTGCGTCTGAAGACCAGCTTCTGAAGACTGCGTCTGATGAACAGTGCGTCTGATGCCAGCTTCTGAAGAACTGCGTCTGAAGACAGCTTCTGATGAACAGTGTCTGAAGCCAGTTCTGAAGAGAAGCTTCTGAAGTCTGAAACGCAGAAGTCAACAATTGCAACTGTCTATAGTAAAGTACTGTACGGTCAGAACAGCTCTATGCAACAGTTGTCTCCTTGTACGAAACATTCTCCATGTTTTAAGGAAACAATTCAAATCTGCCATTCCTCTGTTTCGCACACTAGAACAGCAAGGAATTAATGGCTGAAGCTTTTATTACAACGGCTCTAATTTGATGACATGGCAACTTCTCAACAGCTCTTTAATTCTCTATAAAGGATTGAAGATTGGAAGAAGAAGAACAAGACTCCAAGACTGAAAAATTTGAAAGCGCCAATACTCTGTTTTATTGGACAGTCATTAAATTGTATAGAGTGTTAATCTGTGTTGTATTTTGTGAACACCACTGATTGTATATCAAGTGTTCAACTCAAACATATTCTGTTGTAAATCTGTTTGATTCAAAGTCTCTCGCTTGTGTGCTTGAGAAATTAGAAAGTCTCATACTTTGTGTTTGAGGAAGGAAGTCTTGGACTGTGTGTCTGAGCAAGGAAGTCTCATACTGTGTGTTTGAGCAAGGAAGTCTTAGACTGTGTGTCTGAGCAAGGAAGTCTCTTACTTAGTGTTAGAGCAATTGGAAATCTCTTACTTTGTGTTTGAGCATAGGAAGTCTCTTGCTTTGTGCTTTGAGCAATTGTAATCTTTGTGATTATAGTGAAAATCTCTTGTTAGTAACAAGGGGACTGGACTACTTCCGGATTATGGAAGGAACCGGGATAAACTGCTTGTGTCTCTCTCTCTCTCATTTACTTTATATCCGCTGCAAAACACTCTGAAAATAGTTTCAGAATCTGATCTACATCTGATTCTGAACTAACCTTAGTTTTTGAGAAAGAAAAGAAAAAGCCAACACAATTCAACCCCCCTTTCTTGTGTTTTTCTAACCTTCATATAATCGTCCAGCAAACATTGAATGATGTTTTGCATATAAAATAAAAACTTATTTAATAGAAACACTACATTGATGTTTATATATTGAAAGTAATCATGAGTTTTCAATATTTTATCATACCGACTTTCTCATATATGTTTCTGCAGATATAAACATTTGAAGTCTGCAAAGGGAACAGTGTTTTGCATATAAAATTAAAATTTAATTAAAATTTGCAACGAGAACGGTGCAAACATTGAACGGTGTTTTGCATATAAAATAAAAATTTAATTAATACAAACACTGCATTAATGTTGTTATTTTGAAAATAGTCACGAGTTTTCAAAATTTTATCATATCGACTATCATATATCGATACATAAAAATTTTCTTTTACGTGTATAAGCATGTAAAATCCTCAACGAGTGCGTTTTCAATATTTACCGGTGTTTTAAATATAAAATAAAAATTTATTTAATAGACACACTACATTAATGTTGATATTTTGAAAATAATCATGAGTTTCCAAAATTTTATATATCGACTTTTTTATATATGTATATAAAATTTGATTCTGCAGATATACACATTTAAAATCTGCAATGGGAGCATTGCAAACATTGAACGGTGTTTTGCATACAAAATAAAAATTTAATTACTAGAAACATTGTTTTAATTTTGATATTTTGAAAATAGTTATGAGTTTCCAAAATTTTATCATATCGACTTTCTTATATATGTATATAAAATTTAATTCTGCAGATATAAACATTTAAAATCTGCAACGAGAGCAGTGCAAACATTGAACGGTGTTTTGCATACAAAATAAAAATTTAATTAATAGAAATATTGTTTTAATGTTGATATTTTGAAAATAGTCACGAGTTTCCAAAATTTTATCATATCGACTTTCTCATATATGTATATAAAAATTTGTTTATGCATATATAAGTACATAAAATCTGCAACGACGGTACAAACATTGCACAATATTTTGCATATAAAATAAAAAGCTATTTAATGGAAACACTACATTAAATTTGATTTTGAAAATAAAATTTTATCACATGGACTTTCTCATATATGTATATAAAAATTTGTTTATGCAGATATAAGTACATAAAATATGCAACAAGTGCGGTGCAAACATTGAACAATCTTTTGCATATAAAATAAAAAGTCATTTAATAGAAACACCACATTAATTTTGATTTTGAAAATATTCACGAGTTTTCAAAATTTTATCATATCAACTTTCTCATATATCTACATAATATTTTTACGCATATACAAGCAAATAAAATTCATAACTACTGTGACTCAACTATTTAACAAATTTTTGTATATATAAGAGAAAAATATTTAATAGAAACATTACATTAATACTCATAGTTTCCATTTAATATCTATAAAAATTCTACAATATTAACAATCTAATTATTTTTTATATAATTATCGCAATGTTACGTAACTTGTAACATCCCTCTAATTTCTCAACAGACGGTGGTATCAGTTGAACGTGTCAGAGAAGAAATATTTATGAAGGGTTAATTATGTTAATGAGGAATATCAAAACTTCCCGTATTATCACGCACATTATCCCAACGGATTACGGGGAATGTTTAAATGTGCAGCGTTAGTTAACAGAGGACGAACGAGTCTGAGAAAGTTCTAATTAAGAAGGGCGTTTCTGGCATTTCACCATTTGCCTATAAATAGTGGAATGGCAATGTATGGCCCATTTTTCCTCTTGCTTTCTCACTCTAGAAATCAGAACTCTCTCCCTTCTCTCTACTTTTCCTCACGCCTCTCACTCTCTCTTTCCTTAATCATCCATTTTCTCCACTTTTCTTCAAGAATCAACATGCAATGGTTTTATTGTGAACCTTATGGTGCTTGAAACCTAGAACAGAGTTTCCTTCTCCTTTTTCCCTCCTTGGCCGAGCCTTCATTGGCACAACAACAAGTTTATATTTTTGTCCTTTTCAAGTTGCTAGATTCCATGCATGTTTGGGTTGGTGATAATCTTGATGTATTTTGGTGATTGGGGAGTAAGAAGTGGAAGGAGTTAAGTTGGAGTCTTGAATTCAATCTTGGCAGCTTGGGTTCTTGACAGAAAGCCAGCTCAAAAGCTTGTGAGTTCCTAGTAGAGTAGTACCCACCTTGGGGTTTGATTGTGTGAAAATTGTGAGAAAACATGATTTTTAGCTATGTTTAAGTTTAGGTAAAATCCCCACTTGATGCATGGTGTTAACTGTGTTCTTGATTGATTCTCATGTTTAGAAATGTTGATTTTTGACTCTCTTGTATTGGGTAACCGTTTTGACAAGTTTGGCTGCGAAATAAGTGATTATACATGCTGAAAAATTGGTTCTGCACTCGTATATAATCGATTACCAGCCCTGTTTTTGGCAATCAGAAAGTTGTGGTAATCGATTACCCCCACTATGGTAATCGATTACCAATTTTTAAAAACTGAAAATTTACATGGCAAATCACTGTTTCCGCCTTTTGAAATGCTTTAAAATTTCCCCAAACTTATCCCCAATACCATGTGAGTCCTTTTAAGGGTGAATAAGGATATAAACATGATTAACATCTAATGCATTGCAAGAGTGAAGGAAATAAGTTAGGGAAAGACAAATATGGTTAAATTGATAAATCCTTTAAGAATGACATATGACAACGATATGTCTAGAACCTGAAATTGGTTAGCATGAATAAGGTTGTACCTAGACAAGTGTATGAAAGTATAAGGAATGTATTCAAGATACATATGATCAGAATAGAATTCAGACAAGATTAGCATCAAATATTACCAGAAATTATACAGATACATGTATATATATGTTGATAAGTTGTGGCTCAGGTACGCTCCAGAATTATTCTGGATAGGTCAGCCCGTCAGGGAACCTTCATAACGACTCACACATATGTATATATACAGAATTAAATAAAACAGTTAATCTATGTCCTTCGAGGCTCCAAATTATGCTGGATGGGTTTATCGCAGATGGTAAACCACACGTAGTCAGAGGAGTTCGGTTCTAGCCCTCAGATAGGGAATTTTTCTAGTCGGTCAGCAGAGGAATGTGTCCGGGGTTACTCCACTCGGACCCATTCCGTAAAATCAACTCAGATAACTTGTGTCTTACACACTAACTCCTAACATAAAATGAAGATATGATATGAATATGAAATAGCAGAAAACTTTGATAGTTACAGTTTAGCGATCCTAGAATTCCCCTGATCGCTAAGATATGCAGAACAGTAAACCCTAATTTAGGGCTATGTAGAGACAGAAGGCGATCATAGGTTTCCCGAGATTGCCTGCAGCCTAGGATAGGTGGAACTCACTGAGACATCCTGTCTCACCCCAATCCCTTTTATTTTTTTTCAGATCAACAGGTTGCGCGCTAGCAGGATGTTCGTGCTGAGATATGCAGATGGAGTTGGACGACGTATGTTTACTTGTCTTGTATTAGCATAAGAAATGTCAACTGTTATGTATTGTTTACACGTCAGGGGTATTCTTGCATTCAGCGGTAATTTATCAGATGTATAAGACGAGTAAACCTATGCCTTGTTCAGAAAACCTATATTATTTATGTATTTTAATGTATCCAGTACTAAGTTTAACGCACATGCTAGATATTATAGACAAATCTAGTATGAGTGTTACATAACCCATGTGAAAGCTCGAGTCTTTTACTAGTTACATGATAAATGATAATTCAATCAAAGACTCGAGCTTGGACATAAACCAAGTTTTGTATGAGAGAGCATATTTACCGCCAAGAGAGTGGAACAAAGGTTGGGCATAAACCAAGTTTTGTATGGAAGCACATATTTACTGCTAAGAGAGTGGTACGACCTGGTGCTCGGTGGAAGATTGGATCGAGTACGAAAATTTTCATTTTTGATGCTTTGTGGTTAAAAGACGAGAATAGTATTTCAGAAGAAGGTCAACCTTTCCTGATGCTTCAACGTACTGGAGTACACACTTTCATTGATCAAGAATTACACGTATGGAACCATCATTTGGTGAACCAACGTTTTGATCATGATACAGTTGAGCACATTTTGAATACTCCTTTAATCCAGTTAGTTGAAGAAGATAAATTAATTTGGAAAGCAAAGAAGAATGGCCATTATTCGGTAAAAAGTGCTTATCAGATTTGTATGGAAAATATTGCAGACAACTCCTATTTACACCGCCCAAGTTATTGGGCTGGAAATTGGAAATTAAAGGTGCCTCTGATGGATGAAATTGACAAGTGCACCAAATCGTAACAAGTAATAAAGTAGTAAGTTTATCGTCTCCACAGTGATTGTAGTTCAACTTAGCAATTAGAAAAACTTATTTTAAAGAGTGGAATTAAAAGAGATTAAGAAAAGGTTGCAGGGTTTTAATTGCCCTGCCAAATGCGAGATTAGGTTTGTGATTAAGAGGTTTAACGGCGATTAGGAAATCCTTGAATTCCCCCTTCGTCTTTGTTGGAATTAACTTAGTAAAACATCAATCATGTGGTGTCTACTCATAATTTAAAAAACTGAATTTAGAAATCCTTGTTAACCCTAACGGCAACATGTGCGGTAAAATAACCTAGTTAAAGTTACGGCATTACCGGAAGGAAGATTTATAAAATATCAAGTTTCATACTTAATTTCATTAACTATAATGAAGAAATAAGTAATTAGAACTACCATGAATAAGGGAATAATTTTGGGTTGTCAATCCCACTAATTCTATACGGATCAAATTTCAAGATTACCGGTACGCATTCTCAATTGAAAAAACATTAAGCACAGGCAAGAACAAATTAAATCGGACACAAGAAAAGCATAACTGAATAGAAATTTTATTAATTGAATCCGACAAATAAGGAGGGGTTCATCTTAGAACCCTAATCAAAGAGGTTTAGTTGCACATGGCAACAAACATCATAACAAAACAATAGAAAAACATACCCTAGAAAGAACAAGAGGAGGATGGAGTTCCTCTACCTTGGAACTCTGATAATTGACCCTTGCCTTGAACCTTTATCTTTCTGAATGAATAATAATGTGCAAGGGTCTCTATTTATATCATATGATTACTTAGGGTTTAAGAGAAGAAAATTGTGCTTTTTGCACCAATCCAGCTTGGAAAACAAGCAAACTGCCATTTCTGGGCGTGTCTGGGCGCATATCTGTTTGTATGAACAAAAGTAAGTATTAGTTTTTATATCGTTCCACAGGGATTAATGTGATATCATAAACCGTTCAACTTCGATTATCGTCTTAAGTTAGGGTTTCACTTGTTTTTATACTACACTACTCATCATTTTAAAAACTTTATAAATAAATAGTAGAGTAATAGGACATAGAAGGTGTTTAGGATTAACTTTCATCAATCAAACATCGTTTATATCCGATTGATTACAAATACGAATTCTAGCTTTTTCTTATATATGACATTATTACGTATTACTCAACAACATCATTGATTTCCCAAATGACGTCGTGATATCGATTGTATCGTTTAATCGATGATTTCTCAATCTATTAAACGATCCAAAAGCATTATGAACTAATACTATAATGTAATTATCAAAACCAAATCCCATTTCTAGAATTTCTTATCTTGATAGAAAATCATTCTAAACCTAGATTCAAAAGTCTTTTTCAACAACATTTAAATCAAACATAAGATTGAAAAGCAAGAAGAAATTCAATGGTATATAAAAATTGCTAGAATCATATATTGAATAACCAAAAGTTTACAACATGTAATGATTGATTACCTATTAATCCCAACAAGGAGATTAGTTGATCATTGTCATGACAACCATTGCAAAATAAGAAAGAAAGATGAAGATTTAGTAGAGCTTGATGTCTCAAAGCTTCTAAAATGTCTTCTTCAATCCAAAGTTACTTGCTATTTTGAAGTTTTCCTCCTTCTATGCCTAATCTCTCTTTCTTAGGAATAAGCTCTTAAATTTCGTGTAAAAATTGTAAGCAATACAACAGTAACCTTTTACCTAAAAGCTGTAAATAGCTTAAATACTAAACTGATAAAAACACTTTCGCTCAGCGATACGTATCATCGCTCAGCGAACAATTCAAAACAGCCAATAGAGATTTGCCACGTCATCTTCTACAGTTAGACCGCCTTGATGATTTCGCTGAGCGATCAAAATATCGCTGGGCGAAACAAGCTTCCCCTGTTCCAGCTGAACTCTCTGTCTACCTTCGCCAACCTTTCGCCTCTCCATCGCTGAGCGAATCTGGCAGTTACTGTTCCAGCTGAACTCTCTGCCTACCTTCGCCAACCTTTCGCTTTCAGATCGCTAGGCGAAATATCTTTTCATCACTTCGCTCAGCAATCGCCCTAGGATCGCTAGGCGATTGTCTTCATGCTTCTCTTCAATAATTCTTTTGATGTTCAGGTCCTGGCTTGCTTTTTCCTACACAAATGGGGAAGAATGAGATATACAAAGAATAATTGGCATTTATTCATAAATTCCATGCTTTTCCTAAGATAACTTGCACAACAAGTAATTAAAAGGCATTATAAAAGACATGGATTTATTCATATTTTGCCACTTATCAAATACTCCCCAACTTAGTTCTTTGTTTGTCCTCAAACAAAAGATTCAAAATAATTGGAAAAACAAGGCTTTGGACAAAGTTAAGCATGAGGCAAAAATTTCCAAAATGGAAGAAAAGATTTTTCAGGTGAATGATTCAACTATGATAGCGCGAGCAATAGTAAAGTTTCTCATTCCACTAAATACATACCATGATTGTGACATAGTCCTAAGCACATAATTTATATCTCACAATTCTTGGCAAACAAAATATTTAAATTTGAACCAACCTAACACACTTCTAAAAAAAAGTAGATAAACATGTTGAACATTTGTAAGGGTTATGAACACTCATCCAATAAACATGATAACATACAATCAAATTATGTGTCCATCTAATTATCATTTCTAAAAGCATAAAAGGCATTGATCAAAAGGTCTTTAAGGGTTGTAATTGGGCTAGGTTACAAAAGAATTGTCATATGTGGGATATTTGAATTCAAATGGCCAAGCAAAAGGAAACATTCAATCTAATTACACTTCCTTCTTTTTCCAATACAACACTTGGTGAATTTCATTCATTCTTATTCTTGATCGATCTTTGACAACTTTTTCTTTGAAATCTTGCAAACCTTTTCATTTTTCTCTTTTCTTTTTCTTGGTTTGCTTTTCTTTCTCTTTTTTTTTCTTTTCTATTCTTTTTCTTTTTCTTTGTTGTCAAGATCAAATATCACATTCACCATACATTGACTTAAATAAAACTTCCCTTTCTCCCCAACTTATTTCAATGATACCCTAATCGAATGTTCCTTTGTTATTATGGCAAAGGTCAATAAAAATGATGGATAAGGGTTCAAAAGAAAACAACTATCAGAATTTAATAAAGAGTTAACTATGAACTGAAATTTTTTTACAAACTCCGGCAATTTAAATAAGCAGATGAGCTTATTAAATTGACAGTCCACAGTTAACAATTCTGATTCCATTAAGCTCAGATGGGTTAACAGATACTCACACATCTCACAGGGTAGGTTCATTTGGTCAAGTATTTCTCTCAATTTCAAAAAAAATTGCCTTGATCATTTCAATGCTTTTACACAATTTAAAACAACAACAGATTTAACATAAAATAACTGAGTTAAAACATGATATTGGTCTCCTGCATATATATACATTGGTTGAGGATTCCTCACATTTTTGGCTAGTTCTATATTGGTTCAAACGTAAATATGTGCTTACTTAAAACTGAGTAACATAAAAATTGTGTGCAAAGGACTCATTTCACAATCAAGTATATACCTAGAAAAACAAGAAACGAGTACCTTAGCTGCGCGCTTTCACTACAAGAAAACAGCAAAATAGCCTCGAATTTTAGCGTCGGCCCCCGACACCGACGCTACTAGCGTCTGACTAGAGTCGGCCTAACCCACTCTACAACAATTTCTAATTTCCCTTTATTTTTTAAAAAATTTAGAGTTGGCCCAGCCGAGGCTAAAGGTTAGGGGACCCACATATGACTTTTTAGAGCATATTTAGAGTCGGTCTGTCCGACTCTATTAGTTTTATTGATAAAAATTTAATTTTATAAAATTACTATTACCTCTTTTTTCTCAAGTAGGACCCACATATAATTTTTAGATCAGATATAGAGTCGGCTTAGCCGACTCTACTGTTTTTGCTAATTACCTCTTCATTTTACGCGGGGTTATTCCCCCTTAAACTTTTTCATTTCATTTTACTTTTCATTTTACTCTTCTCCTTCCACCACTGTATCAAACCTCTAACCCAGATCCAATCCCAATCCAACCCTTGCCTACCCTTTTCCCCAAATTGCAAATCCCTCAACTAACTACTTTCTTCATCAACTCACCACTGTCAATTTGTAAAACCTCACCACCGTCTTCCTCAACCCCTTCAAAACGGATGCGCGAACCTCCAAGTCAAACGCGCTTCGTTTTCTCCGCCAAACTCACCAGAACACCCAAAATTCACTTCTTCTTCTTGCTCATAAACATCACCAAGAAACCCTTCTTCAAATATGAAAACCTACCACCACAAAACCCTAAATTCTCCTACCAATCCCCAATTCGTTCCACCTTCCTCAACATAAAACCCTCGTTCCTAAAATTATCATTATACAAGCTTCGGTTTTGGTTTTCTTTAGGTCTGAGAAAAAGAAAGAGTTGTGCTTCATTGAATATAATCAAAAATTGCTTTTTCAAACTTGGCTAGTTGAAAGGTCGTCAAAAGGTTTTGCCTTGATCTGATGAAAACAACGTTGTTAGCTGTTTCAACATTACATGTATCCCTTCCGAGGTTTTTTATTCATTCTTCTTTTTTGTTTTGTTTCTCGACTTCAATTTCGATTCAGTTCTACTAGTTCGTTTAGATTTTATATTATAACTTGTCATTTTGTTTTCAACAGAGTAAACTAGTGTTAGCTGTTGATTTTAATAAATAAATTGTATATGTTTAGTTTTTGTTGTGGATTGCATTTTCTTATTGTTAATTTGCTTAGTTTTCCATAGATTCACCTGTAATTTTCTTAATCTAAAAGGTCTAATTTTTGATACACTGTCAGTAGTGGCCATGTGCAAAGTTGTGTGGGTCTAGTGTTACTCCAATAATACTTTTGGCTAACCACTTAAATAATTCTTGGAGATATTCTTGGATAAATTTGAATTCAGTGGCTAGTGTCGTTAGATGTCTATGTCATTATTATGTTGAACTTGTTTTTACTTTGTGCTATGTGTAATTTAGTATGGTATATAACTATGTGAAGGTATATAATTATGTGTAGTTTTGATTACGAAACACTGACACAGACACCGAACATGACACTGACACGCCAATACCGATAAAATTATGAGAAAATGATATAATTCAATGTAATCAATAGTGTCGGTGTTGGACACGACAAGTGTCGGACACTATGACACACCTTTAATTAGAAGTATCAGTGGAACAGCCGAAGAGAATTTTGGTTTTCCATTTTGTTAGTATTGTATTTGGAGATTTATAAAAATTTTATGACTCTTCTTGTAGGTAATTTTTGGACACATTGGTACAGGTAAGAGTAGTTTATCCTTGGAACTTTGCTTGGCATTCGGATATTTCACCGATGCAGCTGAGGAGCAATCAAACACTAGAGAGGTGAGTCAAACACTAGAGAAGTTGTTGTTTGTCGATATGGTAACTTAACTAAATCTTTAAATTCAATAGTTTTTAGTTTATCATCTATTACATGTTTTAGTTGTTTTATCTTTTACACAGCCCCCTCACTACACTCACCAATACTTTATTTTATTTTTTTAGTGGTTGAAGTGTTGCTCCAAGGGCTAAGATGAACCAACAACGGTCTAGGCGGTTTAGGGCGGCTAAATTGTATTGTATGGCTGCAGCACGTGTGTCTCAGTGGAGCACAGGTTTTTAATACTGTGATTTATGTATATTTCTGAAGGTTATTCTTTCTGATGCAAATGTTTCTGGCGAAGGGGAGCATAAGATTATGTCCTACGTTCGCCTTCAAAGAAATCTTAAAGGATATGATCCCAATACACGGCATAGCCTGTATGGTTTGGTATGTATCTTCCTAAATTTTCTATGCATTATTTATCATCGACTTGATCAACTTGTTCATATCATTTTGGTGTCTTATGGCAGGATGCTGATTTGATCATGTTGGGTCTGGCTACCCATGAAATCCATTTTTCAATTCTTAGAGAGGTTTGTGCTTACTGAAATTTTCTTTTGGGTCTCTGAATTTAATGCATATCCCCATAGTAAAATAATTATATAATGTTCATTATAAAAGAATGATCGTTTGTTATTGATGTATATGCAATATTATTGGCTTCTTTCTGTCAGACTTTCCTAGGGATACACATTGCTAAATAATGGGTTATTGCAGGTTGTGTTTACTCCTGGACAAGACAAATGCTTCCTGTGTGGTCAGATGGGTCATATGGCTGCAGAGTGTGAAGGAAAGGCAAAATGGAAGATGGGGAAATTTGATGAAAAAGGAGATGCTATTGTTGCTAAATTGCCCTTCCAGGTCAGGGTTTGAGACAGATTTTGAACTTCACAATGAAATTGTGTTCACAATTCAGGATTTAATTCTCACTTCTACGTATTTCTTTTGTAGTTTCTGAACATTTGGACTCTAAGGGAATATCTGGAGTATGAGATGAGAATACCTAATTCTCCTTTTGAGATTGATTTTGAATGCATACTGGATGATTTTATCTTCATATGCTTTTTTGTTGGGAATGATTTCCTACCACATAGGCCTACCTTAGAGATTCGTGAGGTACGGCATTCTAGATCTCTTGTTCTTTATAGTCTTCATCTTTTTCTATTTTGCATCTAATTTCCAATTCATGTTTTGTGACTGGTGTTGTATTTTATAAGCATTAATTTGTGGATTTTGACTGAAAGTACTTGGTCTTTAAGTATAATTGAGTGGTGGTCTATGATATTTATGGAGTTGTTACCCGTCATTTATTATCTGAAGTGCACATTTTTATGCTGTTTTAGGTTATGTAACTGACATAATTTTATGAAATTTCTTTAATTTTTGTTTTTATAGGGTGCAATTAACTCGCTGATGACAGTATACAAGAACGAATTTACGAAATTGGGTGGTTATTTGACAAATGGTAGTAAGGTAATTACTTGATAGTAACGAGGGTGATGATTGACATATGTGCCGTTTCAGCCAAACCTGAGCAGGGTGGAGCATTTTATTCAGGCTGTTGGATCACATGAAGATGAAATATTCCAAAAAAGAGCTCGATTGCATCAGGTCTGTTGAGCTGGAAACACTATATCACTATATCAGCCTGCAGTTAGCTTTTATAGGTCAAGAACTGTTAATTTTGTTTATTATTTATTTATTATTCATTTACCACATGCCATGTCTGATCTTGAAATAATTAGAGGAAACCACCCTAAGTATTTGGTATGCCGACATATAATTGCTAAGTTGATATGATTTATGATTATGGAAGTTTAAATTATTCAGATATTTTTCATCCAATTTTTAGATAGATAACAAGTAAATATCTTTTAATAGAATGAAGGGGAAATGATCCAAAACACTATATCCATTAAGGTTTTTGAGTAGGAAGCAGAATTTTAATTAATAATTCAGGTTTACAAAGTTGAGTATAAACTATTTTTCATTGTAGCTGCTACATTAATTGAGTTAGTCTTCATGTGGCAGGCCGAATAGAAACATAGGTATTGCACTTTAATTGGTTTATGTTATGTGTGGTGAGTCTATATAAATGGATCCAAACTTACAGCAATAAGTTAGTTATTTAAGAAGTTAGTTACTGATAGAAAGTCACTGATAGAAAGTTAGTTACTGATTTTGTGTTTTTGTGGCTCATTGTACAAATAATAGTCACTGATAGAAAGTTAGTTACTTAAGAAGTAAGGCAGTCCAATAATAGTAGAAAGTATGAAACAAATATCATTAGTCCATTAGTGATTGCACCCAAAAAGAACTGGGTATACAGTAAAAATTAGCAAAAAAAACAAAAAAATCTAGCGTCGGCCAAACCGACTCTAATATTTAGTTGACTTGTTTGACTGTAGAGTGGGCTGGCCGACTCTAAAAGATTTAGTTGACTGGTTTGAAGTTAACTTTAGCGTTAGTGCAGCCGACTCTACATTTTAAAGTTAGCGTCGGCCTGGCAAACTCTAAATTAATTTGTTGACTTTTTTATTTTCAATTTAATAGCGTCGGCTTTGCGAAGAGTCGGTGTTAGAGTCGGATTAGCCGACGCTATGTTAGCCTCGGAGGGCAAATAGCCGACTCTACCCAGTAACTTCGAATTTTTTAGCCTGCCCCCGACCCCGACGCTAAATCTGTGTTAGCGTCGGTTTTAGCTCTGTTAGAGTGGGTTTTTGGCCGACGCTAAATCGCAGTTTTCTTGTAGTGTTTATCACTAACTTTTTATCATTATCACTAACCTGATCTTTTGCTCATAGCTTTGGCTTAGTTCAAGCATTTAGCATTGAGTATTTTGAACAGGGTTCACACAATTGAAAAATAACTATACTAACTAAAACATGATACTAAAATAAATAACTATAACACACAAAATTAACAAAAAACATAACTTAAGCAAATTGTACCAAAAGTACATAATATTCAAAGTACAGAATTGAAATACGGAATTAAAAGTACGGAAGCAAAGTACAAAACAAAATACAGAAACAAAGTACGGGAATTCAGTTATACAAGCCATGATATTGTTCCGACAATCCAAAAAAAAATAAATGACTGAAAGCTTTAAATGAAATTTTTCACTGTATGCGCGTGCTTTCAAGTCCTTGTCTTGCTCCCAGCTCAATCCTCCATCTCCTCATCACTCGCAGTCTCCTCATCCGAACCCTCAGCTGCTACAACATCATCATCAGCACCAGCAACTGCATCATCATCATCAGCAACTGCAGCTCCACTGCCCCCTCCGTAATAGAATGGCCTGTCCCCAGGGTAGTTCACATAGGAGCGATACTGATCCGGGGTCATCACCTACTGAGCAGAGTCTGATGGAGCACCCCAATGCTGCTGCATACGGTAGAGCGACTCCTGGATACCCAACTGACCTCTGTAATGTGCCTCCATAGCATCCCAAGTGAAACTCTGATACCTAGGATCCCACTGGTGAATCTGAGGCTGTTGTGGCTGTGTAGGCGGCTGCTCCTGTGCTTGTGATGGTTCAGGCTGATCTTGGGTTTGGTGGTGGGTTCTTCTGACTTGCCTCCCCTCATTGTGTCGGGCAATATAAGCATCATCCACCGGATTTACTATCTGCTCGTGAATCTGTGGTGGGAGGACGATGCGTGCTGTCTGGCACAGGCCCATAATCAGTCCGGGGAAGGCAAGTGGACACTTAGCAGTGGTTATGCCACTCATTGCAACTGTCTTAAGTTCCTTTGCAATGATCCTGGAAACGTCCACTTTCTTCCCAGCAAGAATACAGTAAATGAGGGGGGTGACATCCAAAGTAGTTGAGGACATATGGCTTTTGGGTCGGATGTTGTGTAGGATAAGGTTGAGAATCACCTGAGCTGGCATTGTCATGTCCTGCTTCAATGCCCTAAAAGGCCTCCCAGATGCATTCAGATCATAATCCTTGCCCTCCTTGAAAATAACCTTCTTAATCTCTTCGTGGTCCCAGTTGCCACGAGCTTGCTGAGTGTGGTACTCACACAAGTATTCTGATTCAGCAGGAGTTAAGGGGTTTCCCAAGTAAGCATTGATGGCTGGGCGGTGAAACTTCACGACATGGCCTCGAACAAAAGTCTGGAATTCAAAGGGGTCCTCAGGATCATCCGGTATTGCGTTCGCATAGAACTCCCTCACAATATCGGCGTTGATATTTGTCGGAGGACTGACCAATGTCTCCCACTTCCTACTCTCAAAAATTCCCAAAATGCCTGTGTATTTGCCTTGAGGATTAATGATGAACTGCTTCTCATGCAGAAACTTCCTCTTAAGCAGCTCCTGGTACCTAGCAGCGTGGTGTGCGCTCCGGAAGCGACTCGCATCAAATGGAGCGGATGCTCGAGAAGATCCTTCTCCGGCTTTCCTTTTGCTTCCGGTTGATTTGGATTTAGGTGCCATGCTGCAAAATAAACAGGAAAAACACACAGAACACATATATTGATAGAGGTTAGTATAAAATCAATTTGAAAAACTCAGAGCAAAAATTCGAAAATTTAAAAATTTTCTGGATAAAATCGCTTAGCGATCAAAACAATCGCTAGGCGAAAATGTTCATCATTTCTGGGTTTTCCAGATGAACTTTCGCCTAGGCGATCATACTTTCGCCTAGCGAAAATACGCAGAAATTGAAAAATTTTTCTGAAAATCTCTCTGAACTCCCTCTAATCCTAAACAACACACCCAGTAATCTCAGAAATGAATTACAATAACAACTATGGTATGCAAAACATCAAAAACCCTTGTTTATTTCACATTTACACAAAAGGGTTTTGTTTTCAAAAAGTGAATCAAAATTCTGATTTTTGCATGGCAATCGTGTTGTTATTCTAGTTCATATCTAATCTAAACTAATCTCTAATCTAACCAGCATCTAACCATTCTAACACAGCAAAAGTAACCTAACTATCAAATTCAAAAATATAACCCATAATTCGAAAATTTAAAATAAACGAAAATAGCAAGCAAACCTGATGATTCAATGCACACAGAAATGAAAGAATGAAATGCAGGTGCAGAAATTTGGCTTTGCTTGGCTTTGGGTTGATTTTTGTTTGAGGAATTTGAAAGGTTATGTTTTGGTTTTGTGAGAAATGAAAAAAGAAAAGGTTAAAACCGGTTTTGGTATAATTTTGGGTGGTTGGGAACGGTTGGAAATCATTAATGGTGGAGAGAGGGTTGTCTGGCATTGGAAACAGGAACTGTCTGCCTTCGTATTTTCGCTGAGCGAACGTTCCATCGCTAAGCGAAATTAATTCGGTCAAACTGGTCAAACTGACCTATAATTGTCGCCTAGCGAACATCTGCGTCGCTTAGCGATCCATGACAGGTAAAATTTTTCAGTTCTGAATTTTGGACTGGTTTCTGATTTTGACTGAAAAGTGACCTAAACTAACATGCAAAGCAGTAAAATACTTACAAAATTGGGGTGCCTCCCAACAAGCTCTTGTTTAACGTCATTAGATCGATGCCTGATTCGATTAAGCGTAAGAATCAATGAGAGAAATTGTCGTCGTGTGCCGAACAACTTCACCTCCAAAATATGGCTTCAGCCTTTGTCCATTCACTGTCCATGTCGACTTGGTGATAGGATCCTCTAGTTCCACAGCTCCATAAGGCTTTACTTCCTTTATCATGAACGGACCGGACCACTTGGACTTCAATTTACCCGGAAATAGTCGTAGCCTTGCATTGAACAGCAGGACCATTTGACCAGGTCTGAATTCCCTCTTCATGATCTTCTTGTCATGATACCGTTTAACCTTTTCCTTATAGAGCTTGCTTGACTGATAGGCTTGGTCACGCATTTCCTCTAACTCATGCATTTGAAGCTTTCTCTTCTCCCCAGCTTGCTCTTGATCAAAATTTAAAAACTTGAGCGCCCAAAACGCTTTGTGCTCCAACTCGACCGGCAAGTGGCATGCTTTCCCATACACCAACTGGAATGGTGTGAAACCCGTAGGAGCTTTGTATGCGGTCCTATAGGCCCACAACGCTTCGTCCAGTTTCATCGCCCAATCCTTCCTTGAAGATGACACGGTCTTCTCAAGTATCCGTTTGATTTCACGGTTGGATACCTCGGCTTGACCGTTGGTCTGTGGATGGTATGGTGAAGCTACCTTGTGCTTTACTCCATAGTGCTCAAGTGCTTTTGCTAACTGTTGATTGCAGAAGTGTGAACCTCCATCACTTATTAGCACTCTTGGAGTTCCAAATCGGGAAAAGATGTTTTTTTTCAGAAACTTGACCACCGTTTTGCTATCGGCTTTCTGAGATGCTATTGCTTCAACCCACTTTGACACATAGTCGACAGCCACCAGAATATACTCGTTGTTCAAAGAAGATGGAAATGGCCCTACAAAGTCAATACCCCAACAGTCGAAGACTTCGACTTCAAGGATACTTTGTAGAGGCATTTCATTCCTCTTTGAAATCCCTCCGGTCTTCTGGCAACTCTCGCATTCTTTCACATGTTCATACGAGTCTTTGAACAACGAGGGCCAATAAAAGCCAGCTTGAAGAACTTTTGCTCCAGTTCTTTCTCCACTGTAGTGACCACCATATGGCGAGTTGTGACAATGCCACATGATGTCCTTGGCTTCTTCTCTAGCAACACATCTTCTTATTAAGTGGTCTACTCCAATCTTGAATAAGTATGGGTCATCCCAAATGAATTGAGTGGCGTCTCTCAACAACCTCTTCTTCATTTGCCATGTGTAATCCTCCGGTATGAACCCCGTTGCTTTGTAATTGGCCATGTCCGCGAACCATGGTCTTTCTTGCACCATAAGCAACTGTTCATCCGGGAACTCTTCAAGGATGTCCCTTTCATTCTTCGTTATCTCTTTGTTCACCAATCTGGACAGATGATCAGCTACTAGGTTCTCAGTCCCCTTCTTGTCCTTAATCTCCAAATCAAACTCTTGGAGTAGCAACATCCAACGGATGAGTCTCGGCTTTGAGTCGGGTTTGGTAATTAAGTACTTGATAGCTGCATGGTCAGTCCAAATAACAATTTTTGAACCAATGAGATACGAACGAAATTTTTCTAATGCGAACACTATGGCAAGTAATTCTTTTTCAGTGGTAGCATAATTGACTTGTGCGTCATTTAAAACTTTACTTGCGTAGTGTATAGCATGAAAAATTTTGTTTTTGCGTTGACCTAACACCGCGCCTACCGCATAATCACTTGCATCGCACATAAGTTCAAAATCGTATATCCAGTTTGGTGCGGTGATTATGGGTGCGGAAGTTAAGCTATCCTTTAAACTATTAAATGCATTTAAACAGTCAATATCAAAATCAAAAGACTTATCTTTGTTGAGCAGGTTGCTCAATGGCTTTGCGATTTTAGAGAAGTCTTTGATGAATCTCCGATAGAACCCGGCATGGCCTAGGAAGCTTCGGATTCCTTTGACATTGACTGGTGGTGGAAGTTTCCCTATCACGTCAATCTTAGCTTTATCAACTTCGATACCCTTGGAGGAGATCTTGTGACCAAGGACAATACCCTCGGTTACCATGAAGTGACACTTCTCCCAATTGAGCACCAAGTTGGTTTCCTTGCACCGTTTCAGTACCGTGTCCAGATTCTTCAAGCATAAATCAAATGATGACCCGAAAACTGAGAAGTCGTCCATGAACACTTCAATGCTTTTCTCTATCAAGTCTGCAAATATAGCTTGCATGCATCGTTGAAATGTTGCTGGAGCGTTACATAAACCGAACGGCATGCGTCGATATGCGAATACCCCAAAAGGACATGTGAATGCAGTCTTCTCGTGATCGTCTGGATTCACCGATATCTGATTGTAACCTGAATACCCGTCAAGGAAACAGTAAAAAGCTTGTCCTGACAGCCTCTCTAGCATTTGATCCATAAATGGTAGAGGAAAATGATCCTTTCTAGTTGCTTTGTTCAACCTCCGGTAGTCGATACACATCCTCCAACCGGTCACGGTTCTTGTCGGTATGAGCTCATTCTTCTCGTTCGTGATAACCGTCATACCTCCCTTCTTAGGGACAACTTGAACCGGACTAACCCAAGTGCTATCCGAGATCGGATATATCATGCCGGCTTCTAGTAGCTTCACTACTTCTTTCCGGACTACTTCTTTCATGTTTGGGTTTAGCCGTCTTTGAGGTTGTGCTACCGGCTTATAATCCTCTTCCATCATGATCTTATGCATACAATAGGAAGGACTTATCCCTTTTAAGTCGGATAGTGTCCAACCTATTGCTTCCTTATTGGACTTCAAAACTTCGACCAATCTTGTTTCTTCGTGGTTTGATAAGGAGCTACTAATGATCACCGGTTTGGTACCCTCTTGATCAAGAAACACATACTTCAAATGTGAGGGCAATATCTTCATCTCCGGCTTCACTTCTTCTACTTCAGCTTCATTCGTCAATTCCTCGATTTTGGCTTTGTGAGGAGGAATTTCTTTCAACGAATCGAGCTCCTTCAAACACTCTTCAAGCTCTAGCTCATCTTCTTCTCCTAGGATACTTAGTGCGTTTGTCAAAACTCTCTCAAGATGTGTCAAGTCATGCAACTGGTTTCTCGTATCAACTATCAATTCTTCCGTTGCATCCATCTTGAAACACGCAGCTTTATCACTAGGGAACCTCATTGCTTCATGGATGTTGAAATTGACTTCTTCATCGTCCACACGGACTTTCATTAAGCCTCCGTCAAGATCAATCATCATCCGTGCCGTTTGCATGAAAGTTCTCCCAAGAAGTAGTGGCACGTCATCATCCTCCGGAATGTCCATCACTACAAAGTCGACGGGGAACAAGAACTTGTCGACTTTCACCAACACGTCTTCAGCAATTCCCAATGGACGAGTGTAGGATTTGTCGGCTAACTGCAAGGTTAAGTTGGTTCTCTTCACAACTATATCACCTATCCTTTTGACAACGGATAGTGGAATTAGGTTGATGCTTGAACCCAAATCAATGAGTGCCTTGCCGACATCAACATTGCCAATAGACACGAGCAATGTAACTTTGCCCGGATCTCTCTTCTTCCTTGACAATGTGTTCTGGATGATCTCACTACAATTTGTGTCTAGCAAAATTGTTTCTTCTTCATTAAACCTCCGCTTCTTGGAAAGGATTTCCTTCATGAACTTGGCATATGTAGGCATTTGCTCTAGGGCTTCCGAGAACGGTATATTGATTTGTAACCTCTTGAATACTTCAAGGAACCTAGCAAACTGCCTCTCCTTCTCTTTTTTGGCTGGTGTAGTTGGGTAAGGTAGGTGCGGTGTTGGTGCATTCTTCACTATATCTTGCTTCTTGCCTTTCTCCTTCACCACATCCTTCTTCCATACAATGTTCTCATTTTCAACTACATCCTTATTATTTTTTTCTACTACATCCTCTATATGTACATCTTCCGTTTCTTCCTCACGTCCTTCATCTTCATCCTTCTCCTTCACCTCATTCTCAACCACCCTTCTCTCTACTTCAAGATTGTCCCCTATACCTTGGCCAATTACCTTCCCGCTCCTTGTAGCAATTGCCTTGCAATTTTCGTTGTCTCTTGTTGCAAGGTCTTCCTCATCAAAATGACTTAATTGTCATTTCGATGATGATGCATGATCCTTTGGGTTGGTTTGTGTGTTGGCGGTAAAGGTTCCGCCTTGTTGAGTAGCTTGAGAAAGTTGTTGTGCCAATTGACCCACTTGCGTCTCCAGATTTTTGATGGATGCATCAGTGTTTTTCTGGTTGGCCATTGACTGCTGCATGAATAGATTGAGGGTTTCATCGGTGGATTGGTTGCGGTTTTGTTGTGGAGGCTGATATTGGTTATAATTTTGGTAAGGTTGTCGGTTATACTGCCCAGCTTCTCCTCTCCAACCTTGGCCATAGTTCTGATTATTCCCTCTTGGGAAGTTGTTTGGATGGTTTTGGAATTGGTTAGGAAACTGTTGAGGCCTTGGTTGATTACCAACATAGCTTACCTCTTCTGTGGGGGGCGGACAGAATCCGGTTGGGTGGTCTCCCGAACAAAGCTCGCAAGATGCGACTTGGTGTTGTCTTCTTTGCTCGTTCTGGATGTCCTTCATTTGTTGGGGAAGGTTGGCCATTTTCTTTGTCAACTCTTCCACTTGTTGCGTGAGCAACTTGTTTTGCGCAAGGATCGCATCATTAGTTCCCAAGTCTAGGATTCCCGCCTTCCTTTGGCTCTGGCTTCGGTTGTGATGAGCTTGGTGATCGTTCAATGCCATTCTCTCTATAATAGCAACAGCATCCTCCGCGCTCTTGGCCATCAAAGAACCACCAGCTGCAGCGTCAAGCAATAGCTTGGATTGTTGTTGCATTCCGTTCCGGAAGAGATGAATTTGTGTTAACTCATCAAATCCATGGTTCGGACATCTTCTGAGCATTGACTTGAAACGCTCCCAGGCTTCACATAGTGTTTCACTTGTACCTTGTGAAAACACCGCAATGGTTGTCTTTGCCTCCATGAACCGATTCTGAGGGAAGAACCTATCAAGGAATTTCTCCTCAAGCGTGTTCCATGTTGTCATAACCGTCGGTGGCTGGTCCAAGTACCACTCCTTAGCTTTGCCTATCAATGAATGTGGAAACATCCTCATCCACATAGCCTCCTCATTACTTTCCGTCTCACCAAGGGTTCCCGCAATCTCATAGAATTTAGTGAGATGTTGGAACGGGTCTTCGTGGTCTAATCCTGAGAATGGATTAGCATACAAGATTTGTAAGATCCCCGTCTTCATTTCCGTTTGCTTGGCAGTCCGCGGCGTTTTCCCCAATTGTGCAAAACGACGTGGACTGTTAGTACATGGTATTGCAGAACCTCCTGAACCATCTCCTGCTGCAGCCATTTGTAACTCTTGGCTTGGATTAGGACTAGATGATTGACTAGAAACAGAACTCTCCTCTTGTTGCCTCCTCTTTGCTTGTTGCTTCTTTCTCCGATTCTTACTATTGTTTCTTCTAGCTGTTCTTTCTATCTCGGGATCAAAAAGAAGTTGGTCCTCTGAAACTTGACCTCGCATAAACGATATCAACAATCTGACCACAAAGGATTAGCAAACAAGATGGATAAGAAGTATTAGTTATATACATAAAAGAATTTTGTGCAAAATTGCTTAAAACCATAATTAAAGTTGCAATGATTATAACATCAAAAACTTTAATCCCCGGCAACGGCGCCATTTTGTTTGTATGAACAAAAGTAAGTATTAGTTTTTATATCGTTCCACAGGGATTAATGTGATATCATAAACCGTTCAACTTCGATTATCGTCTTAAGTTAGGGTTTCACTTGTTTTTAAACTACACTACTCATCATTTTAAAAACTTTATAAATAAATAGTAGAGTAATAGGACATAGAAGGTGTTTAGGATTAACTTTCATCAATCAAACATCGTTTATATCCGATTGATTACAAATACGAATTCTAGCTTTTTCTTATATATGACATTATTACGTATTACTCAACAACATCATTGATTTCCCAAATGACGTCGTGATATCGATTGTATCGTTTAATCGATGATTTCTCAATCTATTAAACGATCCAAAAGCATTATGAACTAATACTATAATGTAATTATCAAAACCAAATCCCATTTCTAGAATTTCTTATCTTGATAGAAAATCATTCTAAACCTAGATTCAAAAGTCTTTTTCAACAACATTTAAATCAAACATAAGATTGAAAAGCAAGAAGAAATTCAATGGTATATAAAAATTGCTAGAATCATATATTGAATAACCAAAAGTTTACAACATGTAATGATTGATTACCTATTAATCCCAACAAGGAGATTAGTTGATCATTGTCATGACAACCATTGCAAAATAAGAAAGAAAGATGAAGATTTAGTAGAGCTTGATGTCTCAAAGCTTCTAAAATGTCTTCTTCAATCCAAAGTTACTTGCTATTTTGAAGTTTTCCTCCTTCTATGCCTAATCTCTCTTTCTTAGGAATAAGCTCTTAAATTTCGTGTAAAAATTGTAAGCAATACAACAGTAACTCTTTTACCTAAAAGCTGTAAATAGCTTAAATACTAAACTGATAAAAACACTTTCGCTCAGCGATACGTATCATCGCTCAGCGAACAATTCAAAACAGCCAATAGAGATTTGCCACGTCATCTTCTACAGTTAGACCGCCTTGATGATTTCGCTGAGCGATCAAAATATCGTTGGGCGAAACAAGCTTCCCCTGTTCCAGCTGAACTCTCTGTCTACCTTCGCCAACCTTTCGCCTCTCCATCGCTGAGCGAATCTGGCAGTTACTGTTCCAGCTGAACTCTCTGCCTACCTTCGCCAACCTTTCGCTTTCAGATCGCTAGGCGAAATATCTTTTCATCACTTCGCTCAGCAATCGCCCTAGGATCGCTAGGCGATTGTCTTCATGCTTCTCTTCAATAATTCTTTTGATGTTCAGGTCCTGGCTTGCTTTTTCCTACACAAATGGGGAAGAATGAGATATACAAAGAATAATTGGCATTTATTCATAAATTCCATGCTTTTCCTAAGATAACTTGCACAACAAGTAATTAAAAGGCATTATAAAAGACATGGATTTATTCATATTTTGCCACTTATCAATATCCTCATGCGCAGGGGCATATCTGGCAGCCTCTCCTGTGCGTTTTCGATCATTCTTCCGTCTGGAAACTCCTAGGAACTTGAAATGAATTTTCTTCATCTTGTATTGTCTTCAAAAACCTTCTAAGAACCATTGGTATTCAAACTTCATATCCTTGATCCTTTATGTGATGTCTTGATTTGTTGATTTACATGATTTCTCACTACAAAACACTCAAAACACCTATGGAGTTGTATAATTTAGGATATAAGTGAATTACAACGATTCGAGTGAAAACAATACAATATGTTTCTCAAACCATTGACAACTTCTCTAACTCTCATCTTATTTGTCTTCAAATGCAAAGAAAAGTACTAAAAACATAGCTAAAAATATCATATGAAACTCCGTCATCAGCCTCCCAAAGTGAAGAATTCAATTTGGCAGATATATCGATGTTGCTTACCGACACGTGCAAGGATGAACGATCAAGACGTCCATTGTCCATTTGTTTGTATGATGCGACCTGGTAACTATGAGGATGCAATTCATATATTGCTCGATTGTCCAAATGTGGTGGCCATATTTTGGAATGTGCAAAACATATGTTTGGAGATTGGCAGATGAGGAACAATACGAAGGAGCAACAAAGTACTGAGAGATCACTCAATGATATGTGCACGCTGCAACTTCTTGTACAGAAACGTTGGAACAATAAGAGACACATTGGAAAAACCAACAACGGGGCGACTCAAATGCAATATAGACGCGTCCTTCTTCACCACTTGGAATTGTGTGGGGTTTCGGATGTGTATTTGTGGTGACGATGATGATGATGATGATGATGATTGGTGTTTTGTTCTTCCTAAATCCATTTGGTTCACTCTGGTTTGTTCCACGGAAGTAGGCAAAGCGTTAGATTTATTACTTGCCAATAATTGGGTGCATGCTCTACAACTCACTAATGTCGATTTTGAGGTTGATGCAAATAAAGTTGCGGATTATTACAACCAAAACCATAACGACATCACGAAATTCAGTGCTCTTTTATATGAATGCAAACAATGTTGTAATTTATATTTTGCAAACTCTCATGTTGAGTTTACTCAGAAACAAACAAATGAGGGAGCTAATACCTTAGCTGGAGAGGCCTCATTCTTAGCTAATCCCCACATTTTCATTGTTGTTCAACGATGTATCTTTGAATTGATATCTAATGAAATGTTATAAACTTTATCTTTAAAAAAACAAAATGACATACATAGTATTAAAATAATTGGTATAAAAATATAGTATTAAAATATTACTAAAACTTAGTCTTGCATCTTATTACGTTTGGAATAAATTGAAACATTAGAGATTATGGGACCACAATTAGCAATCAAGATCGTTGAATGTACTATTTCTAAAATAAAATTTCTTTGTTAGACTTTGTAAGCATTTCCCATAAAAAAAATTGTGATAGCAAAATCAGTTAAGTCTTAAAAAAGAGAATAAAAATTGAATTTCAAAAATTTAATTAGTATTTCAAATGTTTTTATTAACTTTTTTTCACAATTATAACATTACATATCTTCCCCTCAAAAAAACATTACATGTCTTAATAATCTATTTATCTTAGATAGAAAATAAAAAAGTAATGTCAAAATGAACAAAAGGTTTTAAAAGTAAAAGAGATTTAAAGGTACTAATATTCAAAGCACATATAGTGTTAAAAGTGTACAAAAATTGATCTGGTGTTTGGTTTGATTCGATTTGAAAAAAAGATAAATATATTATTCAAAACAATCTGAGCCAATCAACTTGAATCAGTTAATTACCCCTCAAGATAGCTAAAAATAAATTTCTTTTGCTAGGCAAAATAAGTTACTCTAAATCTACCCAAAAAAATGTTGCTCTAAAGTCTGAAGTGAGTTTGAATATAACTACTGTTCATATCCTTTGGTTTCTAATATATTCAAAATGGATATTAAACTAGAATGAATAACACAATTGGCAGAAAATAGCCATGACAACAAAATATTTTTCAGATGAAATTTTAATTTAGATTGCAAAACTGAAAAGCTCTTCCAAGTTCTAATAACCTTATTCCAAGTCCAGTTCAAAAAAGTAGAAAATGTATATACACAATCTGAAAGCCAACTACAATTGACTTGTTGAGATTACCATCACTATAACAAACTGAAAACAAAATCAAATTGTCATGCTAACAAAAAACCAAGCCTTATTTCCTCAAAGGAATATTCAATATCTTGAACCAAGTCACCTCCGAAAGGAGCCGGAGTCGTGGCCGTATTCATAGGAATTGACACTGTCTTTGGTGTAGTAGTGGTAGTAGTGGAGACAGGAATAGGCTTCTCCTTTGGAGTTCTATTTTCTTCATCGACCACTGTGTCTGTCTTTGAGATAGTACTAGTAGTGAGTGGCAAATTGTTAGCTGCTAATGTTTTCTGCAAATTCTGCTTCTGCATACTCAATTCATCTGCAGCATTTTCCACATTCTCTTGTGATGATATTGTTGAAGAGATGGCAGTAAAAGGTTGTCGTGTCAAAGGAGATTCGATATCCCGAACAATTCCAGCACCAAATGAGTATTTTCTCGTACGAAAATCAGCAATATCAAATCCTCTTCTAGCTGCATGAACACATGGAAAACAAGCACTTGTGAGAGATTTAAATGCATGCATATGGTACATGAAAATGGCCAATTATGAGAAACTCAAATAAATTATGGGAAATCTACCAGCTGAGATGTGGCTTTGACCTCCACCTCCAACAACATCAAACAAAAAAAATGCCTAAACCGCTCCATGTTGCCACATAGAGCCTTATAAAAAACCCACCATCAAGAGTACTTGGGAGAATCCGGTGGAGAATCTTCTTCTAAAACAAAGGAAAACATAAACAGGTATCCAACAATCTGAGGTTGTATTTTAAATGACACAAGTTGAAGCATACTGTGGGAGAATCTATAAACAGGTATTCAACAATCAAATGTTATAATTAGATGGGAATTCAACGCATAACTACATCGATGGAGGCTGCTTCTGTCATCGGTTTTAACAAGAAATATTACAGAATGAAAACGCTATGCTAATGGTGGAGACCAGAAAAATACATTTGCATTTTTCTTAGCAGGATCTGCGCTTAGATAACCTACCAGTCTACCACATCCAAAACAACCCCCTTATCAATTGAGTCAAAACTAAAGGCAACAAAGTCTTGAGAGATTTGCAATATAAATAACTGTTAAACCCTTACCAGGTGAGAAATCTGCAGCCGGAGATGCAAATAAACAGAAAAACAAAAAGTGAGTAAAGTATAAAGAAAAGCTACCTGATGAGAAACATGATATGGCATCGTCTAGGTTATTTGTTTGTTCAATTTGGTTTACTTTGTCAGTCTTCCTTGTAGAGCTTGATTGAGTAGCTTTTGAATCAGGTTTTAGAACTGATCCTCCAAAGGTACCTCTTCTATTAGCTGCACTTCCATTTGGTGTCCTAGGTGCTTTTCTTGCACTCTGGGCCTTTGAAGGGCTTTTTGACCCATACAGTACTTCCTGCTCTGCTATCATTTGTACCTGAAGTTTCTTTAGGTCCTGAAACAGAAGTAAAATATTTTAACAAGTCAGGACAAAAAAAACATACCTTTATTTACTGGAATCATAGATCAATTAAATGTTGCTCAGACTAAAATATTTTGAGGCAAAACTCGAGGTTTATTATTAACTATAGGGCAACCTGGTGCTATTAAGTATCTGCCATGGAATTATCTGTGAATTTATTATACGAAGCCTTACACACGAACTCGTAAAGCCCTAGTCACATAGAAGCAACTTCAAGTATCACGCTAAGGGTCTCCTTTTCAAGGTTTTCTTATAACTAGATAATAACTTATTTTGGAGAAACATTTAAATGCAATGAGTGGTTCGTACCCGCTGTCTACGGCGTTCTTGCTCCTTCTCCTGCCGTAATAAGATGTAGTCTTCAAGCATAGAAATCAGACGGACCTAGAAAGCCACACACAACAAAAATTAGTTTGACACAGACTTGAGCAACCGATAGATGCGGAGGTGAGATTGCATGTATCTCTAAGAGGGTACTTACACCATCATATATGAACTCGGTGCCTTTATCCTTTTCCCATGCTACTGTTTTTGAAGTCAATTTGTCTGTCATTGCTATGGGAAAACAAAAGAAAATTAAAAGACATTCTGAACTAATACAGAAACATGCTATCTGCAAACATAAAACATAAAGAAAAAGACATTCTACACTAAACAAACACCCGGATAAAGAAAAACAAAGCTGTGTTAGTAATAACATCACTGAGCCATGCTGATATTAACCAAGACAACAAATACAACTTACGATTAAGGTCTAAAAGTACCTGGAATTTTGTTCACCAAGACACGGGCTTTCTCAGCTCGCTTAAGATTTAAATGAGTACCTCTACCAGCGTTGTATCGGTTTTCATCCTAGAAGAAACAAGTGTACAACAACATTAATAAACTGTGCGATGATAAATATGGAGTTGGGATCCATTTACATTGTTCAATAACATAAACATTGAATTTCACCACCAATCCAACCGTATAAATACACCATGCATTGTTAATGATAAGGGTCCAAAACTTGATGTAAGTTACTGAAACAAAGATATGAAGCAACATTAAGAAGAAAGAAAAAACTAACTCTGCTGTACTCCTCCAGCCAAGACTCTTCGTCACATGCTGATAACCACTTCTCAACATTTTCAAGTATTTCTATTCTGCTAAAAGCTTGCTCTTTGACTTGGGAAATCTGAAGCTCAATTTGTTCAAGCACGCAAGCAGGGTCTACAGATCCTGCATGAGAAAGGAAGATGATTGCCAGACTCAATAGGAGTTTTAAAGAAGAAAGAAAGAATGGCACTCATCCAGTGTATATCTCTTGGACATTACCAGACTCAATAGCATTTTCGATCGCAGCATCAAGTTCTTGAACCAAATGAGTCTTTCTACAAATCTCCTCTAGCTCTGCTCTTTTTTTCCAAACAAGCTCTTTCATTTTGCTCGATTTTAAGTCCTCTAATCTAGATACTTCTGCTTCCACCTGCATGAAATTATTACTTTTCATGGAATTTTCAACAACATAAACAATGAGAATTTCTCCTTCTTTTCTACAGTAGCTTATAACTCACATGATTAATGAAGTCTTCAGACAAGGTTTTTGGTTCAGTTACTTCATGTTCTGAAGCTGCTATGTTACATGTAACATTCTGAAACACCTGTTGCTCTTCAATAGGTGTATCCATCAAATTCCAGAGTTCCAATAATGATGTTGCTAGATCTTGAAGCTGCCAGATCATAATCAATTTATAAGTTTCAACCAGAGAAAAATAAAATCATTAAATGAAATTATAAAACGAAGTTATGTTCCATACCTTTTGCATTCTCTGCAATTTCACTCCTCGCAGTTCTTGTATAGCTAAAGCCAATTGGCTTATGGTATCATTATTAACACTCCTGGATCCTTCCGAATTTCCTAAACTACGATGGACTTCGCTGACTGTCTGCTTAAAGTCTAAACCAAGTACTGAACAGAGAGAACTTAAAGTGTGCAGGTTGTCTTGGACCTTCTTGAGACGATCACTCTGCATTATTAAAAATAAAATACTATCACTCAGTAATAAAGAGCAACGAGTATGATATTTTGGGTTCATAAAACCATAAAGCTCATTGAACGATAATACACACACAGAAAAAGAAAAAGGAAGAGAGAGTGAGAAGGGCAAGGAATTAACCTTCTCCTTTTGAAGTGTATGAAGTTGTCTGTGCAATTCTTCAAGTTTCCTCAATGACAAATTGGTTTCATCTACAACGAATGGGACGTTTTCTCTTGGACCAGAAATCTCGTTTGATATACTTTGAATCTGCTCTTGAACTTCTTTGAATTGATTTCTACGCTCATACTTTCGTTTTTGCATTTCCTCCAGCTCCGGGAGAATCATTGCTAGCTCTTCCTTCAAGCTTCTAGCCTTTTGACCAGACTATAAAAATGAGAGACATGAATGAACAAATAATCTTTGGTACATAGTAATCACCGAAAACAGTTTAGACACAAATTTGTGTATAAACTTTTATTAATGCTAGGAATATTACATAATCATTCCAAATTACTGTCACACAAATATGACATTAAACACTGTTGTATTAAACTTAAACTATTTTCTCCATCAAGCAGTATAGATACATACATGCTGTAAAACAGTAATCAAGAAACTAGCAATACACAAAATATCCGACCTGCCTACTATGTACAGGTCGCTCTCCCATTTCTGAACAGATAGCTGTAAGTTCTGCCTCGGAATCAGCAATTTCTTGCCTAAGTTGAGCTCTAGAGCAATTAGCTTTATCTACCTTTCTTCTGTATACTTCTAGACACTCTTGTTCAAGCTCATACAACATCCTATCTTTTTCGGACTCAGACTCCCCAACTTCATGCCATATTATCTAGTTTCGAAAAATAAACGAAGACAAACAATAAGAATTTCTCCACAGTTTACCAGATATTCATTGAAATTGCAGAAAAAGTTGGTTTGTACCTGAAGTTCTTGAAGAAGTGATCCACATGTAGTTTCAGCTTGCGGAAGAGGATGATCATTATGAGGTTTATGCATTTTGGAGCACCTTTATCAACTAAAAAAGAAAATTCTCTTATTCCCCATAAAAACAATCAAAGAAAGTGAATAGAACTTGATGCATATCACATATATTAATAACTCAAACAAATCAAGTGTTAGTTATCAAAGGGGAATCAAATCTACTTCCATTATGGAATTAGTTATCAAAAAAAATCGTAGTAACTAAAAGCATGGATGCCATTTAAATATTATTGACTCAAAATCACATTAAATAACAGTACAATCATATTTTGGTCGGGTTTCGATGAAAATGGTTGCTGCCACAAGAAATCATAGTAAAAGGACCATTTATGTTGAAGTCAAAAGTCGATAGTCCTATCTCACCATCTGGTTAAGTCTCAAATGACGAATTGTTAGAATTAAAGCATTTACTAAACAAACAATCACTACTCACAAGCAAAACACCAACAAAAAAAGTTCATTCAAAATTCCACATAACTCCTGGTGATTGATCTCAATGTTTCTCTTTTTCACTAAAATTTTGATTTCTTTGTTTATTAATCAAAAGCTAAGGTGAGTTAGTCCTCATAGCGCATCAGGGTCAGGGAAAAGTCTCAAGACTCAAAGAACACTTACAAAAGAATTTATATATTACACACCAACAAGGCTCTCACAAGTCAAAACGGAATTGAGATTAAAACCCATATTCTTGTGAGATATTAACCAAACCTTTTCCAACAAGACCAACCTTTGTTTGTTGAAATTTGATTTTTAATACAGAACAGTTGTGTCATTTGGTCCATGTAATGATCTCTGAAGCACTGACATAGACACCGACACCTAACACGGGTAAAAATTTAAAAAAATTAATTCAATGAACGTGATCACATGTGTCATGTCGGTGTCTTGACAGGCCAGAAGTGTTGGTGCTACAGAGCCATTTTTCCTAATAATGGGTGCAAGACAATTTTTCTTAATCCAATGGAAAAAATTATAAAGATAACCAAACACAAAGAAAATTAAAATTAAACCCATAAATTCATTCATAACTAAGTATCCAAATGTAAAAAAAAAAAAAAGTAACCAAATGCATGCAGAATATGAATATAAAAAACAAGAAACCTAAACAGAAATAAAAAATGAAGAACACAGAAACTGCATTATGAATATATATATATATATATATATATATATATATATGCGCGCTAAATTTACGACGATATTCTTTCTTTTTCTTCTTTGAAAGAAATATTTTGAAACTGAATTAGAAACTTTGGTGTTAGAGTTTTTGGTTGCATTGCTCATAAACGAAAAAAAGAAGGAAAGATGAGAAAGTTACCAAGTTTATTGAATGGCTTTTTTCTCAAGAAAATGAGAATAGGGTTTTCCAGGAAAATGCTGGTTTGTGAATTTTGTTGAGAGAGAGAGAGAGAGAGAGAGAGAGAGAGAGAGAGAGAGAGAGTTTCTTTGTTTGGACGGAAGAGAGAAAAGACGGAGACGTTTTAAGAAATGGAATGGAACCGTTGAAGAACTCCTGAAAAGCACTTTGGGTTTTATTTATTTATTTCGATAATTTTTGGCAAAATTACATTCGTCATTTCACTTAATTTCAGATAATAATTTAATGTTTTTTTCTCTTTTGATCACGTTATCTTTGTCTTTTTGATTCGCTTGCATTTGGATTTTCATGTATCAAATCAAAAATTTATATAAAAAACATAAAATCTCTTATTGAAATAAAATTATAGATTTGAATCTTGAAAATTCATACGCAAATTGATCAAAAGAACGAAAACAGCGTGGAAAAAAAAAATCATTGCTTGAAATTATGTTAAGGGGCAAAAATGTAATTTTTCCATGATTTTATATTTTGGAAATTTTAATTTTGTTTTTTTTTATGGACAAAGGAAAATGTTTTTGATTTTTTTTTGCTAATATGCTAACCCATTACATGTATTCAAAAAAAAAAATGCTCAGTCATTACATGTATCTAAAGTGTTTTTTGCCGGCTTGTTATAAAGTTTTCATGTTAAAATTAATAAATTCATTTTGAGCGAATATTATGATGGTCTCAAAGTAAAATTTACACAGATGATTTTTTTCATTTTCAACTTGACCAATTAGAATCAAATTCAGTCTAATTTTTAAACTTTAGTCTCCTAAGTTTCAATTGATTGATTTTGATACTTCAAGTTTCACAGTTTGTTCGATTTTGTCCTTCTAAATTTATTAGCTCGATTTTAACCCTTTAAATTTATCCCTTTTTAATTTGGTAGTCCTCCATTAATATTTTGGGTGAAAAACACTGATATGACATTTTGTTTACAAGCATTTGATTCTAATTGGTCAAGTTGAAAATGAAAAAATTAATTTAAAAAATAAAATAAAAACAATAAATAGTGTAACAAAAAGAATACGACTACAAGAAGACGGCGAGAGAAATAAGAAGACAGATAAACCGTCATTTAAAAAACGACTATAATTTTCTCTATCAATTTATAACTAAAAAAATAAATTATATATTAATTTGAAAAAAAAAACTATACTACATTAAAAATAGTGAAGAAGAAAATGAAATTCTGGCAGGTACTGAATCAGAACCGTAAAACAGAGTACTAAACAATGCAAAACAGAGTACTTAAACACAGGTTCAGAAGCAGCAAAATAAAGAACAGAAAATAAAGAAACACATTTATTTGTTAACCCAGTTCGGTGCAAACTTCGGAGGATACCAATCCAGGAAGGAAATCCACTAAGTAGTATTAATTCAAAGACTCTAGACACATCCCCCTGTTTTTCCAGCCTTATCACTTAATCATTATCCGTATAGACTTCTATCTAGGAAGTCCTAGATATAAGAACCCACTTACTTCCCAATCAAGTAATCACAGCCCAGTGATTATCAGACACTTAAAACAAATCAAGTACGAAGACACTCTTCAAAACAACAAAGTCATTTGTGCTTAAAAGCTTTAAGTGAATTACAACTCAAAAACAACCAACTCTAAGTGGTGCACAGAAAAACAGAGCAACAGCTCACAAACTCAAAAACACTAAGACTCTTTTACTGACAACTTCTAGTTTTTGATATTAATTCTTCAATAGCAACGCCTTCTATTTATAATCTTCACATAATTCTTGAACCAAATCTTCAAAGATATGTTTCCAGAATTCTTTTAGAAGCAAATAGAAGCTTACATAATATTCACAAATATATTTTCCAAAGATTTCCTTGAAAATATATTCACAAATAATCGAATCAAATCTTCAGAACATATCTTGCGCAAAAAATACTTCCTTCTAGAAATGAAGCTTTGGATAAATCTTCAAAAGATATTGTGAGAGATTTAACAGAATTCAGACGCAGAAACCAGCTTCTGAAGGTCAACAAAAGTCAACGTCTGAACAGCAGCTTCTGAAGGTCAACAAAAGTCAACGTCTGAACAGTGCATCTGATGACCAGTTCAGCATCTGATGAACAGTTCAGCGTCTGATGAACAGTACCAGCGTCTGAAGACCTTCGCAGAGCACAGTGGCTTCGCAGAGCAAAGTTATCAGCTTCTGAAGTACTGTAGCTTCTGACCCAGCTTCTGAAGATGCACAAAATGAGATATTCAGCTACTGAAGACGCATTGCTTGCACATTTTGATTTTACCAAACATGTAGCCAACCTTCAAATATCCAACAGAAAATTAAGAAAAAAATAAAGTTTAAAATTTAATAAAAAATAATATTTTAAAAAATAAAATATATAATAAAAAATGAATATATATACACACACTCCTTCTAAAAAATAACTAGGTGTATTCTAGCAAATGCTTGTAGGAGTTGCTAACTTACACCCACTTAATTTTAGAAGGAGTGTTATAGCAACATGCACCTCAAGATGTATTTAACCACTTTTTAGTTATATCTTTGCTAAAATACTTCTTCTAAAAAACAAGTTGGTGTATTCAAGCAAATGTCATTTATACACACATAATTTTAAAAAATTATAATGATGTATTTTTTAGGGGAAACAAAACATGATTCTTTTGGTATATCTATGCCGGCACATAACAATTTTTTAATTGAAAAAAATATTAATGTGTTAGTAGCATACATACATAATAAACAAAATAGTATAAATTAAATAATGTTTCGAAAAAGCAATTTATTGAAACCAATTATGTTAAAAATTAATTTGGAAATTAATTAATACTAAAGTCACGTCTTCATTTTTTAGTAGAAATGTCAAGAGTGACTTGCAAATGCAAAAGGGGATAAATTTGGCTGCTAAAGTCGAGCAATTGAAATTTCAGAGGATAAAATCGAACAGTTACAAATTATGGGACCAAAAATACATTTAAATCTAATTTATATGGTTAACGTTGTTTAAAAACACGACCATTTCCACTAAATGACCAATGAATATATTTGTATTTTACAACTCATTTTTTTTGATAAATTTTACAACTCATTAATCATATCCACTGAACATAATTAACAACGATTTTAAAAGTTTATCAACTATGATTTTTAGGTAGTCAAATATACATAAATTCACTATAATCATCGTAATTATTATTGGTAAAGGTTTACTTCTCATATTTTTTGTAACCTGGTTTCGCGCCCGTACACGGGTTCGTTGGGTTGCGTCTGTGATTAGTGGATTTTTGTTATTGTAGATTATGATAGATCCATTAGGTCTGCTTTATATCGTTGTATCCCCATTTGGGTTGTACTTGAGTCAGGTTTAATGTCCCCTTAGTCTTTGTATCTCTCTCTTTTTATTTATTTTAATTTTCCTTTTGACTAAAAAAAAATCGTAATTATGTTCAAACATACATTTTTTTAACAAAATGTTCAAACATACATGATTTTGATATTTTTTATATATACATGAGTTCTATTAACCACAATAATTTTTTTTAGTTTTACGTAGATTCTCTCTATTAAAAGTAATCATATTCAAGACATTATCAAACAATGAGTGAAGACAATTCAAATATACACCGAAAATTATGGATAACAACATTCAAAATCATATTATGTGAATATTTAATAAGTATCAATACCTTATATATATATATATATATATATATATATATATATATATATATATATATATATATATTAAATAATACCTTCTTATAATACCTCCGTCCCTGATTATAAGAATCTTTTGAGAAATTTTTTTGTCCCTTTTTATAAGACCCCTATGGTATTTTTAATTACATTAATGATTTCATTACCAACATACCCTTATTTATTTTGCATATTTTTCTTCAATCAACAATAAATACTATGTTGAAAACATAAACTAACTTTCTCTCTCTTAAGGATAAAATTGTAAAAACAATAGTAATTATATACAAATTTAATACTATCAGATTTCTTAATTCCCGTGATTTTAGCAAAATGATCTTATATTTAGGGACGGATGTAGTATTTGTTAGTCATATTATTAACACAATTAAATATCCAATTTATTGAATCTTATTGCCCCTTTTTGTGTTAAAATAACACAAATAAAAAAAAATGATCGGCAGTTCTAGAGGAAAAATAAGTGGGATACTTTAGCTCGTACCTCCTCTTCAATACAAAATGTCTTTTTCTATGTTGACTTAGATGTGTCTATTACAACATAGTTTTGCAAATATTCTCTTTTTTTAGTTTTGAATTAAATTTTATTCATTTTTTTTAGGAGCCAATTAGACAAAGTGACATGACCCTTCACAAAATAGGGACAAACTAGTTCTTTTATTGACATGTGTAACGTTTTAATCCAACATGTCCTTTTAAGCAACTACTTTAGTCCCTAGCAAACATTAAAAAAAAAAAAGACATTTTCGATCCTTCACAAGACTAGGAGACAATATTGTCAGTGATATGTTATGATTCTTGTGCATGTTGAAACTTTACAAAAACAACATTATCACACATTTGTGATTGAAGCGTGATGAAAAGTTTGCCATCTTATTATTAGCAAAAATAAAATAAAAAGTTTGCGATCTCAAATCATTTTTCTTCAACACTAGATTGAAGGGATTAAATAACTCAACCGGTTTGAGTACAAGAGTCAAGATGGAGGGTTAAAATCTTAAAAAAAAATACTAACATAATTAACATTAATATTAACACAGTAACATTTAAAAAAATCATCAAGACTTTAATAAGGGCAACAACAACAATTGTTTCAGATCCTTTCCATTGAGAAGTCTATGCTTTCGGAAAAGAATAAACTATTTTTTTAAGAAACTAAAATGAAATATATTAACCAAAACTTAGTCTCTCAAGCACAAGGAGTGCCAGAGAAGAACTAAGGTAGAAGAAATATTTGTTACATCAGGTTAACAATGGAAAAAAAGTGATATAGCCATAATGCAGACACACTTAAAATACAGAAGCTAAAATAAATTAAGTGATAACTCTCAAACATAAAAGGGGATTAAACCACCACATGTGATAATTAAAAGCAAAATTAAGATGATTTGTCTTCAACCACCTTAAGGATTGAAGCTTAATTGTATCTATAAGCTGAATGATTGAATTTCCCTTTTGTTGAAAAACTCTAGCATTCATGTCACCTCAGATAATCCAAATGCAAGAAAGTCAAATTAAATAAAAAGCAGAATAAATATTTTTGAGAATTCACCTAACAATTGGAAAAGAAGCAAGTGATCCTTTACTAGAGCTGGTTTAGCTGAAATCACTCAGAGCCAATTATAAATTTCAGACCAAATTTGTCCAAAGAATAAACTATCTTAATATTTAAATTTAAATCAATTATTGCAACTAAAATGTTCCTTTATTTTTTTTTAACAAGCAAAAATGGAATATATTACGACAACGACAGAATATAACTTTAAGAATTTGGTCTATTAATAAAAACAATGACTTTAAATTCGAATTTCAGAGGTCTCAGATTCATGCCACCTTGTGTTCTTGAATAAGGTAATGTAAATATATTTGTAACTATTTTTTGAACCCTAAATTTTTTCTTGCCTTAAAATGAGGCATCATCTCCTCATCCTAAATTTTTCTCATAAAAAACAAAATTGTTTCTTTGAAATTGTTGGCATGGATCACATAACACACCCCCAACTTTATTTTAATTTTAATAAATAAAAAGGAATTATTAATCACACAAGTGCTACATTTACTCAACAGTTCACCAGTTTTGAAACACTTAGAAAAGTTTTTAGAAAAAGCCAACACGATTCAACCTCATCTTGTGTTTTTTTCACCTTCAGACCTTTCCTCCAAACTCCGTTTTCGACCCCAAACTCACCAAATTCGTCCCTAAACATCTCCCTAAGTTACCCTATCATTCAAACACTAATTTTCACTCATTCATTCTAATTACATCGTTCCTCACATGATTAAATTATCTATTCAATAACTTAACCGATTATCTCATAATTTTAAACTCCTCTTCTCAATCTCAGCCACGCCAAATATTTCTCACCAGAATAATTCATCACCATTATACTCCATAATTTCTATAATAACAACCAAAGATGAAAGGATTGATTTTTGCACATCACGACAAACTCGACGGCGGCAACGAAACCTAACGATTTGATATGTTAGAGTCTCCTCCAGTGAAATCTAGGAACTATGCAACCACCAAATATAAATGATTTTGGTTAGAAAATCAGTTAAAATAGTCAAAATATTTCTTTAAAAGAAAAAGGAGAGACATCGTCACCCGAATATGCATGATATAGAATTGGTTGAATCACATAAGAGAGAATGATTGAAATTGAAGAATGATATCAGTAGAATCTAGGGAGTTTTGGCTGCATATATGTATGGATCAGACGAATGAAATAACAGATAGCAGATTTTGTGAAAGAGAAATGATATTTAAACAACCATTTTTTAATAATTTTTGTGATAACTTTTTCCATCATACTCACATTTTGTTTTTACTTTCTATCTCAATATATTTAGGTTGTCCCACTAGTTGTCAACAAAAATAGTTATTTAAATAACACTTCTCTTTGTGAAAAGACCGCAACTATGAAAGAATTCCAAAAAAAATATATTCATACAACTTTTTAAAGTACTACTCGTACACACTTGCGACACTTAACTAGTATGATAAAATTATTTTTATATTTTAACTATATAGTACTATTAGTTATTAAAAATGAATAAATTTTATCTAGAGTATATTTGGCATAAAACAACGAATAAAACTCTAAAACGTATTTCTTTAAGATCATAATAATTAAGACAATATATATAAATATAAAAATCACCTCAAAGGAAATATATTACTATATGAAAATTATGGGGCGTTACATAACATATCACATTATCCCTTAATTTGGGAACATGGCATGTGTGTCTAGCGTGCCAATGGACTAGACTGGCATGGCATATGAAGTTTATTTTTCTTGACGGCTAAACATTGTCGGGGACCAAACTAAAACATGAATTTATTCTTTGAAAATGGTATTGGTTTTTTTAGTGTTAATCCTCTTATTTTCAATGGAGTAAGGTTTTAATAATACAGAGTTCAGAGTTCGACTGTAAGATAAGTATAACCTGACAAAAAATTGTTTTACTCAGAAATCGAACTCGAGTTCTCCTGAACGGTTCATTCATTGGTGGAGCTCATTAACCACATGAGCCCAATTACTTGGTTAATTTTCCTTCTCTTCTTTAGTCCATAAATGAATGTCTATATGTTCAAAACTAAGTCTTGAGAAAACTAATCAAACATTTTTAAAATGAAGGTTTAAACGTTACACATCCACATATGTCATAATTTCCAATTGCATGACAAATCATAAGCTTATATACTTTATGAACTTCAAATTCAACAATCTGAGTGGTTAATTTTGAATTCTATAAAAAGCTTTTAATTTATGTAAATGTTAGTAAAGTTTAAAATCTGATATCATTTGATCATGTCCATGTAGGTGTTGATGGCTGCGAGATCCAATTAAAGAGTAACTCTTGTTATATAATATAGTTTCTCCATTCAACCAGTTTCAAACATATCAAATTTCACCAAACCAACCATCAAATTAAAAGATTTTATTCTCAAGAGACAAAGAAACAGAAGTACAAGAAAGAAACAATCCTCATTAAATTCAGTTTATGCAAATTCTATAGAATTCAAATGTATATATAGAGTTGAAATTTTGTATTCTAGACTATGAAAATCATCATCATAATGCTCCTGTTACTAAAATAGTTTAGCTAGACTATATCAGGAGGAGTTTAGAATACACAATTCTTACATGTATATGCGATATATTCGCGTACTACATAATCCGGTAATTATGATTTACGATCTCTTCGGCACAATTTTTTCTAAGAAAACACACACCACGGTTTTGGAGATTCTGCATTCCCATTGATTAGAATGTTGGCATTCCAATTTCAAAACACAGGCTTCAAAATCTCAATGCATCTTACATATGAGTGTAGAGATGCTTGCATATCAACAATCCATTAAACTTTTCATCTTCATTACTGCAAGATCTGTTTGAACCAAATTTAACACCAAAAATATCAGCTACAAGAAATATCTATGCTTATAATCAGAGGAGAAAATTTAACACCAAAAATAACAATACCAAGTTTCTATTAAAGTGTGTTTATCATCATAAAATGTTTATGGTTATTTACTTACAATTTCGAATAAATGTTTATGGGACTTAAAATCCAAACTTAAGCCTAATCGGATTAAATTCCAGCTTTTGGGAGTTTCTCAATAAATGTTTATGCTTATTTACTTACAATTTCGAATAAGTCCTTTTAAGGTTAGATATGTTTTACGAGAAGTTAAATGAGAAAGTTACTGAAAAATTCAGATGCAGAAGTTAATTTCAACTTATATGATAAGCTATTGTTCAAAAAGTCATGGTTATTTTAATATTCTTTCAATAGTAATCAATGCAAGGCCATATTTAAAAATTGATGAGTTTATATTCGACAAAGAAATCTTCAGAATCGTTGAACAGATTTCACCTGATTAGGGATACCGAAGATCTTGAAAATTGAGGAATGTGCTAACCATAGTTCTAAATTGTGATCTACAATTGTAACTGTGGCCGCAGTATAAATTATTTTTTAGAGGTCTCTGTAACGGCATCACAACCAAAATTGCAGCCGCAAATTTCAGTAGTATCAAGGTTTGAAGCCGCGACCACAATTTAGAACCATGGAACTGACAACTTATCATACTAATCTTTTAAAAATAATTAAATGCTCGATAATATGCTTCTACCATAAGGGGAAATTGACTAGTCTTACCCTTCCTCAGACAGGCGAGTTGCTGCATAAGTCACCCTCTTGAGCTTAGAAGATGAATGCAGCTTGGCTGTCGAGGAAAAAAAATCTCATGATGTGTTATCGCCTTCGTATTCTCTCTTAATGATTTCAAACACAATCTCATTCCAAGTATCTACAGGTCCTGGCATGCACCAGTGCAAGCAATCCTGTGGTGGTGGCCTTCCATCTCGGCCTCGTTTCGTAATTTTATTAGGATCAGTGCTCCTATATGGACCAGGATGCCCATCATGCCGGTATTGAAACGCTTCAGTAATATCCATCAATACCATCTTCGATCTATTTGTCTCCTTTTTTGCCGCACGGTTAAAACCTGTAACCTGTTGCTCATACATCGCAGCGAGATATTTATTTTCCACCAATTCACCAGGTGCAAGAGGTTTAACTTTCCCAGTGCATGATCCACCGGTGTTCCATCCTCCACCCTCATAATGATCAGGCGAATAGGAACGCAAAATTGTAAGTCCGGTATAATTCGGATGCGTAACAAGAGCAGTAAGAATTGTTTCAACAGATATACCAAATGCTTCAACGCTGTTGATCTTCGTATGCCGAGACTTGTCCGGCCACCACAATTGTCCTCCAACTATCTCATTGTTTAAGATGTATACAGATTGTTTAGTAAACCAATGACCAGATGAAAGAACAACCACATCAAATGTTGGGAGAAATTCCATGAACATCTCATCAGGGGATTCGAGATAGAGTTTCTCCACACCAGCTGGAGCAAAGTCAAATGGTTCTGAATTGTGTTTGACAAGCCATGACGACCAGATCCGAACAATTGTTACAGATGTTGACTCAAAATAATACCGCTGCATGTTGCGAGTTCCCTGATTTTTCGGTTCCTCTACCTGAAATATCATTTGCAATTAAGCATTTAATTTCTACGAGGCACTGACATGAACACCAGATACTAGACACGACACCGACACCGACACATATGGAACCCTTCTGTTACTTATGCAAATAAAATTAGTATGGAATGAAAATGACCTGCCAAAGAATACACATCATGGACTCCATCTGGTTTCGAGCAACGGAATCTCCAATAAAAGCCAATGTCTTGCCTCTCATTACCTCCAAAAACTTCTTCGGATCAAATCGCGGGATGTCACACTGAAAAGGCTTCCATCGCCAGTTCTCATAATCCTTATCGGGCCTTCCATTACCCTGACAATTCTGCGTCTGTGTCAATACAGGGCACGACTTGTTTGTGTATAACGGTCCCAATGGACCATATATCCAATTTCCATGGTACAGATCACAACCTACTTGACAATGAAAACAACTATTCAAAAACTGATAAGATATAAAAACTTGCAGAGTAATTTGAAGAAAATCAATGGAGAGAAAAGTGGCAACAGCTATTGTCTATGTGAAATTCTAACCTAACAAGATACATAACAAGATACAAACACTAAGGATTTATATTTGTTGAGCATATTAAGAAATGCATAACAATGTAATGATAAAATGAAACTACTCCTAACATCATGGCTGTATTGCATTTTCAAAAGAGAACAAAATTATAATGATTATACTATAAAATAAGAATGGCAATTAAATGATAATTGAAACCAAGTTTGTGCAAAATGCTATATAAATTACCAGAAACAGCACAGGATTCATTATTGACTTATAATCATTGAAGCTACAAAAGTGGTTCCTAAAATAATATTACCCTTCATAATGGAGGAATTGGTAGCTGCAACTGGAATAGGTGCTTTTGAAGCCAAATCAGAAGTTTCTAAGCCATTCACCTCCTTAACCTCCTTAACCTCCTTAGTTACTGGAACAATTTTCGGTGAAGCAGATTCACGGAAGGGTACTTGTGAATTTGAATTATTATCAATTTGTTCTAACTTGCTACTATTATCAGTTGACACACCACTTGAAACTACGGAAGTTTGCAGATCAATGAGTGGTTTATTATCTACTGAGCCTAAACTTGAATTCTTGTGAAGATCAACAGAAGTTGTATTGATTTTCTGAGAGACTGATAAACCAGAAGTTTCTGAAAACTCTACACCATTGAAATAACCATGAACAGTTGAACCAATAGGGTATGATAGAAAAAACCATGAAGCAAAAGTTATGAATACTGCTACTACTCCAATTGAAACTATAATCCAAGAAAGTGGTTTCGGATTTGAAGAACCTTTGGGAGATGCAACCCTCCAATTTATGCCTTTCATTTAACCCTTTTAGCTTCAAATTTCACACTAAACTAAACCCTGAAGCACATGAAAACTTTCTAAAATATAGAAACAATCCACTCTCACAGCTTTGTAAAATATAAGCTGGAAACCTGCGTAGCATTGACACTTTAAATCAAAGGCGTGTCTGACTCTATGTCAGTGTCAGACACAAACGGGATACTATCACCTGTAGTATCTCTTCTAAATACTTACAATCACTTTTATTTTCTCAAATTATTGCCAGCGTCCCTGTCGTATCTGATGTCTATGTGTTTGATAAGCTTGAAACAATGAATAGTTCAGTTGTACCAATATTAAATTACAATCAATCACCATATACAAACCTGCAATACCCACCAAAATAGATAAAACATTTAATCAAAGGGTGAATGAATATGATGGATAAACTATATGAACAATAAAGCAAAAAGGCTCATACTTGAACTTTGAAACAAAATTAAAAACTCATAAAGAAACAAAATTAAAAAATCATAAAAAAAAAAAAAAAACAAAATTTAGCTTCAAGGTTAAAACCCCACAAGGAAAAAACTCATTTTTCAAATAAAATTGAATTACCCAGAAAGAAAAAGTAATATTAACTTGTGTAACACCAACACTTCAGATCGAAGGCGTGTTAACGTATGTCTGTGTCCGACACCAATGCAATACTACCACTTTTGATTATATACAATCACTTCTATTTTCTAAAATTGTTACCGATATCTACATGTCAGTGTCTTTGTCGCATCCCTGTTATATCAGTGATCCATAACTTGAAACAACGAGTGATTGAGTCGTACCATATCATATCACCATCAATCGCCAAATACAATTCTGCTATATCCACCAAAACAGATAAAACAAATAATAAAAAAGTGAGTGAAAACGACTATAAACTATATGATATAAACATCTCAAATATATCAGAGAAATTCACAAATCATAAAGTTACAAAATTTAGCTTCAAGATTCACCCCCCACAAGGAAAAAACACTTTTTTTCAAACAAATCTTACAAAACCCATAAAGGGAAAGTAATAAAAACCAATTTGGGTTATTCAATGAATTCCTCAATTAACATAATATTAAAAAAATAATAAACCTGGATGTTGACAAGCTCTGACTAGAAAGGTCTTCTTTTTTTGTGTCAAATGAGTATCCTCTGCGTACAAATGTAAATCCTCATATTCGAGTCAGATAAGACTGTAATAATAGATCTTCCTTTTTCTGGAACTTAACAAAACACAACTGTAAATACTAATCTCTCGAGTCAGATATCATCAAAATGATGACAAAGCTCTCCTTTAAGACTGTGTACTATGCTTTCAAGAAAGTGAATGTGTATACAGACTTTAAGAAGTGATTACTGCGGAATTTGAATGAAATTTATGATGCATCATGTGGCAGGGAGCAAGATTTGTGATACAATAACTCTCACTGTAGAAAGTGTGCACGTGAGAGAGTGTGTGGGTGAAGTTCTTGGGATTCATTCCACTTCATTAATGATGAAGAAATTCAAATTTTAAATGAATTGAAAAAGATGAATGAATAAATATTTTTTTAGGAAAATATTTTGTGTAGACCTACTTATAAGAAGTAGAATTCTATTTATTTAGTGAATTTTTTTATTTGAAGATATTTATGCTATATATTACCTCCTTCCTTAAATATAAAAGGTTATAGTGTACTTTTGGCCCCCTAAGTTTCAAAATGTTGCGATTTTGGCCCCCTATTAAAAAAAAATAAAAAATTTGGTCTCCTAAAAATTTACCCCTTTGCAATAGTAGTCTTTTTGGCTAATTTTGACCTAGTCAAACCCATGTGACCTGCCACATGTGTAATCACTTAATTAAAAAAATTAGAAAAGTCACATAATCATTTTCTTAATTAAATAAATGGAAAAATAAATTAAAAAACTCATTATTTAGTTATTAGAATTCGGCACCATCCATATATTTGCCGGAATCTGAGTATGACTTGCTGGAATTGAACCTGCACTTGATTGCATCAGATAACTCCCCATTTGATGTTGTAATGATGATAAATCTTGCTCATTGCCACCAGTGCTAGTTCTTCTTTTTCTTCCTCCCATGGATTCTTCTCCACTTGTTTCTGATAAATCCAACGTGGTTGATGAAGAAGGAGCGTTTGCGTTTGCGTTTGAGTTTGTATTTCCATCTGGAACCTCTTGTTTAGTCTGCAACATATTTGTTAGGTTATTTGATTGGAAATTCAAAAGCATTGAAGTGTTGTTGTTGTTGCTGTTGTTATCTGAAGGAGATAAACCAATTCCTGGGAAAAGAGTTCTGCGTTGTTGAAGTGAGAAATTCGGGTTGAAGTAAGAAGATCTTAGCTGAGATGGAGCAGACATGGATGAGCATGAGCTACGGAGTGAGATATTGAGAGATGTGAAGTTAGCAGGTATAGTTCCAGTACCGGTGGCGGCTATAACAGCTGGTTTTGCTTGTTGGAGGAGCCACTCAATGGTTTCACCATCAGATTTATGGCCAGGTTCGCGTGTAAGTTGGAAAACTCTAGCAGCGCAAAGTGCCGGCATTCGGATGCGGCGGCCGCGGCCTTCTACTTTGGTATGACGGTCTTTGGTGGAGGTTCTTTTTGGACACCATTTGTGTGACATTAATGTCACGTGACATTGTGACATTGACCAATTCAATTATGACACATAATCAAATTCAACTATTCTCTCTCATATTTTTATGTTTAAAAAAATTGTATTGCCACGTGTCACAATTGGATTAAGCAATGTCACGTGACATTATGTCACACAAGTGCGATCGGTTCTTTTTGGAGGAGGTTTTTTGTTGGCAGGGTCAGAGGTTGTTGGTGCTGATGATGGGACTAGTTGGTTGGATCGATTTGAATTTGATGTGCTTGGTTCTGTTGGTGAGAGTGCAGTGTGTGGGATGGAGATTGGTGCAGAAAGACACTTTTTCCATTTCAGTTTTTTTATTTTTTTTTATTTTTTTATTTATTTTTTCATTTATTTAATTAAGAAAATGATTATGTGGTTTTTCTAATTTTTTTAATTAAGTAATTACACATGTGGTAGGCAGGCCACATGGATGTTGACTATGTCAAAATTTGCCAAAAGGACTACTATTGCAAAGGGCCAAATTCTTGGGGGGCCAAATTTTTCATTTTTTTAATAGGGGGCCAAAATCGCAACATTTCGAAACTTAGGGGGCCAAAAGTACACTTTAGCCAAATATAAAATCATTTTGTCAAAATCACGAAAATTAATAAAGTTGGTAGTAGTCTTTCTCTAATTATGAAAGTTAATGACCACTAAAAACAAGATTTTGTCCATCTTAATATTTTGACACTTCAACATATATTTACCTTTTTGTCCCCATTTAGATTGAGCTTATGAAAAAAAATTTATGCAAATAAATAAGTTTTTATATTAATCCATAAGTTTTCACTAAAGAAAATTTTATCTTCATAAGTTGTTTTTTCATAAACTATCTTAACAAGCTTATGAATAATAAATAAAAACTTATTTATTTGCATAAGTTGTTTTGCATAAGCTCAATCCAAACGGGCCCTATGTGTCTTTTGTAACAAAAGATCATATTTAACTGAGAGAGAAAATAACTTTCAAAAGATTTATGTGTGTTTGTAACAAAAAATTCCTTTTATATTGATGTATGTAAACAAACTAAATTATTTTTAAAAAAATGATTTTATTACGATAAACAAACACAAAATAGATTATGATTTTTTTATAAAAATTTAAAAAAATCACTAAGTTATTGAATTTCAATATTATTTTTATTTTAACTAGTGAAAAGACGGACAATCACGTGTCTGTCTTTCCGCTCTTTTAATTACGCGAACGTGTGTAGATTATCAATGATATTTTATAGAGATTTATGTGTAAATTACAAACGATATTATATATATTAGCGAAAAGACGGACACATGAGTACCCGTCTTTCCGCTCTTTTTATTGCGCTAACGTTTGAAAATTATGAACTGTGTTTTTTATGAAATTTTAATTTTGATTAAAAGTAAAAAATAAATGTTTTTCGCTTTCAAGTTATAACGAATCAAACTAACCATAATTATCTATTTTAATGACATCAACAATAAAACAAAAAAATATAATCCTAAATTCTTTTTTTTAATGATACCAACAACAATTTTTATTATAGAAAAAGTTGTTTAAGGGTATAATTGAGATAATTAAAAAAATAATATACTCATCTAGTTTGTTACACTTTTTAAATGATAAATGAAAAAATTGGGCATATATATACTCAAATCATGTTTGTTACAATTTTATTTTAATATTTGAATTTACTCTATCTGTTTGTTATATGTGCTATTTGTATTAAAAGTTGAGGGTAATTTGGAAAAGAGAAAAAGACAGCCAAGAAGAGTCAAAATGTAACACCCTAAACTCCGCATACTATTTTTAAATAATAACGCAACAAATATAAATATCATTTCAAGATGTTACTCTTCATCATTCAAAACAAAATCCAAATCTCCATCATAAAATATAAAGTTGCAGCGGAAAAATCTCAACAGCATAAGTTATACATCATATCTCAAAGTGATAACATCCTTAAAAGAACCCAAGGTTCATCAAACACAATCTGATAAATATAAATAAACCCCAACAGTCCTAATCAGAGCATTACTATGCTAGACTCCAAAGAAATGCGGAAAAGAACGAGTCGGCTCCAAAGTCATCATCGGAAAACTCACATCAACTACTCTTCCTCGATCCGCAAGCCTACACCACCAGTGGCATAGGCGGAAACCCACAAAAGGGTGAGAAATATTCAACACAAGGAAAAATATGAACGCATGTATAGTTAAAGAATAAACAAACATGTCAACTATACATTCAACACATATTCATCATGAATAAGCAGCAAAGCATACTCAACATATACATATATACATAATCATGTCTTAAGTCAACTATATTCAGGAAACATCCAAGACAATTAAAAACATCAAGACATACACCCTTTGCACATTAGTATAGCAAGTTCATCATTCAACATCGCATATTCAATTAAACACATTTCCACACAACACATAATCACGTTTCACATCTTCAAATAACACATCATCACATAATCACACGTAGTCAAATAAAACGTCATCCACATAGATCATAGTGATGTATACAATGCGCCTAACTCGACTCTATATGCATGTGGTACCAAGTTTTTGGATATCAAAGGTATGTTACTGAGTGATCCCACGACATCTTTGGATATCAGAGGTATGTCATTGATTAATCCCACAACATCAAGTATATAATAGTACGATATGACTGACTATGAATGCATGGATACAAAGTATAGACTAGACAATGCACAACATCATATAGATCATCGTTATATAATCACTTCATCATATAACATATCAACACGTCAACCCACCAATGCATCGTTGAATCAATACATCCACACATCATCTAATCACCACATCTAACATTTAATCACATCAACAATTCAACATTATCATAATAATCCTCATATAATCAACTCATCTCATTAATCATATCAACATGTAATCACACAATTACATAATCACATCACTTCATCGCATACTCAAACACATCATTTTACGTCATCAAGCATACTTCATTAATCACATCATCTTCATTAATCGCCTAATAAATTCATAAACCAAATCATAATTCAATTCATATCAAATTACAAGTCCATTAATAATCATTTCAAACACTAAGTTAATTACCACTATTAGCTTAATTAATCACTCCTACAATGCCAAATAATACTCCTACTTGTCGAGTATTTATATGTTGGCTGCATGTTTTGGTAAAATCAAAGTGTTCAAGCAATGCGTCTCCAGAAGTTATTTGAGTCTTCAGAAGCAAGAAATTGGATTTGAGAAGGTTCAGAAGCTGAAATGGCCTTCAGAAGCAGATTTGGTCTTCAGACGCAGGATGGGTCTTCAGACGCACTGTTCAGACGTTGACCAGCGTTGACCTTCAGAAGCTAGATTTCTGCATTCTTTGTGATTAATTTTGTGCGTATCTGTTGAAGATTTATTGAAGATTTAGTCAGACATTTGTTTTCTAGAAGACTGATTAATTTGTCGAAGATCTTGGCGAAAGATTGGCTTCGTATTTATGATTGGATATATTTTCAAAGGATCATTGCAAAATAGAATTCAGAAATATATGTTTCCTTTTTGAGCCTTTGCCTAATTTTAGAATTGTATTTTGAAGAAGATATGCTTCAGTTTTATGAGGCCTGCTGAAGACTATATAAAGAGACTTGATGCTGCTATTGAAGACTATGAGTCAAAAACCAGAAATCAGAGATTAAGTGTCTTAGTGTTTTTGAGTTTTAAGCTTAGGCTTTATTTGTACACCACTCATATGTTCTGAGTTGGTTTAGATTGTTTTGAGTTGTAATTCACTCTAAGCTTTTAAGTACGAGTGTTGTCATTGATGTATTGAAGAGTGTCTTCGTAAATTAGGTTGTTTGTTTAAGTGTTGTTAATCACTGGGTTGTGGTTTCATACAATATTATTTAAACTATATAACTTAAATTGACATCTCTTTCATGTATTTTGTAGTTGATTCGGGAGCTTTAAAGGGGTAAAAAATGATTTGTCATCAAGGACATTTTTTTTTTGCTTTTTTTTTTTTTGCTATTTATGTACTTTGTAGTTGTTTGCCAATATGTCGCTCATTGGATGACTTAAAGACATTAATGTATAAAATAACTAAAACAGTATGATGACAGTTTGCCAATATTTTGCAGATAAGATTATCTTTGTTAGTTGTAACAAGGTAATCTTATATATATATATATATATATATATATATATATATATATATATTTATGAATGACAATATATATTAAGTCTTTTGTTATTGGTCTGAGCGTCAACATTTAAATTCACTATAATATTGCTATTTTTGCCCGTACACGCACGGGTCGCATACTAGTATTCAACATTCACCAACATCATCATTAACACCCATCATCAAAGAACCCACTATTTTTTTCTCTCTCAAACCACTAATCTCACTCCAATTCCAACTCTCAAACCTTCTCATTCTTATCTTTGCTCCTAATATGAATTAAATTCAAAATCCATAAAAAAAAAAACAATACACCATCTAATCACGTAACAAAAAAAATTAAAGCTACTCCAACTCTCAAACTTTCTCTCTGTAACCTATTTCGATCATTATAGTAGAAATTGCATTGCATGAGAATAGAAAAAGTTTGAAGTCCCGAAAAGTTATATCAGTTTCATTTGCTTATCATGACATAGTTTTTTTTTTTCTTCCAAAGATGCACAAATCGTGAATGAGTCTCAGTTAAATTCTTATTTTTCTGCATTTTATGGGTTTTGTGGGTTTATGAATTTCAGATTACACTACTAAAAAAACAAAAATCAATGAGGGAAATTTAGTGAGGGAAAACATGAAATCCCTTTCTAATTCCGTCACTAAATTTTGTGACCAATAAATTTGTGAGAGATTTTATTTTTTCAGTCTAATTTCTCTCACTAATTTTGTTTTTCCTAGTAGTGTTACGAATTAAAAGAAGAGGGAAAAATGGAAAACGAATATTTTATGGGTTGGTGATTGTGTAAACGATGGTGATGAACATGAAAAGAGAAATGTAAGATATTTCCTAGTTACTGGTGCTTCCCAATCTGGACTCGTACCAACGCTTCCCAGTCTGGACTTGTAATTGATGTTGGTGACGAGGATGAATATTAGAATTTGGGAAGATGATGGATGGTGGTGGTGATGATGATTCTGGGAAGAAGATTGGGGAAAAATGTTATTTAATATGGAAAAATGGTGGTGTTGGTGATGATGAGTGGTGATGATGAATTTGGGGAAAATGTTATTTGGGAAGATTATGGTGGTGGTGGTGAATAATCAAAATCTAACTAATATCATACGAAACATTGTTCATAATTTACACGCCTTAGCACAATAAAAAGAGCGGACAGACATGTATGAAGTGTCCATTTGAATCTGAAAGCTAGAAATAATAATTAGAGTAAGATTTCACTCTATCATTAAAAAAACATGAAATCTATATGGTCTATAAAAAATTAAATGTACTCAATTTTGTTTTCAAAAGTTAAGTTTGTTAATTAAATTCTTTTACTAGATAAAATTTTCCTTATTTAAGGGTGAAATTAAACTAGCAAGACCGAACTAGGCTGTACAAAACTTAAGTATGATTTGTCATAAAATTTAAAATATAAGTTTGACATATAGGTTATGTTTGGCTCCAATGTTTTTTAAGTTTAAAGCTACTTTATAATAAAAGTAATATATAATAACTTTAAAAATAAAATTAAAGTTGTTTGATAATTTTAAAAAAATTTAAATTAAAAGCTATCTTTAAACTAATGATTGTTTGCTGGGTTTTTTATTTATTTTTTATTTTCAGAAAGTCTTGATGATAAAAATATATAATAAATAATTAAAATATTTTACAAATTGAAGAAAAATTATTTAAAAACTATTTAAAATACAATATGAAGAAAATATATTTTAAATTGAATAATTTCTTTATAGACTTATTTTATAAGTTATTTTGATGCTTTAGAGATTAACTTATAGAGAATTTAAGCAAATTAGAAGGTTTTTTGTTTGTTTACCAACATGATGATAATCACTTTTTCTCCACTCCATCACCTAGTAGAAGATGAAAGTGTTGTGCACACTTGAAATTCATCCAAACAGACTCTCTCTCTCTCTCTCTCTCTCTCTCTCTCTTCAATGGCTTCTCTTCCCACTCTCTCTCCACACTCTCTCCTCCCCAAACCCAACACCACCACACTCTTTCCCCATTCAACCTCACCATCCCACAGTCTCTCTCTAACCTCTCTCTTTGGAACCAAACACACTCTCCAACGACCCATTTCCATCACTAACTTCCGTGCCACTTCAGAAACGGTGCCGTTTAATCTCCCCACTCACCCGTAAGTTGTTTGGTTTCTTCAAATTTTCTTCTGGGTCTGTTTTAATTTGCTTAAAGTTTCTATCTTTTTTTGGTTTTTTCAGGAATCCTCAATCTGGTGAACCCATGAAAACTCAAGATCCTTCAAAGTGAGTTTTTTTTTGTTCATGTTGTTTATAGTTCAATATTTCATGTAAGTGGGTCCGGGACCTCTGAGTGTGTTCCTCTCAAGGTCTCAGCTCTCGGGTTTGATTTCTTTAGTGTCAACAATTCATGTGTTGGGTTAGTCTATACTGGGCTTTTCTCCGGTTTCAATTGAGCCCCGCTATGTTCACCGAATTAGTTGGTACTTGCGTCGAATACGATAAAATTGAATAATTCATTTAATTGGGTTGTTGTGTTTTGTGGTTAGAATGTTGTGCTGTTATGTTTGTGGTTTGAAGGTTGTCAAATACTCCATAGTCCTTTATTATAAGAACCTCTAACAAAAATCACATGTTGGAATAATAAATTTATCTGAAATGTGTCAGACTAATAATAATTTATCCTTTATGTATAAATACATTTAGTGTTTGCTTTTTATATTCTAAGATAAATTGATGGTATTAATAAGAAATATATTTGGGGAAAAAGAGTAATAAGTGCATATAGAAATCTGTAGAGGTCTTATATTTAGGGAAAATTAAATTTTTGTAATGGGTGTCATAATTAGGGATGGAGGGAGTACTCCCTTTGTCCTAAGACCATTTTTAAAAAATTGTTTGTCCCTAAATATAAGTGCCTCTACAAATTTCTAGATGCATTTATTTAAATGTATCCCTGATTAGTATTACCAATTTGCCTGAGAATATGAAAAAGCAACATTGAATGCATTTATTCATAGAGGGTAATTTACTAATAGACACTCACATTTCAGACAAATTTGTTAATATCATATTTTTGTTAGACGTTCCTATAATAATGGATGGAGGGAGTAACTGTTATAGCCGAGCTATACTGCTATAGATTTGTGTGGAATTCGAACAAATCGTTATTGTTATATGACACAATATTTAGTACATAGTGTTGTCAAATGGTGGCTATTGCGGTGCTTTACCATTGAACGGTACTGAAATTTGAAATGGCGGCTATTTTCTGCAATTGACAACACTGTTAGATAAACGACATGTTCTCTTCAATTTGTTCACGTTGCTTATGATTCAATCATGTGTGAAACTTCAATTTGGTCCATACTATTTGTATTTGGTCTCTGAAGTATAAAAAAAATAAGAAATAGTTCCTAAACTTTTAGTCCTCATTTATGTTTAAAAAATAGAAGAGATAGAGATAGAGATAGATAGATAGATAGAGATAGAGAGAGAGGGAGAGAGTTCGTGGATTAACATGATTGATTGAAGATCGTTTATAGTCTATTCATTACATTTCTATAGTTTAGGGATTAAATAGGATAGATAATGGTTCACCAAAAAAAAAGGATAGATAATGAAAGTTTAGGAGAAAAATTTAGGTTTACTCTTCAATAATTCATGTAATTGGTTTTTTTTTTTTTGTGGTTAGATAGATGAGATTTTATCAATTTGTTTTGTTTTTGTTTGGTATAAGGTGGTCGGCGAGGGCATTAAAGGCATATAAAATGGCAGAGTTGGAAGCGTGGAAGCTTAAGTATCCTAAAGTAGGAACCGAAGCTCTTCTCATGGGAATTTTAAATGAAGGTTTGTTGCAATGCTCAATTAGTTTTATTTTATTTTATTTTATTTTTCAGTAGTAATAGCAAAATGCATTTCTATTTTGGCATGGAATAGATGCTTTAGTTATTGAACTTTTCCAAGATAGTGCTTGGCAAAAGAGTTAGAGCTTATTTGATATACGATGACATTGTAAAAATGTTTTACACTGTCATCCAATCATATCGTACCTTGCAGATGTTTGTTGCGATATTATAGAAAATAATTTAATAATTTGTGCAACGATAAAATGTGATTGGGTGACTGTGTAAAGAGATTTTATACTGGCAGAACATTATTCATTTTCCCAAACCATTATGCAAGTGGTTATCAGTATCACACAGAAGAGTTTATTTTATAAATGCATAAATTTAATAAGTATATGCATTTGGGTACATATGGCACATGCTAGAAAGCTTTTTGCATTCTTAATATTTGTTTTTATTGAAAAATAGAACTTGAGTTGGATGAAATTGTACAGAAGTTGTTTCCATTAGTTATTTGAATAGCTTATTATATAACTCTGGAATAGATTATGGGCATATTTACATATATAAACTTATTCGATAATCTCTTTCCAATACTTACACAAGCGCTTTTGTTATAAATCATAACATTAACTTAAAGAAACTCTTCCATATTCCCCTAAATGCGATTAAGGACCTTTTGGTTGTGTTATTTTGATATGTTCCATCCATTGGCATCATTTGTTATAAGTTCGTTTCCAATGTGGTCGTAAACAAGCCAAAATATATTTTAATGCTTTGTGCTTGTATGTAAGAACCAAGAACGGATGTAGAAAGATTAACCCTGTGATTCTTTCTAGAAACTGTTTAGTTTTCCCTACATGATTTACTTTGCAATATTGACATTGTCCATTTGCTCTCAAAATTATTGGTGGTCTATTTTTTCTTTCATACCTTCCATATGGGCTTAAGACGTTCTCGAGTTTTGACAAAATTGTACTGGGTCAGTTGTGTTTCTTACAACTAGATTCGACAATTGCACATTATTAAGTCTTAAAATTGGATGCATAGACTGGAAAGTGTCAACACTGCTGTCTCTAAGAAATGGTTTCTTCATGCTTGGCTTACCGAGTGGAATGATTATTTGGAGTTTTTGATGGTGCCTAAAAAAAGGGGGAGCCTTGGCGCAATGGTAAAGTTGTTGTCATGTGATTGAAAGGTCACAAGTTCAAGTCTTGGAAACAGCCTCTTGTGTAAAAAAACAGGGTAAGGCTGCGTACAATACACCAAATGGTGGGATCCCTTCCCGGACATTGCGTATGCGGGAGCTTTAGTGCACTGGGCTGCCCTTTTTTTATGGTGCCTAAAAAATCCAAGACACTGTCATATTTCATTGGATATAACTTTTTCAATCATACCACACGGGATAATACTAAATGGTTTTTCTTTCCAACTATGATTTTAATATTTAAACAGATATATTAAAATGTAGACAGATTGCACATTCTTCTTGTTTTATTTATATTAAGCTATAGATATCTTTATGAATTCATGAGAGCTCTTTGGAAGATAAATGTCTATCGGGGATTTAGGTTCACCATTTGGCTGTCATGTGATGTGGTGTATGGAATTTGAGTGACCGACCAATCTGAAAAGACATGCATTTGCTCCAAAACGCGATTAGTATCCCGTTGTCCTTGAACTAATGGAAAAGGGAAAATATTACCTTCTGTTTCATCCTTTGAGATGAGTTATGGGTTTAAAAATTATAATATATAGTGAGCTAGGCATACCCAAGTTTAAATTCACTTAAGATTATCATTTGATTCTAGGTTTTGTTTCTACTAAGTTTGCAATTATATACATGCTCCAATCTTATTGAAAGAAAGAAAATGGGTGCTCTGTAGTCTGTATATGTTCATGGTTGGTTCCTTTGCAACTGTAAAATTTAACTGTATATGGATTTGAGTAAATTATAGTAGTTATACTACAAAAAGTGCATTCTGAGTGAAGAAAATTGCGCTGCTCCATGAGGAACTGTAATTGGATAATAGTAAAAACAGTACTGAACTACATCTAAGTTTTGTCTTAATTAGTTTGAGTCAGGAATTTAATTTTAAAGCGCATGTTTTGTTTTTTTTTTTAGTAAAATTTTATTGCTAGTATCAAGCGATATTAGTTTGGATTTGAAATATGTACACTTATTTATACATGGGATAAAAAAAGAGAGAGAGAGAACTTAGAATTTCAATAAAAGAAAAAGAGAACTAGAGTTAGAAAAAAAAGATTATGCCAAAGTTTTTTAAAATCATGCCAAGATCCCTCCATTTATTTGGAAGGAAGTTGCGTTGTTTTCAGGTTGGGTACCTTCTATATGTTGTTTAGCATTTGATTCATTTTTGTTGTCCTTTTCAGGAACAAGTAAAGCTGCAAAATTCTTAAGAGCTAATGGAATTACTTACTTGAAAGTACGCGAACAAACATTAGAGATACTTGGGAAATCTGACTATAACTACATCAGCCCTGAGGTTCCTTCTTTGACTGAACCACTTCAGAAAGCCCTCGATTGGGCACTTAATGAGAAATTAAAGTCAGGTATGGATGATTTAGGTGATGACATATCTATGTATTGAGAAGTAGCCCCCTGGCATTTTCCCTATTGATCTGCTAGATTCATTGTTCTGTTGGTGGTAGGGCTCCATTTTCAAATTTTGTGCCATTGTGTTCATGTTTTAATTAATCTGAAACGATATTTTGACACACAAATTTCAACAACAGTTTGGATGGTTGTCGCAGGTCAAATATCTAGTTAATTACGTCGATTTGTGTTGAAATATACACCTGAAAAAAATCATGATTAATGATTAATGACGTTTAAAATCGTGGTTAAGTGTGTTCAATGGATGACTAATGGCTTGCGACACTTTGTTATATCTATTAACCATCTACTAAACATAATGAATCATATATTTAGGCTGCGTTAATCATCCAAATTGTTGTCCCATTTTTTTTTTTTGTCAAAATAACACAACGCTAATTAATCTACTTGCTACTTTAAAGGAAATATATCAGAGTTTGCAAGTTCAAGTAAAAGAAAAAACTCTGTTATATTCGTCTGTGCCTTGCTTGTGCCTGGTCTGTTAGAAAAAGGTTGAAATATGAAAAATGATTTTAAATTTTAATTGTTTATTTTCCCTGCTGCTTAATAAAGAGTTAAAATCAGGTGTTGTGAAAGATATTTACGCTTCAGCCAGCTTTTGTGATTTAAACTTTTACGCTTCAGCCATGTTGATAGTCTGCTTGAGTGTTTAGTTATGCCTCAGTTTGTAAACCATCTCTATACTAAAATAAATGCTTATCAATCCCTAATATAATTATTATTGACCTTGTGCTGCTGCATTATCTAACAAGGAGAAATTGCACTTACCTCCAAGGTATGCTTAAATAACACATACACCCCCTCTATTTTGTAAAAGACATTGATAACCTCTCCTCAGTCGTACATCTCCCACAGTTTTGTCAAACAGAGAGAGGGTGTCATTTAAACAGAATTGAGTAGAGGTAAGTGCCGCAAGTGTTCATTTAAAAGATAGAAAGGATGTGTGCACTGTTTTAAGTGTATCTTCGGGGGAGGCGAGTGCAATTTTCTCTTCTTATAATGTAGATCTTTATCTAGATTTCTTTTGATCTTAGTTCAGTAATAGGAGGCCACTTGTTAGAAAGGTTATGTAGCACTGACATGACTCTGACGGCTGTGGTTACATGCAATTACTTCCATTTCCTCAAATGATTACTGTTTTTTATGTGTTGGTGTCATGCATGGTGTCCACTGTCCGGGTTTGTGTCTATGCTTCATAAGAAATGTGTATCTCGGGAGATAGTAGGACTGAAACTAATCAAGTGTAACAACTTTAACAAAATGTACTAAATAGACAATAGGAGGTAGTTAGAAATTGTCTAGTGAGCTAGTTGAATGTGGGAAACTTTCTGTACACTCAAGAATTAGCCCTATTGTTTGTTTGTACATTAATTCTTTCCTCAAAATCACATTGGTTTTGGAAGAAGTCTCAGTAAGATTCCTATTGTTCAATTCTTCTCTTAATACAAGTTGAAACTATCATACAATTTTTAATGTTTCCTTTTTTGTAATACTAAAGTTATTATGATATATAAAATATAGGTGAAGGGGAAACAAACGTGACTCATTTACTTCTTGGAATTTGGTCACAAGAAGAATCAGCAGGTCGAAAGATCTTGTCTGCTTTAGGTTTCAACGATCAAAAAGCCAAAGAAATTACTGAAACAGCAGTAAGTTTCAAGTTCTATCGCAATAATACAATGTTTTAAAAAATAAACCGGAGATCAAACCGGCGAGACCTCCAAGCATTGTTTTATTTGGTTTCATCTGTTCAACAATTGTCGAACTAGATCATAAATAAATAATGCAAAAAATGAAACTGTTTGAAACAACCCTAGTTCAACTCCGGTTCAAGCCAAATTCAACTGAAATCAAACTAACCAGCGAACTGTCCTATTCCCGGTTCAATTGGTTGAACTAGCCGTTTGGTCCGGTTTTTTAAACATTACAATAATAATAATTTCGACTGACTGACACCTCAATGACAAAAAAAAACATGGTTTGTGTTTCTTGTAGGCTAGTGGAGATATTGATTGGCTTCAAGAAGCAAGAGTAAGAATTTTCTGGGGATAAAGCGATAAAAGTTCCTCTAGAGAAAATTGACTATACTTTTCCTCAAGCTTATCAACCAGTGGATACATTAATGTCCTTTAGATTTCCATGTCAAATACTGTTGTACTACACTGATTAGAGATTATACATTTCTCATTCTTTTTTATACAAGTTTTTGGAAGTCAAATTTCTTCGCAGGAGTGTGATTGTGGAATTGCAGTCTTATTCTGCCTTCTGTTTTTCCCTTGTAACAATTAATTTTTTTTTCTCTATAAAAAACATCAAATACTTATATATTAAGGCACCAAGCCAACAGAGAAAGAGAACAATGAAACAAGATTTGGGGTATTCTTCAAGCAGGTATGAAGACCGAAGTTTTTACTGCTTGAGCTAACTTATGAGCAGCTGAATGACAATAACAACTAATAAAGTGAGAAAATAACTCCTTACAATCAATGATCAAATGCTGATCAGTAAAACCACTCAAAGCATCAGACGCAACGATCATGTTCTCAGCTTTAGCTCAGAAGCTAGTCGGAGGCTCCATCCGAGGCCGAACACTTCATCTGTACCAAAACCTGAACCAAGGCAGGCTTCTTGGTTGTTGCAAAGATCACCACACTCTTTTCGTTTTGAATAACCATTCTCCAAATTTACCTAAACATCCCGCATCAAGAAGAGGTATCAACTGAATTTGAGAATTTTGGAATTTACCATAATTTTCCATAATTATCAAAGAATGTACAAAATAGTGGGATTGCAAAGGTGTGTCTTTACAAGACAACCAGGAGTCAAATCAGGATGATGTGCATGAATTTCCATAAAAGCAGAACAAAATTTTAGAAATCAGTGTACAATACATAACCAGAGGTTGTCTGCTCAATTTTTCAAAAGAAATTAATGTTGTATTTGGTTTTATTATTTCAACCATGTCAATGCCATGTCTTATGCCAAGATATACCAAACATAATGTGAGAGCCTCATTATCATGATTTAGAGTGTATAAAGCACACATTTGTTAAACTGTGACATAATTAAGTATTTGTATATTCAAAATCATGGTGATAGAGCTTTCAATTTCTTTTCATATTCCTTTGGGAAATGGAAAAAATCTTATATATTTCATGTGATTATGTTTGAAGTCATGAGAGTGTTTGTAATTCTACTGCACATTCTTGAGGGTGCAATACTTCATGTGATCATTTTCCATTACTGTGTGTATTTGGGGGAGACAAGTAAAAGTTTGTGTGTATATAACATGAATCAACAAAGACAATAATGATGAAAGTGTAGCCATACCCTTAATCTTGTAAAGCACGACATCCCAATAAGCTTAAAGTGAAAACATGAAAAGCAATTATTTATTTATTACACAGATCGATTGGAAGAAAATTTTCCTTGTAAACTAACATCTTAAAACTAGAGTCCCCTTCTTTAACACCAAAATCTTCAATCATATGTGTCGTTAAGTCAAACCCAGCTAATTCTTTATCTTTCCGTTTGAAAAATAATTTTCCCTTTGCCACTCCAATTGGGTACTCAACAGAAGGCAAAAATTCAACAATAAAGAGTTTGATCCATGATTCCTTCACATTAAATTCACCTAAAATTGATATGTTAAACGTAGTCATCTCTTCGTGATATGTGACCAGGGCAATGGATTCATTTAACACCATCAAGTGTCTCAATAAATATCCTTCATCAAAATACAATGTATATCCGATGGTATAGCTGTGGTAAAGAACATCTCATTGCTTAAGTCAAACGACACTAAATATGATTCAAATTTGAAATCTATAGATAACCAATGACAAACTACATTCATGTACACTCTAGCATCAGGAGTACGATAAGATGTAGGCATAACGACATCAAGTTTCCTCCAAGAATTACTTCTTAAGTTATATATCTCCCAAAAGGGTTCGAAAGATACATCTCCCAATGACACACATCCGCTGCTTGGAAACGAATGTCGCATAGAAAATTGTATATGTTGAAGCACCTTATAGTCATGCTTAACACAATCATAGCCAAATCCATGAACTGTCACATGCACAAGAACCTGCTGAAACTTAGTCGGACTTCGAGGAATGACCTTGAATTCATCTGTAGCTGGATTCCATAGTAAAACTCTTGTATAAATGTCTGAATCAATGTCCGAATCATTATCACGAAAAAAACAACAAACACATATAACGTCATTAATACCACCCATGTTTAAAGTATAAAACCGGAGGCAAGGTTCACTTTCCTCTTGAAACGGATTTGGAAAATCTAATTTGACCATATTCTCAATCCTCTCATCTAAAAGAGAATACGGTATAGACCCCGGTTCTAGAAGGAGAAAGGCATCGTGGCGATGAGAAGGGTCTTTGGATAAAAAATGGTTGCGGACCATGTTCATGAAATAAGTGTTTTCAAATAAGAGGGACCATGATTTGCAGACGCAACCAAATCGCAAAGATTTAAGAGGCAATTTTGATAGAACGGAGAAGACAATATCACTATGTAAATAGTTGTCGACCTTTTCATTTGTCACAATCAAAGATTTCTTCTGGTGTGACATTGATTGCAGTGGATTATCAGACTATGAGAGAGCTAATCACATTCAAGCAAAACCTAACAAAAAAATAATTGTTACCGAGTAAGGAATAAGAGAGAGGATTATTTTAGAAACAAACCTTAGAATTTGTATCCGTCCAAATTTATTTACACTTAGAAATTGAAATTGAAACAAACAATTTAGAATTACCTTAGAATTTGTAAACTGCCGCAAATGTTGCCAACTGAGAGTAAAACAAGCGATGAATGATATTTGTTTGGCGATATTTATAAAACGTAATCAACCAAAGAGCTTTATATATTTTTTCTTTTTAAACAAACCCAACCGCATTATATGCCTCACTAAACTAAACAAATTTTGCAACAAAAAAAAACTAAAAAAATTTAATGGATAACATCATTGGTTTTTTTTTTCTTTGAAAAAAATCATTGTTTTTCTTTTTTTTCCCATAAAAAAAAATAATTTGTTTTTAAGGGTGGATAATGACATCAATAATATGACATATATTCTCTATCTATTTTTTATTTATGAAACTCAATGTCTACCAAAAAATACAATCTTACTTAATTTTTTGACACGTCATCAAAATTATCTTTTTTGTGTCTTTTGCTTCAATCTCTCCCTATTTTTTTTCTCTTAAAACCAAATTAAAACAAACTCACTCAATAAAACATACTAACTTAATTCAATTAGATACATTCATTCAAATTGAGAATTGAATTTATGCTTCATGACTAATATATGTAATTGCGGTTTTTAAAATAAAAAAGGCAATAAATTTGGTCCAAGTTAGAGCGAGAAAATGCACAAAAAAGTCATCAACTTTGATGATTCTAGTAGGAAGAGCACGATCCGTGCGTTTACAAAGCAACAAAACAACAAAAAAAAGCACGGTCCGTACTTTTAATGCATGGTTTTTTAATTAAAATCTAGAAAAAAAAATAAAGCACTGGTCCGTGTTTTTTAATACACGACCGTGCTTTCTAATGTTCGTGTGTTTTAATTGAAAAAAACTGAAAAGTGCACGTTCATTTCCTTCAGACCGTGCGTTTTTTTTCTGTCAATTTTTTTCAACCTGTTCTGTTAATTTCTAACTTCAACATACAACAATATTTTCTAATAACATCAACCACAAAATACAACATTAACTAAACTTAACACTATTATTATCACTACCAACAACAACTACATGATATTTGAATAGAAAAAACAAGATCCAGAAGGGAAGAAGAAAATGTCATGGGAAAGAAGAAATATGAGAAGAAATATGGAGAATGAGAAGTGAGTAGAAGGGAAGAACAAAAAATTGGATTGAAGTTGAAATATGAGGTGTTATGAGTGACCGGATTGTTTAAGATTGGGGTGTAATAAAAAAAAGGGTCTCGTTAACGACACTATTTAAGTATTCCAAAAAAGAAATTATTTCATAAAAAAGTCAAATATTTCAATTTTCAATGCATTAATTACATATATTTTAAAAAGAGTTACCATTTAAAGATCTTAAAGAGTGTCCGGGGACACTCGATAACATTTCTCATAAAAAAAAGAAATGTTAAAGCAAGTCGTACATTTAATTGATTAAAATAATACACTGTTTTTTTATTCCAACCGGTCAACAAAAAAATGGAACGGGGGGTTGGCTGTTTATTTTTAATTTGTGCACCATACACAAATTTGTGTATGGTGCATAGTAAATGCCACCATGGATGATAACTTGTTTGATGTGTTTGTGTGACATGCAAGATCAATAAATGGTTGCAAATTGCAATTAGTTAGTAACTTGTAATATACAAAAATGATTTGTTCACCATATTGTGTATCATAACCTTCACTAGTTGAAGCGATCAAAAAGTTCAAATGCAAAAATTCATAACAGTAAACATAAGAGGAAACACAACTGCCACTGTGGCCCCTACACCTAACACTGATTCACTTTATCATACATCTCTTGCCCACGTGAACTCCTTTGGCCCTCTTCCTAAATGCTTTCAATACTTTTGGTCTAGGCTCATCATCCAGGCCCACTCCTATATTTACGTCTCTATCACGGTCTTTCCACATAACAAACACTCTTACAATAATTGCAACAATTGCAATCAATCCTAAACTAAAAAGTACTGAAATAGTGTCACTATTAGCTTTATGTAGTGATGAGACCTCCTGCTGCTCGAGTTCAAATGTCCATGACTGAATTTGATATGATTCTGTGCATCTCTTTGATGATGCAGTCAGTCCCACAAAATAATTTCCATGGTTTGCCCTCAAATATTCATTAAGGGCTTTAGCTGTGGTATTTAACAAGGGCTCTACTGGTTTTGTCACCCCTATACCAATATACACCATTATCATATTTGTTGTACCATCAAAGTCTATCCAACATGTAAACTTCTTTCCGCTTCTTAGATTTTCTATAAACAGAGCTGAAGCTAACGGAAATAAACTATTGTTGAACAATCGAACATATAACTCGGTAGGTGTACCAAAAGGGTCCAAACGTGAGTCAATTGCGACTCCAAAAAAAAAGTCAGGATAGGCAAACGGACGAGGGGTTGGAGAAGAGATAGTGGGGGTTATGACAAACGAAATGCCATCACCAAAGTATACTGGTGTCGTAGGGATGGTAATTGAAAATCTGAAAGTAGTGTTAAAAGTTAAAGACCGGTTCAGATTGAAATCAAAAAAGTTCAGGCGAGAGTTGTAGAACAAGGCACCGGAGCTGAAGCATTGTTGTGATGGAACAAGATTATCACTACTCAAACTAACTTCGTATCCATGAATCCTGGTGTCCCCAAGGTAGGTATAGTTTTGAATTTGATTATCAAAAGAATTTACATCAAAGACAGCTGCAACAGTACCACTGTTGATCAGCCAACTGATTACAGAAAATATGATCAGCATCTGCCTTCTCTGAGAAAAAAAAGAAGTTTTGGCAAGTAAGGAATAGCAAACCTTTTCCAAAGAAAACTTCAGCCACAAAGCAAATAGAAGAAATACCACCCCAAATTGTGCGACCGTCTCAACCTGTAGAAAAACAATACGAAAAACAATGGTTAACATGATTAACACTAGTTACAAGTCCCCCTATCAAAATCCAAATATGCCATCAACTTATAGCCGTTTCCTATGGTTTGTATTGGACTTTCTGGTCATTTCATCGAAAAACTTATTTGCTTTATAATAGGTTTGAATATCGGTAACAGTGAACTTCGATTATTAGTCATGCATATGTCTTCAATTTGCATCGGCATTTATTCTTAAACCGTACGAGAAATCTTTCAAAGAATCTATACTGAAAGAAATAAAGATAGCAGTGTCAATGTAACAAATTTATATACTGAAAAGAAGGCAATTTAATCCGAACATTAAAAGAATCTATGAAAAGAAGGCAGCAGAAATAGGCATCTAATATGCACCTCTTCTTTTAGATTGGACGACAACATTGAAATAAAGATTTAAGAGACAATTTTGATAAAACGGAGTGACATTGATTGCAGTGGATTATCAGACTATGAGAGAGCTAATCACATTCAAGCAAAACCTACCAAAAAACAATTGTTACCGAGTAAGGAAAAAGAGAAAGGATTATTTTAGAAACAAACCTTAGAATTTGTATCCGTCCAAATTTATTTACACTTAGAAATTGAAATTGAAACAAACAATTTAGAATTACCTTAGAATTTGTAAACTGCCGCAAATGTTGCCAACTGAGAGTAAAACAAGCGATGAATGATATTTGTTTGGCGATATTTATAAAACGTAATCAACCAAAGAGCTTTATATATTTTTTCTTTTTAAACAAACCCAACCGCATTGTATGCCTCACTAAACTAAACAAATTTTGCAACAAAAAAAAACTAAAAAAATTTAATGGATAACATCATTGGTTTTTTTTTTCTTTGAAAAAAATCATTGTTTTTCTTTTTTTTCCCATAAAAAAAAATAATTTGTTTTTAAGGGTGGATAATGACATCAATAATATGACATATATTCTCTATCTATTTTTTATTTATGAAACTCAATGTCTACCAAAAAATACAATCTTACTTAATTTTTTTGACACGTCATCAAAATTATCTTTTTTGTGTCTTTTGTTTCAACTTCTAAATATTGAAAGAGTTAAAAACAATTTACAATCTATTATCTTTCTCTAATTAAAAAAGTTAATGACCAGTAAAAACACAATTTTTTCTCATCTTAATATTTTTGACACGTCAACCTAAATTTACCTTTTTGTGTCTTTTGTAACAAAAGATCCTATTTAGCTGAGAGAGAAAACAACTTTCAAAAGATTGATGTGATTTTGTAACAAAAAATTCCTTTTATATTGATGTATCTAAACAAACTAAATTATTTTAAAAAAAAAATGATTTTATTACGATAAACAAAAACAAAATTGATTATGATTATTTTATAAAAACTTAATAAAATCACTAAATTATTGAATTTCAATATTATTTTTATTTTAATTCGTAACAAACAATCCCTGTGGGATTTGCTATATCTTTAAAAAAACTTTAAAAGCATTGTACTTGTCTGTTATAATTTTTTAAAAAACCAGGTTCAACAAAAAAAATTAAAAGCATCTTTAAATGAAAAGAGATTATAGTAACTTTTCAAAAAAATATAAGAGATGGAGAAAATAAGTATCAAAAAATGAAGATAATTTTGTAACGAAAAATCCATTTTATGTAGCTGTATCCAAACAAATATTTTTTTTCAAAGAAGTGATTGTTATTACGATAAACAAACAAAAAATTTATTATGTTTTTTCAAAAAAATTCTAAAAAATAATCTCTAAATGATTGAATATCAAAATATATTTTTATTCTATTAAAAGCGAACCATATATATAATTTACATTTAGTAAAATTAAGTTTTATGATTGTAAAAAAATAAATTGGATTTGCCTGTGATTAACCTAAGAGATAAAACGGTTGGAGTCAAGTAAGCCTTCCATATTTCGACATTCTCTTCAAAATACTTAGGATTATGAGTTGGAAATTTCCTATGAAACCAGCTAGGACCTACGCTTCGACTGATGAAAGGAGCCATAGTAGGGTTGAAGGTGTCACATTGAAGGAAAACATTGAAGTATTCCTTAAACACTTGATTTGTCGAAAGATTAATTTCCCTCCTTCTGAGGCAAGCTAATCTTGTTCCTTTTGTTCTTCGACTAGCCACTTCATCCTTATGCATTTGGGGGAACAAAGAATTTTAGTTGTTTCTTGAAAGTGGCAACTAACCACATTTGAAAGAGCCACATAGGCCAGAGAGTGATAGCTCTTTACCTTCTGCCAAAACTTGTATTGATTGACTTGCAACTCCTATTGATTCATAAAGGTTTCCTAAGAACAGTTTACTCAAACAGAAGTTGTGTCCTTCATGCAACTGAATGGCTATTCCTTTAAATTTTTTGGCTACTTGAAGAGAGCCAGTGCAGAACACAAAGTGGGACAGCCAAACGGTAAGGAAAGCAATGTGTTCCTGGTCGGAAACTTCACTATTTTCTGTTTCGAAGTGGTCAGCAAGAAAGTTACTATAGCTAGCTCTCTTAATATTAAAGTCGAACTCGTTTTCTTTGCTTTCTATGATGTGATCATAAATCTCCCCAGTTGGTCGAAGCCCAATGATAGTTGCTACGTCGAAAAGGGCGAGAGTTAGCATACCACATTTCAATTGAAGGGTGTTAGTCGAAGTCTCCCAGAAGTGCATGGCAGCTAAAAGTAAGGTTTCATCATATTTTAAGCCTATTTTCTTATTTTATTTAAAAAAATTAAATATTAACTTAAATATTTATCAACTAATCGAACGTTCATTTTATCCAAACTTTTAAAGTTTCATATTTAATATGCAATCTTATCTAATTATTAGCTAATCTATTTATTACATTGTGTCAACTATGATACTTTTTGCCAACTATGATACTTTTGGTGGTCTCTTAACAAACTTTTAAGGTTAGAGTTGGTGTCTGTTTTATATCTTAACTCGACAAAGTATCCAAAAGTTAGTCTCGTAAGTCAAAATACAGATAAACACTCTTATTCTTAGTTTGTGTTGGATGTGACAAATCCAACAAACCTGACAAGAGAAGAAAGGTAGTTGGTTTTTTATTTTTTCCCAAATCAACATTTTTTTTTCTCAATTAACATGGGTTTTGAATTTTTCAATTAAAAATCATCATATTTCAATCTTTTTTTAAAACGTTTCAGTTTCAGTTTTGCATCTTAGGTCCACATACATAAAAATAGCCATATCATACATAACTGCAAATACGGTGAGTTGAATCATCAGTGTCTTTAAAAAAATGGATTTTGTGATGACCAACTTGTAATATGATGTTAAGCTAAGGGACCAAGCTAGTCATTTTAGACTTTAATTAGTACACTCTATCGTGTACGATTATTTTATACATGCATCCAATAGTGTAATAACACATCATTGAATACATGTATAACATATTTATGTATTGATAGGTCTACTAATTAAACTCATCATTTTACTCCCCGTTCATTTTTTATTGGCGCATTTATAACAAAATTTTGTTTTGTTCATACTTATCGTTTTCATATTTTAATGTAAAATTAATTACTGTTTTATCAATAGTAAAAGGAGTTATTTGTTATAGGGAACAAAACGTGATGAAATGAGATAATAAATGATTAAGAATATTATAGAAAAAGATAAATAACTCTATCAAATGTAACAAATTATTAATTGACTTGGTATGTGTTTAAAAAGTCTTAAAACGAAAAATAAAACGAGTGAGGACCAACTTGCATCTTTGAAGAAAAAGGGAAGCATTTAAGTACCACAAGAAGAAAAATGAAAAAGAATCAAGCTTCACTCAAACACCAAAGATCAAGCATCAAAGATCAAAGTTCTCTCTCTCCCTATCAATCTGTCTATCTATTTATGTATAATTATTAATAAAAAAATGATCTTATAATTTCGTTTTCCTCCCAAAGCGAAAATGTGAAGGTTGTCTACTAAATTTTTCAAAAGAAATTAATGTTGTGTTTGGCTTTATTATGTCAACCATGTCAATGTCATGTCTTATGCCAAGATATACCAAACATAATGTGAGAGCTTCATTATCATGATTTAGAGTGTATAAAGCACACATTTGTTAAACTGTGACATAATTAAGTATTTGTATATTCAAAATCATGGTAATAGAGCTTTCAATTTCTTTTCATATTCCTTTGGGAAATGGAAAAAATCTTATATATTTCATGTGATTATGTTTGAAGTCATGAGAGTGTTTGTAATTCTACTACACATTCTTGAGGGTGCAATACTTCATGTGATCATTTTCCATTACTGTGTGTATTTGGGGGAGACAAGTGAAAGTTTGTGTGTATATAACATGAATCAACAAAGACAATAATGATCGATGAAAGTGTAGCCATACACTTAATCTTGTAAAATAGGCAAAGGGGAGGGAAAATGATGGAAAAAATTGATCTACTAATAGAGTGGGAGTCATTAGATTGTTAAGGTGGAAGAATCTTCTTTTTGGAAGAACTTGATGCGCTAACATTTAAAAATTATGAACAGTGATTTTTTTTATGAAATTTTGATTTTGATTAAAACTAAAATATAAATGTTTGTTGCTTGCAAGTTATAACAAACCAAACTAACCATGATTATCTATTTCAATGACACCAACAATATAACAAAAAAATATAATCTAATTTTTTTAATGACACCAACAATAATCTTTATTATAGAAAAGTTGTTTAAGGGATATAATTGGGATAATGAAAAAGTAAGTATAAATATACTCATCTAGTTTGTTACACTTTTTAAATGATAAAGGAAAAAACCAGACACACACACACACACACACACACATATATATATATATTCATATCGTGTTTGTTACATTTTTTTTAATATTTAAATTTATTTTTATCTATTTGTTACATGTGTTATTTGTATTGAAAATTGAGGGCATTCAGCCCAAAAGAGTTGAAAGGGGTTATTTTCTGTATATATAGTATAGATATTGTTCCCTACTGTAGTGAGGTAGTTCCTATCTTAATGAGATTGAACTATTTTTTAATTAGTAATATTAAAAAAAGGATAAAATAGTATATAAAATACTTTTAATAAAGGGTAAAATTGAAAAGTGAAAAAGTCAGCTCAAATTGTTGTATTTTCTTTATATATAGTAAGTATAGATATATCGTTGGTGTCGTAGTAAAAGATAAAAATTGTTGGTTGGATTTGTTATAATTTGAAAATCACAAGCATATATACTTATATTTTTAATCAAAATCAAAATTTCATAAAAAAACACATTTCATAAAAAGCACAATTCATAATTTACAAGTGTTAGCGTAATTAGAAAAGAACAAAGACGAGCATGTGATTGTCCGTCTTTCCGCTAGTAAATACATAAATAATGTATATCATTGGTGTTTAAAAAAAATCTCATTGGTGTAGCCTAGTTTTTAGAAATTTTGATTTTAATTAAAATTATATGCATATATGTTTGTGACTTTTAAATAATAACAAACTATTCTCTAAAAAAAAATAGCAAACTATGCTTATCTTTTTATCAATAATATAACAAATATAATAAAAATTCTTATTTTTTCAATAACACTAGCAATATAGCATTCTTAAAAGCAAATTTGTTTAAGGATATAACTTGAATAATGAAAAATCTAACTCAAAAACCCACTCTTAAAGGAAGAGTAAGAAAGAAAATAAAAGAGGAAAGAATTGGGAAATTGCAATTAAAATGGAGAGCAATGCAAGACTATTTTTAACCACAATATCATCTTAGATTGTAACTATAGTCAAAAGGAACGTTTAAAATGACCCAACTATTGATGTAAGCCCTAGATGCCAATAGTTTATGTTAAACTCATCATATGTATCATGACTTTTATTATTAAATAAAATATGACATTCTTTATTATACTTGTTGTGAGATTAATAAAATCCCTAGAATAGATGGTTCATGTGATGAAGCATTAAGTGTGACTTAATCATGAGATTACATTAACAGAAAGAACACTATTCTTAAAAGTATGTGTAGTCAAACTTTAATATAAATCGAGATGATAATAAAGCGTAGAGACTATTATATATGTAGACTGATGACCACATTTCATGGGTCATGAATATGAGATATTATGTATGTGGACTCAAGTGTTTTATTCTAACAAGATAACCATAACGTTCACTACAAGCAAAAAGGCATTTTGCGACTTCTAAAATGATGGATTACGACTGTTAGAAGGGTAGCAGATATCAATTTGCGACTGTTTCCCAACAGACACAGAAATTTGGGTCGCAACTACATTTTGCGACAGTTCAAAGAACAGACGCACCAACAGTCGCAGAGGCTATTGTGACAGTTCCCAACAGTCGCAAAGGAAGAGCACTCACATGGCATTGAAGTGACTTACGATTCCTAAGTGTTGCAAATGACTAATTTAAATTTTGAATCAAGATTTTATTTAGATGACTTCTGGGTGAGACTCAATCAAGTCCCTCACACAGTTGTAGAATAACAAAAATTATCTAAACTTTTCCACCCACAATCCTACTTCTATCTTTCCCAACTGCATCCTCTAAAACTCACTAAAAAATCTACAGAAGTTATTTATTTGAAAATTAAGACAATGTGATAAAAAATTGTTTGCAAACCCTTATTTATTTTAAGCCCCGATACCCAAAAAATACCAAAGTATATATGTTCGGTACATATCCGACACCAATAAGTCTCGATACATATCCGGGAAGTATCTAATAATTAAATTTTAAAAAAAGTTCATCGATACATTTTTTATTTTAGGGAAGTTCATCTATACATTTGTGTAACGATGGCAAAGCGAGCAGTCTGTCCCGTTTAGACTCGCCCCGCTTAAGCCCGCCAAAAACAGGGACAAGACGGGCCTAGTCAATTTAGATAGCCGAGTTCAATATCCAACCCTACACCAGTGGCAGGCTTGCGAGTTGACGGACCGGCCTGTCAAACAAAAAACAATCATTTTTAATAAATTTTTTGACAATTTTGTTGTTATAAAAAAATATGTCGCTGTTATTTAGAAAAATATATAATTGGCGGCAAATAAATTTGTGGTGAAAACAAACTTATAACATAAATTTTAATTACGATGAGTCACTAGGCCGTTTCACCTTAAATTTATTCTCATCCATTATTTGAATCCCCTCAAAACCGGCTTTTGCACCTTATTATTGTATACCAATTTTTCTATGTTTTGTTATTTTGAATCCCCTCAAAACTGGCTCTTGCACCTTATTATTGTCTTTTGCACCAACACTGTGACACTGCATGCTAGCTATCCAACCTATAAAGCTTGACTGAGCACATATTTTATATTATTGTGAAAATAGTATAACATAAAATCACGAAATTGGCCACTAAGCCAAACCCATGCCATGCAATTCTTTGTTCTATAGATTAATACTACGTCCCAGTTCATTCTATAGTGTTAACCTTCTAATTTCTAGGGGAAGAAGTTCTAATCTAGAGTTCGAGTAGGAGGTAAGTAACGCCTGGTCAAGAATTATTTCATTCAAAAATTGAATTTGGATTCTTCCGAACGAATTTTTCCTTAAATGAAGCTCATCAACCCTTGAGACCAATCACTTGGTTTGTTACGACCCAGTTTTATCATTGAATATTGAATTTATTATTCCATTTACTTTTATCTAAATATATTCAAACATAAATCATTTTAGATTCAACTCATTTTTAATAAGAATCAATTATACAAAATCAATTTATTTAAAATTAATTTTTGTTGTCTCAACACTAAACACACGTTGAACTCCTTGGTCCAGGGTCCTGACAATGCCTCTGCCCCCAATATACATATCATTTAATATTTTAAAAATATAGATTATGTAATTCTTTTCACTTTCTACCTTTTTTTTTAAATAGTTGAGTGTGACTAAATATTATGTACATTGTAACAAACAAAAAAAAGACCAAATACTATGTACATATTGTTTCTCTCACCTAACTTGATACAAGGGAAAGTTGAATCGACGTAAATGTGTTAGTCTTTTTTTTTTTAACAAGGCAAAATGGAATATATCAATCACCAAAAAAGTCTACTTCTCAACACAAGGTGTGTCGAAAAGAAGAAAAGAGTTCAGATACAACACCAGCTAACCCACACCCTTAAAAGACAAGGACTTTGAAAAAGAAAACAAAGCAAAACAATTAACCAACACCCAAAGAATCAAAAGGGCACTGCCACCAACCAACAAACGCAAGAGATACAAAAACATGATTATGCTTCAGCCACCACAAAGACACATATTTGACCTTATCAAGCAACTGCAATAACGATTTCTCATTTTTGTTAAATATCCTACCATTACGTTCTTGCCAAATAACTCACATAGTAGTAAACCAAATTAAATGCAAAAGGGATCTTCACGCTTTCAAACCACTTGTCAAAATAGCATATTGGATGAAGTGATCTAAAACAGAATGAGAATCAACCGAAGAAAACCTCAACAAACCACGAACCAAATACCAAAGAGAACCAAAAAAGCTGCAATGAAGGAACACATGATTTATCGATTCTATCTCACCACAACCTGCTATACAAAAATGATCGTCAACCTGAAGAACACCACGCCTAACCAAGTTATCCTTAGTAGGCAACATGTTTTGAAGTAATCGCCACGCAAACACAGAAACCTTCAGATGAACTTTCTTATGCCACACCAACTAGGGATCTACATTTGAAATGAGAATCTGATGACTAGTAATAAACTGGTACACACCACGAACCTAGTAAACACCACTTCTTTCCAAGTGCCACTGCCTCAAATCAACAGTATCCTCCTGCAAGTGAACATGAGAAAGTAGCAACGAGCATTCCCTAACCAACTCCTCCTCCCATGCCCACAGACGACGCCTCCACCTCCAACCCTCCCCCTCCTCACCCCACCCTGACTCCCTCATATCTGCCACTGAAATTTTTCTATCCACCGCTAACTCAAACAACCTCCTATATGAAACACATAACGGGACCTCTCCTAACCACCTATTCTTAGAAATGGTGGTTGGGCCTAACACAACCCCACAAAACCGGCTTGTGAGGTGAGGATTTCCCTCACTTATAAACACATTGGGACTCTTAACACACCCCCTCACGACCAACACTATTGGGCTTGGTTCGTGGATATAAATGGTGGGTGGCCCGATAGCGGAAATCTGATAGCAGGTGGCCCAATGGATCTTGGAGTATGCTCTGATACCATCTTAGAAATCATGGTTGGACCTAACACAACCCCACAAAACCGGCTTGTGAGGTGAGGATTGCCCTCACTTATAAACACATTGGGACTCTTAACACACCCCCTCACGACCAACACTATTGGGCTTGGTTCGTGGATATAAATGGTGGGTGGCCTGATAGCGGAAATCTAATAGCAGGTGGCCCAATGGATCTTGGAGTATGCTCTGATACCATCTTTGAAATGGTGGTTAGGCCTAACATAACCCCACAAAACCGGCTTGTGAGGTGAGGATTGCCCTCACTTATAAACACATTGGGACTCTTAACACCTATCTGTCTAAAAGCACGTGCCAACCCATTACCTACCTTCCTAAACATGTGTTAGTCTTCAATAAAAACTAAATGAATGTTGGAAATTCAACTCAAATATCACATTCATTACGGCCATTTTGTGGATCACATATATTTGGACCATTTTGTTCATATATATAGCAGAAAATGGAACGTCAAGAATAAATTGATGTCCGTGTTGAGTTTATAATTCATCTGATTTCCATAAAACTTGTTGGGTCGTAAATGACAATTTTCTTTTGTACTTCCAGACTCCATTTATTTTGTAATCGAGACTCAAATTGGATGATTTTTTCAAAACCCCTCATAATCTCTCATGAAGCAAAATCGATGTGTTTCAAATTGAGTTTTTTTTTTCTGTGCACAATGTTGATTTGTTTCAGTGCCACTGTGCCAGTTCTAACTTCTAATGAAGCAAATTCAATTAATGATTTATGGGACAAAGAGACGGCGAAGAACTACTTTGGCACCGTCACACCAAACGAGGGAGGGATTTTCTTTGGATGATTGATTTTCTTTGTAAAACATACTTTTTTTTATTACAAAAACAAAATGATTTAGGCGCACACAAAGGGATTAATTTAATAACAAAAACTAAAAAAATTATCTAATATTTTTTAAATAAATTTATTTATGCTTGTGCCAAAACATTTATTTAAGGAAGCAAATCATTACATTTCATTAGCTAAAATATGTTAGATACATGACGGTACACCAATGTAAATGTGAGAGCTAGCATTATACGGGGCTACCCATGCCAATTCATGAGCGACCTCGTTAGTTTGCCTCATTTTGAATTCGACATGAGAGTTCTAAAAAATATTGTGGAACAATTGTTTATAGGCAGCAGATATAATACAACCAAATTCAATGTTATCTTCTATATCTGACCTAAGTTGATCAACGACTTTCTTAGAATCTAGAGCAAAGTCAACATTATCAAACTGAAGGTCTGCTATCCATTCCAACGTCATGTGTAGTCCAACAGTCTCTCCCACGTCAACATCACAAAGAGGGAAAAAAATCATATTTTTACAAATTGAATCGAAGTTGATACAACAAATTGAACCGAGCAAATATCGTCAGCATATTTTTACATAGCACACATAAATTAAATCTTATTTTAAATTATTAAATACACAGAAATTAAATTTATCTTATTTTAAAAACCGCCAAGACTATTTTTCCCTCGAATGAAATATATACAAAACAAATTGAATTTCTGCGGGGACAAAATTTAGACACAGTTCTCTATGTACTGTTAGAACTGTTCTCAAATAAAATTGTGACATGTGGATCACTTAATCCACGTCACAGTTGTAGTCAACTGATCTCCCGTTAGTTCCTGAAAACGTGTCGTTAACTAGCTTTTGTCTCCGTTAACCCCGCATGATGACAGCGGTATCCGACATTCCCCAGCTACAACAACCGCCAAGTATCGTATCACATAGGTTTTTTATTACCTTTAACGAGAGCTAATTGGAGATTGTTACCTTTATTTACTTGATTCACTAGTTAATAATAGTATTATTAATTAATATTATTGTTGTATGATTCATATCACACTAATTTTTCGCACTAATTCTTCTCCATTTTATACAATGTCTCCAAATCTTTTATTTTCTCTCTTCATCGTATTTGTATATTCTATCATAGGTTGCATCAGTAAGGGATAAGCTTATTTTGTTGCAAGCGGTATCCGACATTCCCCTGCTATAGTCAACTTTTGAGTGTATTAATTCAATTCAATTCACCACCTTCACTTTTTTTTTTCCAAATTTCCCAATCGAAGCATAAACCCTAAAAAAAATTCATTCAACAATGGCACTGCTTTTGGTTTACTGTGTTGTTGTATGATTCATATCGCACTAATTTTTCCATGGAAGAAGGAAAAGAAAGGGGTTGTAACAGTAGCCGGTTAAGCTCTCCAAATTCGATCTCTCTACAACCTCCATTCAAGTTTATCTCCTTTTCCTACTATTGTTATGATGACGACTATAAATAATAAATTTTTCTCCAATTCTTCTCCATTTTATACAATGTCTCTAATATTTTATTTTCTCTCTTCATTGTATTTGTATATTCTATCATAGGTTGCATCAGTAATGGTCTGTTTGGTTGAGTAGAAATTGTGAAGAGAGAAGTTGAGAAGAGATAAATTGAAGAGAAATGAGTAACCTACCGTGTTTGGAAGGAGAAGAAGCAGGAGAGAGATGAATAATATGTGGGTCCCATCAAAAGATTATTTTCTCCCCATTGAAGGAAGAAATGCAGAAGAAGAGCTAGTATATCATGATTTTACAAATTTAGCCTTTATAGAAAAATGTGCAACTCTAAACATTTCATTTTTTATGTGTAAAATAAGTCAATTTACAATGAGAGAGGTAGGGGTATTTTGATACTTATCATAATAATCAACACTTCTCTCTCTTGTATTTCTTTCATATCTCTCTTATATCAAACAATACATCAAATCTATTATATTTCTCACTTATTTCTCTCTTTTCATTTTCTTTCTCATTTCTTTCTCTCTTCTCACAACCAAACAAAGGCTAAGGGATAAGGTTATTTTGTTGCAAGCGGTGGAGACAGTTTTCATCTTGTGTGGGTTAAAGGAAAGGAAAGAGCGGGAAATTAAATTTTTGTACGAACTAACGGGACATAATTGACTACAGCTGTGACATGGATTAAGTGATCCACATGTCACAATTTTATTTGTCTAAGTTTTGTCCTTGCAGAGTCTCTTCCATACACTACTATAACCACTCTATTCAATTCACCACCTTCACTTTTTTTTTTTTTCCAAATTTCCCAATCGAAGCATAAACCCTAAAAAAAATTCACACAACAATGGCACTGCGTTTGGTTTACTGTGTTGTTGCGTCATCTTTCTCTTTCTCTGTGTTAGCGTTTCTTCATCTTGTGATCGATTTTATGGTACCATGCACTGTACTGCTGCTGAATCTGGTTCTTTGCTCAAGAATTTGGATCTTGATCTTCAGAAAGAGTTTTCTGAAATTATCACAGTCAGGTACATGTGTTGCTCAGGCATAACTATGCAATACTGCTTGATTTCTATATTTTGGACAGATATTTGTATAGATTTTGTGTGTGTGTGTGGGGAATCGCTCATTCTTTAGTTTATGGTTCACAAAGGAGATGGGCAATAATCTAATTAAAAAGGTTCCTTTTGCAGTCTGCTTCATGTGCATTGTCCTTGAATAGCCATGCTGTTCCCCTTGATAATAGGTAGTGACTCTCTCTCTCTCTCTCTCTCTCTCTCTCTCTCTCTCTCACTCTCACATTCTTTGTAAAATGGAAAAAGAAAAATTTGATTATGGGCTTTGAATTCAAAAACTGATCGACATAATTCCTATTATATTTTGTTTAGACATTTTTAATACAAGGGCCTTCCTTTTCATTTGCCTATTTCTATTTGATTCACATGTCATGGCTTTGTGTGAAAATTGTAATGATATTGCTGTTGGCAATGATTTTGTGATCTGTGATTTTCTATTTAAGTTCTATTGATTGTGAATTTCATTTCAGTCAGGAGATGCCAAGATCGAGTTTCGATATGGAACTTGATGCTGCCAATGCAACTTGGTTATTGAATGATGTAGCCTTGCTGTCAACAAAAACTGGTGAACTGCTATTGCTTACTCTTATTGATGATGGAAGGTATGTTGCTCCTCCTTTTTCTTCTTCGTTGTTCGTGTTCATTATGTTGTGGATCTTATGGCAATATTACCTGATTGACTGGTAAACTATTTAGATTAAGATTACACTCCAATTGACATTGGATAGCTATGGCTTCTACTTTGGGATTGAGAAAATGATAGTATTCTATACTCACAACAACAACAACAACCAAGCCTTATCCCACTAAGTGGCTTCTACTTTGTAATTATATAATGTTATACTTCTTATATGAAAGTGCAACGGATTGCAACCCAAGGCTGTGTCTGTTTTCTACACTCAACTTTTTTTATAATTTTCTTTTGCATTGAAGGAATTAATTTTGGGCGTTTTTAACTCTTGATAATTTGATCTATAGACTGTTCTCTTAAAGGTAGAAGGAAATTAATTTTAAGAGTTGTAGAGTATACTGCATGATTGAAGAAGAGAACAAGATAGTTTTTCTTTCTCCCTATTGCAGCTGTTGTTTGTACCAGTGTGCTCAAAACAATACAAAGTAGAATTATGATTGAACCTCTTTGAAGCATAAATCTATCCATGTTTTTAAATTTTCAGGGTTGTACAGAGACTTGATCTTTCCAAGTCAAAAGCTTCAGTTCTATCATCTGTAAGTTTTATAGGTCTTACATATTATGCTAATGTTATAGGTTTGACTCTACCCTTTACAAATCAGTTTTGAGATTCAGTTTTGCTTCTGTAAAATCTGCAATTTTTTTAGGGTGTTACGACAATCGGAAATTCTATGTTTTTTCTCGCCAGTCGATTAAGAGACAGTATACTGGTGCAATTTTCTTGTGGATCGGGTGTTTCAACTCGACTATTTATCACATATTAGTTGTGGTCCAAATTTACTATAACAAAACTCTTTGAGGATGTAATTTCACCTTGTTTAATTTAACCTATTTGATGTACTCCTTCATCACTTGAACAAACTTCAGGTCTTAGCTGCACTTGGTGTTGAGTTCTTTGAGCATGTGTTCCCAGACATTATTCGAAACTGCTCCCATCAAAAAGCATCTGTTCGAGATGGATACTTGACACTGTTAAAGGTGAAACAATTGAAGTGGATTTTTGTTCTCATTTAGAGTTTTTGAAGATTATTTTTACAGAAGTTTGTTTAATCTGTTTTCCCAAATATTATAGAATTTGCCAAGGTCATTAGGAGTCCAGTTCCAAAAATATCTTCCCCAGGTGCTGCCCGCTATCTTAGATGGTATGATACCTTTCTATTTTGGGCCTGGCAATGTGCTTTTATTTCTGTTCATGGTCTGTTATCCCTAAACTTTTTCGCATGCCTTGTTTTTAATCTTTTTAGGTCTCGCTGATGAGAATGAATCTGTCCGTGATGCTGCACTAGGGGCTGGCCATGTCCTGGTCGAACATTACGCAACAACGTATGCTTTATCTTTGTTTTTATGCATCACATTGTCTATACTTCTTATTGATCTTGATTTTCTCAAAATGTGTCTGTGTGAAGTTAAATGATAACGAACCATTGAATTATTCATGTTAGAGCTGTTGATCTTTTTGCTATTTCTTGGATTATATTCATGATGAATGCCTTGCCATTAGTTTTTTCTATTAAACTTTCACAGGTCTCTGCCTCTTCTCCTACCAGCTGTTGAGGATGGCATAATTAATGATAGTTGGCGTATGCGCCAGAGCTCCGTGGAGCTGTTGGGTGACCTATTATTCAAAGTATGCAGTGTTCCTATTACATCAATTCAATCACCTAACTTGATTTGATTTATGAGCCAATTTATTCCTTTCAGGTTGCTGGAACTTCTGGTAAAGCTTTACTTGAAGAGGGTAGTGATGATGAAGGTTCTAGTACTGAGGCTCACAGACGTGCCATCATTGAGGTTCTGGGACGTGAAAAGCGTAATGAAATACTTGCTGCATTGTATATGGTTCGAGCAGATGTTAGTTTGTCAGTACGGCAGGTAATGATTTATCTACTCATTACTTTTTTCAGGGTTCATTATTATTTGGGAATATAAATCTCGACTGACAAAATTGAATGCTTCTTTTCTCAAGCTGCTTTACACGTGTGGAAAACTATTGTGCCAAATACTCCAAAGACTCTTAGGGAAATTATGCCAGTTTTGATGGATACTTTAATTGCATCCCTTGCATCAGCATCATCTGAAAGGCGGCAGGTATGCATCTGTATCTGTTTCAACTTATGTTCGGCCGCAACTTTCAGAAATTACATGTCCCTATTGCTGATTTTCTTGTAGGTTGCTGGACGATCACTGGGTGAGCTTGTGGGAAAGCTTGGTGAACGCGTGCTTCCCTTGATAATCCCAATTTTATCTCAGGGTCTGAGTGACCCTGACAGCAGCAGAAGACAGGTTAGAATTGTTTATGGTTTTCAAATGAATAAAAAATATTCAATGAACATGCCAAGAAGCCAATAGCTCATGTTATTTGATACAATTATAATTTGCATTGCTTGAAAGGGTGTATGTGTTGGTCTGAGTGAAGTGATGGCAAGCGCCGGTAAGAGTCAGTTGATGACCACCTTCATGATTGATCTCATCCCTACTATTCGGACTGCCCTTTGTGATAGGTTTGTGTATTTTAACAAGTTTACTAATTTCTGAATTTTTTAGACTGCATGCCATTATCTTTTATATAGATGAATATGTTCACAGTGAGCCTGCAGTTCATGAATCAGCGGGCCTAGCCTTCAGCACTCTATACAAGGTTGTCCTTTTCTTCAAGCTTATGCTAGTGGGATCTGAGATTAAACCCAAGTGTTTTACTATACCTAATCCCTGAAAAATTGCAATGCAGAGTGCTGGAATGCAAGCTATCGATGAGATTGTCCCGACTCTTCTACATGCATTGGAGGATGATAAAACTTCTGACACTGCACTTGACGGCCTTAAACAAATTCTGAGGTAACATGTGTGGTGCTATCACTGTCATAGGCTGGTGAATAGTGAATCTATTGTTTCTTCCAACTGCTTGTCAATTGACTGAACTATTTCATTTTCTTTTTATAGTGTAAGAACAAGTGCAGTCTTGCCTCACATTCTACCCAAGCTTGTTCATCCTCCATTGTCGTACGTGTCTTTATGCTTTTATTTATTTGTTCTGGATATTTATCATCTGCATCTTAACTAAAAATTTGTTGGTACATGGTCAGTGCCTTCAATGCACATGCTCTGGGGGCTTTAGCAGAGGTTGCTGGGCCTGGTCTTGACTTTCATCTTGGTACCGTGCTTCCTCCTTTGCTATCAGCAATGAGTGATGTTGACCAGGTATAAAATGCACACATAATTTGAAGATAATACATTTTTATCTTGTTTGCAATTTTTACTTGACTACATCATGAGCTTTTGTTCTATTGAATGTAGAAGAATACTATTACTTAATCCTCTTTTGTTGATTGTTGAATTTCTAGGAGGTTCAAACTTCTGCTAAGAAGGCTGCTGAAACAGTAGTCTTGGTTATTGATGAAGAAGGTGTTGAGCCACTCATATCAGAGCTTGTGAAAGGTGTTAGTGATAGCCAGGTACCTGTCTTGTAATAAAGTAAAACCTGTGTTGTAATAAGTAAAACCGTTGGAACTTAATGCACCGCAGTACTTAGTCCTCCAATTTTTTTTTTTTTTTTTGACAATTTATGTGAACAGGCTGCTATCAGAAGATCCAGTTCATATCTTATAGGACATTTCTTCAAAAATAGCAAGTTATATCTGGTTGATGAAGCTCCAAACATGATATCTACCCTAATTGTCTTGTTGAGCGATCCTGATTCATCTACTGTTACTGTAAGCTGAATTAGTTGTTGATATTTTACTTACATACCCTGTTGAGATTGGGTATATTATTTATAAATTTAATTTTCTTAAGGTTGCTTGGGAAGCTTTGTCAAGGGTCATTATTTCGGTACCCAAGGAGGTACTCCCTTCATATATAAAACTAGTTCGCGATGCTGTATCCTCATCCCGAGACAAGGAACGAAGGAAGAAGAAGGCAGAGCTGTAATTTTGAAAATTATTCTTTATTGTGGTGTTCGTATATTCTCTTTAAAGTTCCTAATGACTACTTTGATTGTCGCTAATGCTTATGTTTTGTGTGACTACTTTGCAGGGAGGACCAGTTCTCATACCTGGATTTTGTCTTCCTAAATCACTGCAGCCCATATTGCCAATTTTTCTCCAAGTATGCTTTTTCTTTTCATTGAAATTTCTGCATTTTTGTTTTGTATAAGCCTTTTGTGTTTTCTACTCTTGTTACTTGGTGATATGTACCAACAAGAGAATAAAAAATGAACTGTATTCGGTATATTAATGGAAAAGAAGTTCTGATCTGAATCATACACTTTACAGTGATTACAATGAAGAAAATTTACGAAACCAAATGAAAGGAACCAACACAATTTTAAGCGTGACTTGTCTGTCCCATAGTAGTCAATAGCGGTCAATAGCGCCGCTTCAGCCGCTATTTGATTTTAGTAGGAAATTTCCAAATTGACCTTATTTTTAAAACCTTTTTGGGGATTTTGTAAACCCTAACATTTTTTGTAAACCCTAACATTTTTTTGTAAACCCTAACTCTCTTACACAATCTTCCACTGTTCTCACACATCTCACAAAATCTCTTCCTCTCTTCCACTGTTCAGGTTCATTTTGTTCTCTTCCTCTGTTATCTTTTCCTATGTTCCTATTTTCTTTATTTGTTCCTCTGTCTTTATTTTGATGGTTTCTCTGTTCTTTCTTTTTTCTCTTCCTCAGTAACTTTTTTTTCTTCCTCTATTGTATCGTTTCTATGTTCTTTTTTTCTTCCTCTGTTTTGTTTTGTTTTATGATTTTTGTATTTGTTCCATTGTTTTTTGGTGTTTTGATTTATGAATGTTTCATGAGATTTGAGTGTTATATTTAATTTTATAATAAATAAAAGTTTTTTTTTTGTTGAGAAATATATAGGTTTGTTTATACTTTATAGTATTATTCATGTAATTTGTCCAAAAAATAATCAAATATGTCATACCGCTGTACGCTATCCTACTTTTGGGGTTGGCCACTACGCGCCGCTATCCGCAATTGACTACTATGGACTCGACTATTTATCACATATTAGTTGTGGTCCAAATTTACTATAACAAAACTCTTTGAGGATGTAATTTCACCTTGTTTAATTTAACCTATTTGATGTGCTCCTTCATCACTTGAACAAACTTCAGGTCTTAGCTGCACTTGGTGTTGAGTTCTTTGAGCATGTGTTCCCAGACATTATTCGAAACTGCTCCCATCAAAAAGCATCTGTTAGAGATGGATACTTGCACTGTTTAAGGTGATACAATTGAAGTGGATTTTTGTTCTCATTTAGAGTTTTGGAAGATTATTTTTACAGAAGTTTGTTTAATCCGTTTTCCCAAATATTATAGTATTTGCCAAGGTCATTAGGAGTCCAGTTCCAAAAATATCTTCCCCAGGTGCTGCCTGCTATCTTAGATGGTATGATACCTTTCTATTTTGGGCCTGGCAATGTGCTTTTATTTCTGTTCATGGTCTGTTATCTCTAAACTTTTTCGCATGCCTCGTTTTTAATCTTTTTAGGTCTCGCTGATGAGAATGAATCTGTCCGTGATGCTGCACTAGGGGCTGGCCATGTCTTGGTCGAACATTATGCAACAATGTATGCTTTATCTTTGTTTTTATGCATCACATTGTCTATACTTCTTATTGATCTTGATTTTCTCAAAATGTGTTTGTCTGAAGTTAAATGCCAAAATGTGTCTGTGTGAAGTTAAATGATAATGAACCATTGAATTATTCATGGTAGAGCTGTTGATCTTTTTGCTATTTCTTGGATTATATTCATGATGAATGCCTTGCCATTAATTTTTTCTATTAAACTTTCACAGGTCTCTGCCTCTTCTCCTACCAGCCGTTGAGGATGGCATAATTAATGATAGTTGGCGTATTCGACAGAGCTCCGTGGAGCTGTTGGGTGACCTATTATTCAAAGTATGCAGTGGTCCTATTACATCAATTCAATCACCTAACTTGATTTGATTTATGAGCCAATTTATTCCTTTTAGGTTGCTGGAACTTCTGGTAAAGCTTTACTTGAAGGGGGAAGTGATGATGAAGGTTCTAGTACTGAGGCTCACGGACGTGCCATCATTGAGGTTCTGGGCCGTGAAAAGCGTAATGAAATACTTGCTGCATTGTATATGGTTCGAGCAGATGTTAGTTTGTCAGTACGGTAGGTAATGATTTATCTACTCATTACTTTTTTCAGGATTCATTATTATTTGGGAATATAAATCTCGACTGTCAAAAATGAATGCTTCTTTTCTCAGGCTGCTTTACACGTGTGGAAAACTACTGTGGAAAACTGAATGCTTCTTTTCCCACGTCAACTCCTTTGGCCCTCTTCCTAAATGCTTTCAATACTTTTGGTCTAGGCTCATCATCCAGGCCCACTCCTATATTTATGTCTCTATCACGGTTTTTCCACACAACTAACACTCTTACAGTAATTGCAACAATTGCAATCAATCATAAACTGAAAAGTACTAAAATAGTGTCACTATTAGCTTTATGTAGTGACGAGACCTCCTGCTGCTCCAGTTTAAATGTCCATGACTGAATTTGATATGATTATCTGCATCCCTTTGATGATGCAGTCAGTCCCACAAAATAATTTTCATGGTTTGCCCTCAAATATTCATTAAGGGCTTTAGCTGTGGTATTTAACAAGGGCTCTACTGGTTTTGTCACCCCTATACCAATTTACACCATTATCATATTTGTTGTACCATCAAAGTCTATCCAACATGTAATCTTCTTTCCGCTTCTTAGATTTTCTATAAACTGAGCTGAAGCTAACGGAAATAAACTATTGTTGAACAATCGAACATATAACTCAGTAGGTGTACCAAAAGGGTCCAAACGTGAGTCAATTGCGACTCCAAAAAAAAAGTCAGGATAGGCAAACGGACCAGGGGTTGGAGAAGAGATAGTGGGGGTTATGACAAAGGAAATGCCATCACCAAAGTATACTGGTTATAACCCCCACTAACTCTTCTCCAACCCCTGGTCCGTTTGTCTATCCTGACTTTTTGTTTGGAGTTGCAATCGACTCACGTTTGGACCCTTTTGGTACACCTACTGAGTTATATGTTCGATTGTTCAACAATAGTTTATTTCCGTTAGCTTCAGCTCAGTTTATAGAAAATCTAAGAAGCGGAAAGAAGGTTACATGTTGGATAGACTTTGATGGTACAACAAATATGATAATGGTGTACATTGGTATAGGGGGTGACAAAACCAGTAGAGCCCTTGTTAAATACCACAACTAAAACTCTTAATGAATATTTGAGGGCAAACCATGGAAGTTATGTTGTGGGACTGACTGCATCATCAAAGGGATGCACATAATCATATCAAATTCAGTCATGGGCATTTGAACTGGAGTAGGAGGTCTCATCACTACATAAAGCTAATAGTGACACTATTTCAGTACTTTTCAGTTTAGGATTGATTGCAATTACTGTAAGAGTGTTTGTTGTGTGGAAAGACCGTGATAGAGACATAAATATAGGAGTGGGCCTGGATGATGAGCCTAGACCAAAAGTATTGAAAGCATTTAGGAAGAGGCCCAAAGGAGTTGACGTGGACAAGAGACAAATAATGGGGATACATCAATAATTGAGACAAATAATGGGGTTAGAATACCATTTGAAATACATAGCTGCATGGCTGCATGCTATATGTGGGGCAAATAACTTACGATTGAAAGTCACTGAATTAAGTGAAACATTGGAAGGGATCGTCAGTAGCATATTCATTGTGGACAACTATGGTTAGAAGAGGGGCTTGGCAGTATGCCAAACAATGTGTATCTATATGATGTTATATGTATGGCCAACTAACTCTAGATTGGAAGCTGCCATCGAGTACAGTGAAGCATTGAGAGGGGTTGTCAGTAGATTCATGGTCAACAGCTATAACTAATGGGTAAAGGGTGACCGAGGTTGGTGATTTTTTTAAAAAACAGCGGGTATTCTCCTAACTAGAAGTGTAACTCTGATTTTGTCAGACTTGCAGTATTTACATTTACATAGTATCAGGTGGTCCAAGTCAATGTCGTTACTCACCAAATAGCTCATCTAAAGATTACAAATACAATACATTGTAGATGGAAGATTATGATGGATGATAACTTGTTTGATGTGTTTGTGTGACATGCAAGATCAATAAATGGTTGCAAATTGCAATTAGTTAGTAAATTGTACTATACAAAAATGATTTTTTCACCATATTATGTATCATAACCTTCACTAGTTGATTTTATGAAATTGTACTGCACTAATGTGTATAAATTACGAACAATAGTTTTTATGAAATTTTGATTAAATTATATTGATTTTGATTAAAATTATAGGTATAGTTAATAGATATTTTTCACTTTCATATTGTAACAAATTATACTAATTTTTTTGAATGATGCCGACAATATACTCTCTTTGTTACTTTTTTCAGTGTTGTTTTAGAATAGTAACACCAAATTAAGTAAGTTGATTTTTGCATATTTTTTTTTTTTTTTCTATTATACCCTTACAACAAAGGATGCCACAATCGATCCTTTCTCCTATTAAGTGGACATTGGCTTCACCTACCCTTTTTCACTAACTAGGTTAGACATGACCCAAACAACTACGGCCAGGAAGCAATCATGTCCCTTCTTCATGGGGTAGAAGTAGAAACTTTCCTGTCTTAGTCACTGTCACTGTGGATATTTGGGAGGGTGGTAACAAAAAACCTTAGATATGAGCTTTTAATTTGTTATTTTTTTTATTTTTTTATAGAATGCTTCTTAAATTGTTGAACGGCCATTGGTAGCTACTTATGAATTGCTACACCATATTATTATTATTATTATTATTATTATTATTATTATTATTATTATTATTATTATGTCTTGAGCCTTTTTCTAAATATAATGTTGTGTGAGTGGTAGTTACGATTTTTTATATTCTAAAAAAAAAATTTAGCAATCATTGAATTATTTTATCTCTCACGTGTTGTATGCATTCTTTATTGCTCCCTTTTGCGGCTTTCTTGATTTTTTTTTTACCTTATTTGGTGTGAAAAAGTTTTTTTATGTTGAGAAGTAATGTGTTTTGTCAAGTTTGATGGGTGTGGCGTGGGCGTAGAAAGAAAGGTAGCATGATGTGTGTGGGTCAAATGGTTAAAATGTCAACTTATATTATACCTACTAAAAAAATAATCTGTAAATTTTGTTTAGGCACATACCCTCGTAAATGCATTCATCTTTTGCACTTAGGTTATGTTTGGTTCAATGGAAGAGAGATGAGGGATTTTAATGGAGTGAAGGGAAAATATTTTAATTAAATATATGTTTGGTTCAAAAGAGTGGAGTGGAGTGGAGGGGAGGGAAGGAGAGGAATTTTAGTTAACAATGTGTTTGGTTCACAAGAGAAAAGGAGGGGTTTTGAAATTAATTTATTGTTTTATCTTTAAATTTTTTTTTTAAAAAAATTGTAGTGTAACATTGAGTATAACAAAAATTGAACAAGGAAAATATTAATCAAGGTAATCATACCGAACCGGTCATTGGACTGGTGTGTCTATAGGTTTGAAGTTTTAAGGTCGGATTGGGGTTCAACCGATATATATATATATATATATATATATATATATATATATATATATATATATATAGGATGTATCACGTGAGATGACATTTTATAATAAGATATGAGAGAGTGAAATAATGACCCTTAGATTAAATTAGATGGTTATGATTAAATGTTACTTTTAATGACCCACGTGAGAGACTCTTTTTCGTTTCCCTAGCTGAAACCAAAACGTTGGCTTCCTTCTGCATTCATCGTGACCCACTCCTCTTTCTCCCTTTAGTTTCATCACTGCCTATTCCATGGAGAGGCTTTAGATCTACGATGTGGCTATGACCAATTGTTATTGTTTGGAAATTTTGCACCCTAAAACACTTACTGGGAAGCTTTACATTTTTGGCCTGTTAAAGGAAGGTTCGGGTTAATGGTGGAAGGCTATGTTCTCAAACATGATTATCCAAATTTATATAAAAATTAAAATTAATCAAAAATAGCTGAATTTTATTGTTGATTAATTTTTTTGATCAGTGTTTGGATGCACTTAACTATCATCATGTTAAACCCAATTTGGGTGGCTCTTGATTCAATTGCAACTTTTGGTAAATTGAAGAAGTTTAAGACATAAGATGAGCATGTTAAATAATATATCTATACTATATATAAAGAAAATACATGAATTGATGCCGACTTTTTCCATTTCTAATTTTACCCTTGATTTAAAGTTTTTTTTTACTATTTTATCTTTTATATAATATTATTTAAATTATTAATTTAAAAAAAATAGTTGAATCTCATTAAAATAGGAACTACCCCCTAAAATAGGAACAATATCATCTTAAAAATATATAAAGGGAATATGAGATTTTGGACTTAATTTTTCATAATCTCAATTATTCCCTTAAACAAATTTTCTATAATAATGTTATATTGTTGGTATCATTGAAAAAGATAAAAGTTTATATTATAGTTGTTATCTTTTTTTTTTGCACACATCAAATGAAATTCCAACACCTTAATGCCCCTACTTAGGTATAATTTATTACAATAAATAACAAACAAAATAAGCGAATGGATTCTCTCAATTTTATCCCTTATGTTTCCTCATATTTTATGATCTCCACCTTTAAAACTCACTTTTCATAAATTCTCTCTCTCTTATTTTTAATGGATGGTGGAGATTTCAAATGACTCTCATGTAACATGAGATGATCCATTCTCCCAATAAGGAGCGGAGCTACATTGCAGCTAGGGGCTTCAAGCAGGGGCGGATCTAGCTCTATGTGAGGGTGTGCACCTGCACACCCTGAACTTCCAAAAATTACACCAGCAATCTATGTTTTTTAGTCTTTTGCACACCCTGAAATTTTCCTTGTGCACCCTAACCAAAAAACTGAGAACGGTTCATTTGCAGTCACATAAGAAAGCAAACTAGAATACAAAGAAAGAAGAGACGTGCAATGACGAGAAAGAGAATGGCATATGCTGAAGCAATGGAAGTGGGTGGCAGCTACTAAAAGCACTATAAAATTGCATTATTTATGGTTTCCTGTAACCCATTTTGTCTTGGGCTTTTTACTATATGCTTTATTCTAAGTAGTGTGGCCCAGTTTCTAATTGAGTTTAAAATGTTTTGACATATTTGGTCAAGTAAATTTATACTCTAAAAAATGTTAACAATGTTATATATTATTCATCTAAAAAAATATTATATATATATATATATATAATTTAACTTTTACATAAAAATGTTATAACACTAATAATTTTTTTTTCTATACTTTATATTAGTATACAAAGAAAACTCTAAAATTAGTTGCTACTATCGACTAATTTAATTTTGTAGTTGAGATCGCAAGCTATACATACAACCATTGAGCTTGACTTTATAACCTTTTTTTGAAGAAGTTAAATTAGCCCACCCAAATTAGCACCGGGGAGAATCGAACATGAGACCTTGAGAAGCAGCACACTCTCAGGTCCTAAGTCAATACCACCATGCTAACCCAAGTGGGTTTGACTTTATAACCTTAAAAGATAATGTTACAATTTCACCTGAGACAATTGTAAAATGGTCATTATTCTCACTATTTTTTTATAAAATATTGTTTAATGACATTGTTATTAATAATTTTTTTGTCAATAGTCACCATTATTAATAATAATTTCTCATTCCCTAAATTTTTTTAAAAGAGTTGATTTTTCAACGATTTTAAAATTTAAATTGCGTAAAATTTAAGTATAAAGTGTGTTAGCAATTTATATAGTTACATAATATAAAAATTTATGTTTAATATTTTTTTAATTGTATGTATAAAAATAAAAAAATAATAATACGAAAATCTGCAAAGGAAATAATAGTAATTTATTAAGATCAAACGGTCTGCACCCCCTGGTCCAGGGTCCTGGATATGCCACTGGCTTCAAGTGCATCCCCTCAACTCTTGAATTGTATACCAATTTTTCTATGTTTTGTTATTTTGAATCCCCTCAAAACTGGCTCTTGCACCTTATTATTGTCTTTTGCACCAACACTGTGACACTGCATGCTAGCTATCCAACCTATAAAGCTTGATTAAGCACATATTTTATATTATTGTGAAAATAGTATAACATAAAATCACGAAATTGGCCACTAAGCCAAACCCATGCCATGCAATTCTTTGTTCTATAGATTAATACTACGTCCCAGTTCATTCTTTAGTGTTAACCTTCTAATTTTTAGGGGAAGGAGTTCTAATCTAGAGTTAGAGTAGGAGGTAACTAACGTCTGGTCAAGAATTGTTTCATTGAAAAATTGAATTCGGATTCTTCCGAAGGAATTTTTTCTTAAATGAAGCTCATCAACCCTTGAGACCAATCACTTGGTTTGTTACGACCCAGTTTTATCAATGAATATTGAATTTATTATTCCATTTACTTTTATCTAAATATATTCAAACATAAATCATTTTAGATTCAACTAATTTTTAATAAGAATCAATTATACAAAATCAATTTATTTAAAATTAATTTTTGGCGTCTCAACACTAAACACACGTTGAACCCCTTGGTCCAGGGTCCTGACAACGCCTCTTCCCCCAATATAAACATCATTTAATATTTTTAAAATATAGATTATGTAATTCTTTTCACTTTCTACCTTTTTTTAAATAGTTGAGTATGACTAAAATTATGTACATTGTAACAAACAAAATAAAGACCAAATATTATGTACATATTGTTTCGCTCACCTAACTTGATACAAGGGAAACTTGAATCGACGTAAATGTGATAGTCTCTTTTTTTTAACAAGACAAAATGGAATATATCAATCACCAAAAAAGTCTACTTCTCAACACAAGGTGTGTAGAAAAGAAGAAAAGAGTTCAGATACAACACCAACTAACCCACGCCCTTAAAAGACAAAGACGTTGAAAAAGAAAAGAAAGCAAAACAATTAACCAACGCCCAAAGAATCAAAATGGCACTGCCACCAACCAGCAAACGTAAGAGATACAAAAACATGATTATGCTTCAGCCACTACAAAGACACATATTTGACCTTATCGAGCAACTGCAATAACGATTTCTCCTTTTTGTTAAATATCCTACCATTACGTTCTTGCCAAATAACTCACATAGTAGTAAACAAATTAAGTGCAAAAGGGATCTTCGCGCTTTCAAACCACTTGTCAAAATAGCATACTGGATGAAGTGATCCGAAACAGAATGAGGATCAACCGAAGAAAACCTCAACAAACCACAAACCAAATACCAAAGAGAACCAAAAAAGCTGCAATGAAGGAACAAATGATTTATCAATTCTATCTCACTACAACCTGCTATACAACAATGTTCGTCAGCCTGAAGAACACCACACCTAACCAAGTTATCCTTAGTAGGCAACCTGTTTTGAAGTAATAGCCACGCAAACACAGAAACCTTTAGATGAACTTTCTTATGCCACACTAACTCGGGATCTATATTTGAAATGAGAACCTGATGACTAGTAATAAACTGGTACACACCACGAACATAGTAAACACCACTCCTTTCCAACTGCCACTGCCACAAATCAACGGTATCCTCCTACAAGTGAACATGAGAAAGTAGCAACGAGCACTCCCTAACCAATTCCTCCTCCCACGCCCACATATGACACCTCCACCTCCAACCCTCCCCCTCCTCACCCCACCCTGACTCCCTCATATCTACCACTGAAATCTTTCTATCCACCGCTAACTCAAACAACCTCCTATATCAAACACATAACAGGACCTCTCCTAACCACCTATTTGTCTAAAAGCACGTGCCAACCCATTACCTACCTTCCTAAACACGTGTTAGTCTTCAACAAAAACTAAATGAATGTTGGAATTTCAACTCAGATATCACATTCATTACGGCCATTTTGTGGATCACATCTATTTGGACCATTTTGTTCATATATATAGCAGAAAATGGAACGTCAAGAATAAATTGATGTCCATGTTGAGTTTATAATTCATCTGATTTCCATAAAACTTGTTGGGTCATAAATGACAATTTTCTTTTGTGCATTTTTTCAAAACCCCTCCTAATCTCTGATGAAGCAAAATCGATGTGTTTCAAATTGAGGTTTTTTTTTTCTATGCACAATGTTGATTTGTTTCAATGCCACTGTGCCAGTTCTAACTTCTAATGAAGCAAATTCAATTAATGATTTCTGGGACAAAGAGACGGCGAAGAACTACTTTGGCACCGTCGCACCAAACGAGGGAGGGATTTTCTTTGGATGATTGATTTTCTTTGTAAAACATAATTTTTTTATTACAAAAACAAAATGATTTAGGCCCACACATAGGGATTTTTCTAATAATAAAAACTAAAAAAATTATCTAATATTTTTTAAATAAATTTATTTATGCTTGTGCCAAAACATTTTTTTTTAAGGAAGCAAATCATTACATTTCATTAGCTAAAATATGCCAGATACATGACGGCACACCAATGTAAATGTGAGAGCTAGCATTATACGGGGAGCTACCTATGCTAACTCATGAGCGACCTCGTTAGCTTGCCTCATTTTGAATTCGACAAGAGAGTTCTAAAAACTATTGTGGAACAATTGTTTATAGGCAGCAAATATAATACAACCAAATTCAATGTTATCTTCTATATCTTACCTAATTTGATCAACGACTTTCTTAGAATCTAGAGCAAAGTCAACATTATCAAACTAAAGGTCTACTATCCATTCCAACGTCGTGTGTAGCCCAACATACTCTCCCACGTCAACATCACAAAGAGGGAAAAAGCAACCAATTTTAGCAAGAACGAACTCACACGTGGCATGTCTTAAACATATGTCAATACCTATCATATTAAATGATGAAGAAAACGAACCATCTATGTTACACTTGTATTTACCAATAGCCAGTTTGGTCCACTTTACCATACCATTGTTGTTGGGCCCTTGTTGATCATTACTAGAACTTGTTGCAGTTTGGGACCGGATGTTTTGAGCTGCTCTCCATTCATCGAGGAGATGTGTCGAGCGCTCAACAACCTGCACACTCGTCTCATTATGTTGCTGTCAAAGTTTTAGATTCTTACGCTTCCACAAACTCCACATAACCGTGACACTCGTCTATTTTGAACGATGAGATGTGTGTGCCTAATCATTATTCATTTAATCTTAGGACCATGAAAGAGTATCTCTTCACTCACTCAAATACATCCCGTCTCTTCACGTTGCCCCTCTTTCTCAACTAGTACTAGTACTTCTTTTCTTCATTTGTCTCTTCACGTTCCCCATTTAGTTCAACTACTTCCTTTGTCCTTGGTTTCGTCATGTCCATCCCTCTCACTTTCTCTGTTTCTTTATCAACTAGTACTTCCTTTTGTCTCTTCAGTCTAAGCTTGCCGATAAGCGTAAAAACTATGCGTTGGTCGAATTAGTAAGAGATCTCATCTCCATTTCTCTGATCTTCAGTTTTTTCTTTTCACCTAATATTACTATTGTACAACTCATTTTCGTCTTCAACCACCGTTTATCATCCATTAATATACTTTTCATAGCAAGATCATAAAATGTAGCATCATAATCAACAATGATAGTAAGATCCTACTAAAAATTAAAAACTAAATTAACATATATCTATATTTATATCTATATCTATATACTATACATTTGAGGGTTTTTCTAAAATGTACTTATGGAATACAAACCTCACAAGAAATAATCGACACATGCCACCTTGAAATGAACCAAGCTTTCTCATGCATTTGACATTTAATGCTAGAATTTTTCTAATTACACCTCATGCATTCATGGTTACACCCTAAAATGACAAAATTACCTTTAAATAAAATTTAATTTTCAAATTCACCTAGAAAACTAACGCCTCTTCCTTCTTTCTTCTTCCGAAACCCATAAAACGCTTCTTCCTTCTTTCCTCTTCCAAAACCATACTTCTCCAAGCAAGATTTCTCCCTTCGATGGAGAAGACTTGATTCTATTGTAATTGAAATTTAGTGAAACGAAACCTAAAGGAAAAAAAAAGACTTGCTTTAACGATGGTGAAGACTTGATTCTACTGTAATTTAATCTTAAACTCGGTTTAAGTAGTTCATGTAAACTAAGTTTAAGTGTATATATTTAAACTCGGTTTAAGTAGGTCATGTAAACTTAGTTTAAGTTACTCATGTAAACTGAGTTTAAAGTGTACATACTAAAAGTTAAATTTTGTTTTAAACTCTTCAACCTTGTTTAATGATTCTACGTAATCTTATTTATTTTAAGTATGTACATGTAAATTCAGTTTAAGTTAACCTCAACAATGTTAATTAATGTTAACGTCGTTGTAGAGTTCATAACATATCAACGTTGAACAACAAGAAAAAATAGAAACTCTAGCATCATTGAATAAAAAGAAGAAATTCACTTACTTATATGCAATAGAGTATGTATGAAAGGTGTTTTGATTCACTCTTTTATCTTTTATAGAGATTGATTGAACATCCATGATTGTTTGTGGGTGAAAGAGGGTGAAATTTTAAATTAACAATGACTAAAATCAAGGTTTTAAGAAAATTTTATATAAAAGAACAATTTTGGTATTATTATAAAATTTTAAGTAAATTTAGGTGTAACCAAAAATACATGGGGTGTGAGTAGAAAAATTCTTAATGCTATTTCAAATTGGTTTTGTAACCTTTTATATTTTTTACCTTTATATTCTCACAAGAATATTCTCACCACATTCATCCTAGCCTATTTAGTTAACGTCATTTATATATGTTAGTTATTTCATGAACATTATATACCTTTTTGACTACACCTACTGTTTCTTTTAACTATAAAAAATTATATCTTTTAACGTTAAAAAATTATATGTTAGTTATTTCGTCGTTAAAAAATTCAAAATTATTCATATATGGTAGTTATTTAATGAACATAATAAACCTTCCACTACACCTATTGTTTCTTCTAACTATAAAAATTCAAATTTGGAGAAATTAATTATGTGAAATATGATTAAAAATGATGAAATTTTAATTGTTCTATGAAATAAAAATTCACGAAAAATGCATGCTTTATTTTCATGAATTGTATAAAAAGTCATGAAAATAAACTCCATATAACAAATGTTTTTGTGCACATATAATTTTCAACACTAAGACTGGTGAATAGGTATAAATATTCAAAATATAATTAAAAATATAATAAATATTTGATTGAGTTTATATATGTATTTGTAAAACCTCTCAACAAAAATGTATCGGTAAAAAAATATTTAAATTTCTCAATAACAATTATCAATTTTTTATACGTTAAAAGTATATTTTTAAATAATTTTTATGAAAAAATCCTCTTTAAAAAAATGAGACAGACTAAAATAATTATTTTTATTCAAATTTTATGTTTCACTAAATACAAACATTAAAAAATTATTTACGAAAATTCTCTAAAAAATAGATGAATGAAAATAATTAAGACTTAGTAAATTTGATAAACACTAAATTGAGACCCTTAATTAAAAGGGATAAAAGTTAACAGGTTTTCTAACTAATAAATGGAATTAAAAAATACAAACGTTTTTGTAAGAAATAAATCAAAGGGATAAAAGTTCACCCATTTGTGTGAGTTTCAGTCCAAGACCACCAATTTTGAGTTATTCAAACCCCTCCCCTCCCCCCACACACGCTCGCACACACTCACTCACTATTTTGTCAAATAAAACTTTATATATAAATTTTGGGGTGTTTGATTTTCATCATAAACAAAACAAAACAAACATCCTAACTTTCTCCTACTTCAACATATGTAATACATTTTTTGAACCAACTACTCATCAACAACTATATGAAGGATGAAAAGTTGTGCAGCCAAACTTTCTCCTACTTCACCAATTTACAGACTATTAATACGTACGTAAGACATTTTGAGGCTCATATAGAAAAACACATTTTGAAACACAAAGCAAAGTAATAACTTCACAATAAAATTTCCATTTCAATTTTTTCTTGTTATTTGTTATTTGACAAATACAAGAGGTTTACAATATGACTATTTGGTGGCGTGGTAGCGAGCCAGGCATCATCAAGACAATGCACAAAAACTCCACGGTTGGATTTTACCCACAAAAAAACAGGGTTCCAGTCGGGGTCCGTTCTATTGCCCTGGTGGTCAATCTTATGACTCCTCAGTGGTACGTTTGTTTAAAAGTTTGAAGTTTGAACCATGCAAAAAAAAAAAAGAGGGTATACATTTTAGTGTAGTTATTTTTTATTTTGGAGGTAGTATATTTTGTAAGTACATTTTGGAGGGTCTTTCACGTTTTAGTGTAGTTATTTTCTTCTTCGGGATCTAATAAGAAATACATTTCTTCCATTTTAGGGAGAAAAGAGAGGAAATGAGGAATTGAATTCTAAAATTAATAATCTTAGTTCGGTGAAAAGTAAAATTTATAATCTTTTTTATTATTGTTTTGGTTTTCATTCTTTGTAAATATATTATTTTCTGTTTTTTTTATCATTTTTGTTTTGTTTTAGTCACTAAAATTTATTCATAATTAGTCCTAATAATATGTAGAAAATTAGAATTTAGTCACTCAAAATAAAGATTAAAATAAATATCATATGAACCGATCATAATATGAACATATTTTACATGGAGTAAAACAAAAAAATCAAAGACCAAAACATAAAAAGCTTAAAATGATAATACAAGGACAAAAAAACTATATAAGAGCTAAATTGTTGGGTGTAACTTAATGTTGTTGTGACGCCGAAGGCAGCGGGCGTCATTCAATGTCCTCCACACATCTACCTACAAATTGTTGGCTTTTAATAAAAAAAAAATGCAATGTTACAAAGTAAATTTTCTTGTAGTGTTAATGTAAAGTTGATAATTAATAATCTGGTTTTTAATTTCTAAAACATATAAGCTTTATTTTTAGTCCTTACAAACATTATCTTTAAACTTTTGTAAGTACACATTTTTTATTACCAATTTCAGTATCCACTTTAACTATAGTGACATTGACGAATTTTTAAAATGTCTATCTAACGTTTTTGAAATATCTAATTAACTTAATTACTTAACTATTTTATTGACGTTGACGAATTTTTTATGATGTCACATGTCACATGAACTTCCATTAGATATTTGTTGTCATTTTTTTTTAAAGAACATTTGTTGTCATTGTTAACATTGAGGCCTAAAACAGTTTTAACAATAATAAAGACTAAAATTGATAACCAAATATATACGTATGATTGAAGTTTTAAGATAGATGAAAAATAATCAATAGAAAAAGTTGACAGATTTATAGAGAAAACAAATATATTTTTAGATAAAGTTTTGTTAGATCTCTCACAAAAAAAAAACATGATTTGAAAAATTAATGAATGTTTTGTAAAATAACAATATTAAAATAATATATACAAGAGTATGTGACTATGAATGTTTTGTTCAAATATCATTTCTCTCAAAGAATGGAACTATTTCTCTTATATAAATTATGAAACTAATATTTATGTTATTGTATGCTGGCCACGCCATTTGTGTGTGCTACCAACGGCAACAACCAATTCTACTCAGTCATAATATTTGTGTTATTGTGTGATGACCACGCCATTTGTGTGTGCTACCAACGGCAACAACCACTTCTACTCAGTAATTTGACATGAGTCCCCTACTCTGTACTCACATCACTCTCCCACTAAATAGTCAAATATAATACAATTGGAACAAGACCAGCTTTCAAAAAAAAAACAAAAAAAAAAATATAACAAGACCAGTAATTTTGTTTCCACCAAATTGAAAACTCAAACAAAAGTACCATATAATTTTGCACCATTTGTTCCCAAGTTCTAAGACAGATAGAAAACAACAAACATTTATAATTGTAGAAATGAGGCTCTCGTTGTTGTTAATTAGTACCATTTTTTTCTTATCCTTGCTAGCAATTTTCCTTCCAAAGCAAAGGGTCACTACTACCATTAGTAGATTCTCCCAACACTCTCGTATTCGATCATACCCAGATCCATTTCGCATCTTAGAACAAATTTCCTTTGGAGTCGACAAACTCGAACCATCTATTTCACTATCACATGCTTGAATAGGCCGAAAGGACATGTTATATGATACATCGACACAAAATTGAATGACCTTATGGAAACCCTAGAGTCAATTTAGATTGCCTGAAAACATTAGTAAGGATTTTGTTAAGGCTAATATGGAAAATGTGGCGCTCACCGGATAAGTTTTCACATGATAAGATTTAAGGTCTAGAGTGGTCAGTGTTGGTTAGGAGGATGAGAAACCAACTAATATTCCCCGTTTTCCGTCTTAGCTTTAACAGAATCTAAATCAATATGTTTTTAGAGAATCTAAATTGCATCCGTAGTTTTCTTAAATGATCTTTCAACTATGTGTCAATGATCACCTTTTTTCTCCTTTCTTTCTTTCCCAATCACTCTCTTCCACTTCTATATTTATCTCATGTTTTCTCAAAATTTATTTATTTATTTTATTCTAATCGATTTAATTAATGAAACACATTGTCATGATTTGTGGAACCCCTTGAACTATTCTACCTATTTAATGGGTGATATTTGTTACACTTAATTATTTTAAATGTGCCAACTAAGTTTGACTTGATATACACGTCGATAACTCATATTTTCATTATGGTGACAACTTGGGTACCCATCAATAAAAGATGGGTAACACAACTCATGCTGAGTTGGCACCAATCAAAGTTATTTGTTTGTTTTCTATTATTTTTAATGTTATATAAATACATTATTTTGATTGGGCCAACTCAACATGGGTAGTGTTACCCACCTTTTATTGATGGGTAAACAAGAATTTCCCTTTCATTATTGTTATGATGCCCATGATTTTAGCTACTATTGTTTTATAACGTGTTCCTTTTTTATTAGCATCTTTATTCCTTATGATTCTCCCACATTAATATTAATATTAATTAATATAAATTAGACGTTGCATAACTTTGTGGAACGGTTATGTGACACGTTACTCAGCTTAAATATAGTAGTTTTAGTTTATGAGTAATGGACCTTGAAAAACCTTCAAAAATTTTAGTAACAACTCACGTTCAACACTAGACAATATTGTTCACATATTTTCTTTCAATATTACCAAAATGCCTGAGTTACCTTGTCTGTTTATTTCTCATGTTCTGATAGCCTCAGTATAATTATCGCCAAGAGAACCTGTTGTATTCTGTGAGAATTGTTGTTGTAATTTTAGAGTTTTTTTTTATTTCAAAAGTTAATTAGAAATATGCTTTATCTATATATCACGATTAAATACTTCACGAATAAATCACGAATCACAAATATTCCATAGTTTTTAACCATTCAAATACCATTGAAATGAAAATCAATCACTGCATGTGTTAAAGTAACCTTCTATCACATATTCACTTTTATTTTGTCCCTCGTGCAACAGGTTCTTCTAAACCAAACAAAAATGCATAATCTTTTAAACCATTTTTTATTGTTTTTTTTACGGTAAACCATGATTATAATTACCCAAACCTTTTTTCTATTGCAATGGAGAGTGGCTGAAGCATCTTGTCTTGTCTAGTGATTAAAAAAATGCAATTCGTGTATTCCTCGTGAAAATATTTTCGTGAGATTCAACATTTCCCTTTACCAAACTACTATTATTTTGACCACATGTTGATATACTTAGTCAAAGTTGTAAATGTGGGTTGGTACTAGTGCTTGAAATTAGCATTATTTGTAGTTTTTCTCTCCAACCGTTTAATTTTATTTTTGTTTTGACCATGTGTTAATTATTTCCTAATTATAAGGAACCACCAAGCCTGTTCACAATAAGAAATTCACGGTCCTTTATTTTTCACAATAGAAAAAAACATACTTGTTACAGAGAACCCACCTCTACACAAAAAATTAATTTCCTCTTCCGTAGAAAATCAAGTTTAGGTTTCCTGGGTGCATCTCTTATCAGATTTGAACTGTTCAGTCACCTCTGGTATGATTCATATCATGAAGAACTTGTCGTATCCTGAGAGGATATGCCGTTATATGGGAGGATATGCGCTTATAAGGCGGATAAATCCTTAAGGACAGTGACTTCGTCACGCCCCAGGTTATATAATCATTTATTATTTTGCAGGTTATATATGAGTTGTTAGTGGAAGATGTTGATAGAGTTGGATCAGTGTCTAGTTATACAAAAATTTCAAGGACAGCTAAGTTTATTGATCTCTTTCTTTTGCTTATGTTTGATTGATGCTTATATGTATATGTTGATTTTTATCTGTGGATAATTCTTATGACTAATTTATCCTACAATCTTAAGGATTTATACTGGAATTCGTGTGCCCTAAATTGCATATCTATCACAACCTATGAAGCCCGGATACTCCAAAATGGAGACGTACCCGTATCCGATACGTATCAGATACCGATACTCCACGGATACTCGCGGAAACGTACCCACGAAGTATCGAAATTAATTATTTTAATTTTAAAAAAATATTTGATCGGATACTTATAAGATACTGCGTATCCTATAAAAGATGAAGAGTAAAAAAGTGAGACAATGTTGTGAAAATTTAGTGGAAATGTATATGATTCAATTTTATAAGAAAACTTTACATTTTTTATTTTGATCACATGTATTATTTTTAAAAAATTATGACTTTTATAATAATATAATAATGAAGAGCAATCAATGTTGGTTTTCTTCAAGTATTTTACATGCATATAAGTCTTAGTATAAAATTTTGTTGACGTATCTTAACCGTATCGTATCCTAAATTTTAAAATTCCGCGTATCCGCGTACCCGTATCGTATCGTACCCGCACCCGTATCACGTATCCGGGCTTCATAGATCACAACGATTTGGACAAACAGGTTCCTTTGTTTTGTTGATGTTACGTGTGTAGTGTTACGATTCTAAAACATGTTTGCTGCGATCCATCTGTAACATGATTATATGCATCTAATTCTTACCTTGCTGTCAAAAGAAGAACAAGTAGATACTCGCCACTTTCTAGAGATGTAAATGCCGCAAAAGATTAATATAAGGAGCCAAAGAGGTATGGATATGTTCCTGGTCTCTTGGCAAACGAGGCTAGACGCCAGAAAATTTGCATGGTGGGGCATCATAAATGTATAAATTTGTAACAAAAAATGCATAAAATTGAAATCATAAAATTAAAATTTAAAATAATGAGATTTTAGATTTACCTCTTAGAAATCAGTAACGAAGGAATATAGAGTAGAATAAAGGGAGAAGAAGAGTAGAGACAAGAATAGAAAATAGAAGGATGAGGAAGACAAGAGTGAGTGTGAGTTTAATATCATTTCTTTGGTTGTAGGTGTGGGACGATGAGTTTTCACTTTTTTTATGTTGAACATGTCTGAATTGTTGTTTGTTTTAATAATAATAAAAAAATAAGTCATGCTAACTAATGCCCTCGTATACTTAATAAGGAAAAAATAAGTAAATTTTGTATTAAAGAACTTTTTTTTTATACTTTTTAGAGATCGACTATACAAGTTCCAAGATATTTGATGGCTTATAATAGAAAAGTTAGTTAATTGAAATTAAAATACTTGATAATTTAGCTTTTGTAAATATAAAATAATATTAAAGTACATAATTATATAATTTATAAAAAATAATATGATTTCCAATCTCGCCTCTTTTTTCCACTTTAAATGAGAGATAAAAAATCAATGTGTATGTTGTGCATGTGTCAAGATGTTGGACATGTAATCCGTATGAAATGAGAGATAAACATTCATGTGTAGTATTTTAAACAACAAGAGGTATAAACAAGAGGCATCACATTTGTGATTTATCTACATCAATTGGAATTCACGTCAACGTTGGTTGATTAAAGGATATTTAAATTACCGTTTTGTTTGCCTATGTTCATGAGCATCTCAAGATGAAGACATTTACTATTAAAATTACTTTTCACAAAAATTTGTGCAGGCAGGTGCCCACACAAGGCTATACCTACCTCCACCACTGTTCAGGAGCATATTTATCATTTGATGTTCTGTGTATCAAGAATATAAGTGGTTTCTTTTGTGATAATTTAGAAGTGATATTTTTCTTTAAAAACAAAAATTCACATGGGGACATTTTGTTTCTTTAGAATCGATTGATTAATGTTTTTTTTATGCGATATTGTTTATATAGTGAAAATTTATTTAAAAATATGACTGTCATGAGTCTATGATATTCACAATAGGAAAATCCTTTTCAACAATCACTCTTTTATGTGTACATTCATGAGAACTATGATAGCATCTTTAGCTGAAGTAGTGATTCATGTAATATTGTTTTGAGCTATTTTCTTATGCCTTCGATCCTTGCTGCTTATTGCTGATCAATGTTGAGAAAATATTTCAATTTTAATCTCATGTATCAATTATAAACTAACTTCAAAATTAAAGTATGAGAGTGTACGATTTCGACTTTCTAAAATCATGAGTCATTATTTTGGAACATATAGTGTAGTCATATTATAATGTAACGTGTAAAGTTCTCTGAACTGAGCACCTGACTAATATGTTAAACATATTTGAGTTAGATCATTATATGCTTTATAAAGCTTTGCTGGTTTATAGACTTGTGATTTTAGCATGACATGGAGTATATGATCTAATTAATTGGATATGACTTCAACAAAATAAATCTATAAGTAGACTTATTTTATTGATGAATGTTGTCGTTTAGTAGCCAACGAAACAGACTTGTATAAATTTATTGTGTAATCCGAGTTTATTTCTATAAACTTGATGAAATATGAAGTTAATTGACTTAGAGATATCTTAGTCAATATTTGTGAATTAAGCGGATCCGTATATAAAACCCCTGGGAAGAAATTTAGGGAAATGAGATTTTGCCACTAGAAAACGACAAGTAATAGGAACCCAACCTTTGTGATTAGAGATCCCATGAAGAAGGTTCAATGGGTAAAAACAAGTTACTTGTTAGTTCTGTTAGCACTAAAATAATGTTGTCTTTTTTTTTTTCTATAGTGTACGATAACGAATATGAGATGTGCTAAATAATATAAAATTGAGAGATAAGCTTTAAAGGCTTTTAATGATTACCATAAGCCCTTATGGGTGGTGCATGGTTGTAGCATACACTAGATGGAATTGATAACGTCACCGCAAGTATACGGTTATTATCGAGTAGTAAAAATATTGATCCATAGGAAGTTTTGTAAAATAAAAAGCGTCTTGGAATTTATTGGTATATCTAATGACAGAATATAAATAGTCAAGACTATATCTCTATTCTATATTGAATCTATTTTCCAAAGACAAGATTCACTAAGGTAATTCATGTTTTCTTTTGAAATACATGAATGTATCCCAATAACAATCACGCTTATTCTCATGGTTGATTGCTATATGAGACCCATTAAGCACGAATCTTATGGCCTCAAGACATCACAAAGCTACTCATTTGGGGTGTTCCCATCAAGCTTTGAGATGCCTTGTCTAATCTCATTTGTTCCAATATCAAGCTTCTTCGTTCGATACTTCACTTGATATTTGAAATGATGAAATAGTAGTTGTTGAACTTCTCCGTTCGGTATTTCTTTCAACACTTGCTATTGAGTTTAAAAACGATGAGATTAGATAGGAAAATGGTTTTGAATAAAATAGAGTCTAGGCTTGGTTTGATTAGGATCTAGTCATTAGACTTTTCCAACAATCCCAAGACTGGACAAGTCTACACACGATTGTTAATTGTAGACGCTTGACAAATTATAAATAACATGAATTTAAATTGCATAAAGATAAATGACAAGAATGTAAAGTGCAGAAATGTAAATAACAGAAAATATAAATTGCAGGAACTTAAAAGTGCAAGAAAATGTAAAGAAATGAACTTAGAGCAAAGTAGCAATTGGATTTCACTATAGTAACAATACACCAAGTCTAAGCTCCCTTACAAAGCTGATTGTAGCCCTATTTATAGCTAAAAACCTCAGACAAGGTATTAAACACGGATTACATAGCAATAATGAGCATTTCCCAAGAGTTTTCAATCATTAAAATTGATTGCATAACGCACACGGTTGTGCCATATGGGCGCACGACCGTGCCATGTTTTAAAACTGAAAGCTCTGAAAAATTGAAGAGGCACACGAACGTGCCATTTGGGCGCACAGCCGTGCGTGATGAATCTGCCTTGGATGGCACAGTTTGCTCAAAATGGACGCACAACCAGTTCAAAAGGTGGCACAACCGTGCCACCTAAAAATTGTCTTGAAACTTGATTTTTCTTGTTTGGCTCTTCATGATTTTGCTCCAAGATGCTTGCTCTTCATTATTTTTACTTAGAAAGAAAAACAAGTGCTTTGAAGTAAAATAGTTCAAGAAAATAAAGTAAAATGACTAAAATTGATTTCAAATATACCCTTAAAAACCCTATAAAATACTACTTATCAGGAATCACCTATATGAGTGTCAAGTGGGGCTGCTTGCATGAGACCGTGGCGGGTCTCTAGAGCCCTCATGAATACCAGGCTCGCGCACGGCCTGTTAGCGCACAACCGCTTAACTGCAAGAATTGTGGGGGTGTAATGTGATTGTGGGACCTCTAGCATGCAACAGGTGTATTAGGTTCCATAGCTTGCTAAACCAATTCACTATGTCTTAAGTCTTGTGACTCTATTTTATTGGGTTCCATAGTTACCGGGTCTCCGACAATCGAGTAGTTTGATGATGTTATCGGTGCTCTATTTTATGATTTCTCTATTTTTTTTAATGCAAAAATGTGAGGTATGCCGTTTGTTTGCCTACTAAAGTTACCAGGTAGGTATTCTTAACTAATTTTGATGTAATTACATTCTATAATTGTAATGGCTTTGATCTATTTGAGCTAAACAAATTAAAACTAATCGCTAAGGGTAGTTTATTTGGAAATGATTTGCTCCATTGCATGTTCCATTTTGAAGTATGTCTCACATGCATTTTTTATTGAGATTAGGATAATGACTAAGTTGCTATTCCACAATCAAATATGGTTTGTGTTGTGCATCCTAATAAGACCACATGTATGATTCTCTTACTTGTTAAAGGCTAATTGAAGCAGGCATAATGTTTTCAATTCCTTTGTCACGGTTTTTGGTGTTGTGACCATGTTTGTTTGAATAATGCTTATAGCTTTTTCTAATTTTAGATACACAATTTTGCCTTAGAGAATATTTCTTTTCACAATGAAGAACGGATAATGTTTTTGTAAAAGGATTCAAAACACTTGAGAAAATTGTTGTATTGATTAAATATGGTTATTATGCATGGAAACTTTTACTTCAAAAGAAAAATATAATATTTGAATCAAGTACTTGCTGTTTTTATCATCATTTAGGGGATTAATTAATTGTAAATTGTTTACAAGAATGAAGTGTATTGGCAGTGCTTGCATATGTATATTCAGTGATTGAATACTCTGATTAAATTTGATTTATATGCGCAATGATTTTTTCAACTTAAGTTCTTAGCACATTCTATTATGAATATTATTTTTCTATCCCTATGAATGACATGTGAGCAAAATTGTGATAAATCTTCGATGTTTATGCATAGATGAGACAAAGTGTATTTTGAGCGTTAAGTTATGAAACTTTGCTAGTTTATTATGGGCTTGTGTGTTTTTGTTTTTTAGCATGCTAGAGAACAGATGATCTAATTGCTTCTGTGAAAGAATTTATTTGTGTATGGTATCTGTGGAAAAGAAGATTCAAATAATTGTATATTTTGTGTAATAAGATTTTATAGTGTTAATTGAGTTGTGTAGTCATGTCATGATCTATTGGCAAGATAGATAAATGCTCTTAATATGTGGATTTATTGATGTCATAATTGTGAAAATTTGCATGATCTATTTAATGAGTTTGTTGTATAAATAATTTTGTGATGGTTTATTTAACTCGTGAAATATTTGAAGGTTGGTATAGTTATAGGTTTCTAGTATGTTTTGATGATGTCTAAGTAGTGTTATTGATGTTGTTTTATCATTGATGTTGTTCTATCATTTGTAGTTAGCATCTTGTTAAAGCACCTAGCAACTATGTTTATTTGATTCCTATAATTCCTAGGAACCTAGCTTGCCTTGCGTCTGAAGTAATCCTTTTGTTTTGGTCAAATTTTTGCTTTTCTAAGTATTTGATTCGAATCAGACTCATGTGATTCATATCATGAAATCTTTCTGCCTCTTTTTAAAATAACATGATTCGAATCATGAAACTATGAATCGTATCATAATGAATCGTATCACTCTCTCTTTGAATTGTTCTTGAAAACTCACTGACTTGATTTGAATCATGAAGCTATGAATCGTATCACCATGAATCGTATCACTCTCTCCTTGAATCGTATCTTGAAAATTTTCTGACTTGTGTTTTAGGCTTAGTGATTCGAGTCACATGTTGTGTGAATCGTATCACTCTTGTTTCTGGGCAGTTTGATTCGAATCAATATATGTTTGATTCGTATCAATCTTCATACGTTTCTTGCTTGTCATTTTGTGTCTGATTCAAATCACTCATTTAGTGATTCGAATCAATATGTTGTTTTTTGCCAAAATATTACACTTGTCACCCTTTTCTATATATACTCATATCATCCAAACCTTACATGAACTAAATCAATTACATTTATTCTCTCTAGTTCCCCATACCTCATTGTTCATTGTGTTCTTGAGATTAAACACTTTTTCTAAGAATCATTGTGTTTCATTGAGTCATAGATTGCTAGAGTGCTATAGGGATTGTAAGTTGATTTCTTTCAAGGATATTGGTTGGGAATCAAGGATCCGAAGCGAATTGAATGATCTCATTCCACCTCCAAGGGTTTGGGGGTTCTTTCTAATTGTTCTTGTGTTCAAGGGGATCCACTCACCGGACGGAGCATCAAAGAGTTCGAGTGAAGAGCTCGAAGGGTTGCACGGGTGTTTGAGGAATCGAAGATACAAGAAGCACAAATTCCAAAGGGTATTTGAAGATTGGGGTTGTGGTTGCATAAAGGTTGGAAAGCTAGGGTAGTTTGAAGGAACTCTTGTAATCATTTGTAATTCAACATTCATTATCATAGTGGAGGTCCTTGGTGGAGACGTTTTCCACTAAGAAGAGTAGACATACCCCGAAGCGAGGACGAAAGGGGGAACTACTATAAAAATCCGGTGTTTTCTCTCTTTCCCTTACTCCTTTAATTTCGTTAAATTCATATATAAATTATGTTAATTGAATATTGATTGAATTGAGTGTGATTAAGTTTCTTATCTTAAGCTTTGGTTTGATTCTTTGAATCAACCTTATTCAAAATATATTTGATCACACTGTATTTCAATTAAGTCTCAATTAACAAGTTTATACCCTTGTGATTTCATTAGTTTAGTGTGCTTTATTGTTGTTAGGTTTGGTTTGATTTGTCTAGTCTTACAGCTTGTAGCTTGTATCAATATTAGATTGTATTGTGATTTATTATAATTGAATCACTCAATTCAATTTGTAAATCTGTGTGCATAGTCTTTATAGTTTTTGTCGTTATCTTACGCTTCAAGCAATTTCGAATAGTCAACTCTTTTAAATCGCTTTCGCTAAAAAGGCGTTACTCACCCCCCCCCCCCCCCCCCCCCACCCAGCTAATACATCGTTGCCATATAGACCAACAATATTAAATGATATATTATGGATTATCCATTGTATTAAACTAATACAATGATGTTTAATGAAGTTAACTCTTAATTATATTAACAATTGTGGGGGCATTGTCACTTGATAGTCCTTCAAGCATACTTGGATAATCAAATTATCAATAGATTTACGTTTATCCTTGTTGATAGTGACGTCTCTTAGAGTTTATCTATGTAGACTATTTTATTATCCGTTTTGTGGAGATGTTGTGGCTTGAAATTTGTCCAAGTAGACTTGATAAACCATATTAGGGAAGTTGATTTGACAATGCATGATATATTATTTAGAATGGGTGAACCATTGTATTAATTAGATTTATCTTATTGATGAATAAGTTGTCGCTTAGTAGCCACCTAAGTAGACTTGAACAAATTTATTGTGAAAACCGAGTTTATTTTTATAAACTTGATGAAATATGAGGTTAATTGACTTAGAAACGCCTTAGTGGATCCGAATACAAAAGCATGGGAAGATAATTTTGGAAAATGGGACTATGCCACTGAAAACGACAAGTGATGGGAACTCAACCTTCGTGATTGTAGATCCCATGAAGAAGGTTCATATGGGAAAAACAAGTCACTTGTTAGTTATGTTAGCATTAAATAGTGTTTTTCATAATGGATATGAGAAGTGCTAAGTAAATTTAAATTTGAGGGTAAGGTTTAAATGCTTTTAATGATTACCATAAGCCCTTATGGGTGGTGTATGGTTGTAGCATGCACTAGATGGAATCACCTATATGAGTGTCAAGTGGGGCCGCTTGAATGAGACCGTGACGGCTCTCTAGAGCATTTATGAAAACCAGACACGCGCACGGCCTAAATGCGCAACACAGCGATAACACGAGAATTGTGGGGGTGTGATGTGAGTGGTAGACCTCTAACATACGTCAAGTGTCTTTGGTTTATATAACTTGATACACCAATTTACCTGCAGGTTAATCATTTTCCGGTCATCTGCAACAACAATATCTATCACTATAACATGTCCCTGTATAGTTTCCTTATATCCTAATCAAGCATGATTGTAACATATATGGTTCATGTTTGTTGATTCCAAAGGGAATTTGTTCTAAGACGCAAAATGGATTGGGAAAAGATCGGATAAGAGAGTGTTGGGAGAATCTACAAATGGTAATACCGACCCTTTTGCTTTAGAAGGAAAATTACCATCAAGAATAAGAAAGAAAAATCATTACTAATTGACAACAACAAGTTGAGTGGTTATAGTCTCACTTCTACACCAGGAAATGTTTGTTGCGTTCTTTTAGTTTTATAACTTTTTTTTTTGAGAGATTAGTTTTAGAACTTGGGCAACAAATAGTGCAAAATTATATGGAACTTTTGTTTGTGACTCTGATTGGTAAGGCACAAAAACAAGCTTATGTCTTATAACTTATAGCTTATAAGCTTGTCTGGCAAAAAAAGACTTGTTTGGTAACAGTCTTTTCGTCAGGAACTTATAGCTTATTTCAGGAGCTTATAACTTATTTTTCAGACGCTATGTCAAGTAGCGTTTGAGCTTATAGCTTATAGCTTACTATTTTTTCTTCCTCTTTTACCCTTACAATTTTATTTAAATGCCAGTTTTACCCCTTATGTTTTATGATAATTTAAAATAAAAAATAAAGGCATTTTTCTTATAAATAATTTAAAATAATTTTTCAGACCATTGTTTTTTCTTCCTCTTTTACCCTTACTATTTTATTTAAATACCAGTTTTACCCCTTATATTTTTTTCCTCGTTTGAGCTTATGGATGGAATATGCAAGTATTTTTGAGCTCTGTAGGTTATATATAGGTAGTTAATTGGTCATTGAGCTCTGTAGGTTGTTATAAGGCATTTTTGAGCTATGTGTTATAAAAAAAAATATTCATTCTCAATGTGTCATTTTTTGTGTATTTTTAAATGACAATGATATTGTTGTTGTTATTATTATTATTAATGCATGTTGTTCTTGTCTTTATAAAAAATTGAATGATATAAAAATGTTCTTTTATGCAATTTTACATCTATCAACTTGTTGAACCGCTAATTTTATCAAACACTTCAATTAGCTTATCAACCATAAGTCATCAGCTATAAGCTATCAGCTATCAACCATTAGTCATAAGCTATAAGTTATCAGCTAGCTTATCAGATATCCGCTATTTTTGCCAAACAGACCGTATGTCTTCAATTTTTTGGAAACAAAATTATATGTCTTGTTATATATTTATGGGTTAATTATTAAAATTGACCATGTAATATACATGAAGTTCATAAAATGACTCTGTAAAAATAAAAACACATATTATAACCCTTTAATTAGAGATTCTTCTTATTTTTAACCCTTTAATATACACGTAACTCAGAAAAGTGACTTCAAAGTTGAATTTTTTCATAATTTTTTGCAGGCATGTTTACGATGTTAAAACATGACGTTCCGCAAAAAATTATAACTTTCAGACAAGAGACCTATTAATTATAAATTTTTAAAGCGCAAAAAATTCAAAAATGAAAACAACGGAAATCTCAACCTACAAATTGAATTTTGAGTTGACTATTTATATATAGAGACATCTATAAAAATACTTAGAAAGATCATTAAAATTTTATAGCATTTGAAATAAGCCTCAATTTATTTGATTTTTTAACCAAAACTTGCAAAATTGCAATTTTATTCCGAGTAAGCATATACTCATGGGTCAAATTTTGTAGGCATGGTTAGAACATCATAAGAACCTTCATCATGAAATTTTAGACTTTACATATACTACAAGGTCAATTTTAACAATTAAACCCTATATTTATTCATACGTCCTAAATTATAAGAAAAACAACTTTTTTTTGTCTCAAATTATAAGCAAAAAAGACAAACTTTTTATCCTAATTAATTATCTTGTTTAAAAAAAATCATTTTTTTCAAAATGAAATTAAATGAAAATTGCATTCAATTAACTCTCTCATTTTCTCCATAACCAATGACGCATGAAAATTATATTTACATATTCCCAATAAACTTATCCTATGGAAACACACGAGAAACTATACTCCAAATTAGTAGTATTATGTTTTAGTTTTCTTAATAAACATGAAATGATATTTTTTTTTGTTTATAAAAAGACGGAGGACACCCACACAACACGGGTAGGTTTACCTATGATTTTCCTATCAAAAGTGTAACGACTTCGAATATATAATTTTTTTTGTTACTTCATAAATAATGGATTAAAATACCCAAATACAAAACAAGAAATTATGTCATTGACTATCCTCGTGACCATAGCTAAGTTGACAAAGACAATGCTTATTATATGCAGGGGTCGGGGTTCGAATCCCGACACCCTACTTATTCACCTTAAAAAATAAATTATAGCAATTAGACTATTTGACTAAAAAAAATATGTCATTGACTTGAATGAAGTAAATCATAGTTAAATATTCAATAAAAACAACCACAAATTAACATAATTACAATGTTTGACATTTTTCATCTTCCCCTTCAATTGTTATTAGCTGATTACGTTAGTACCATCCCCATAAAAATGACACAACAATTATGGAGATCGTATGAATGGCCAATTGTAACCATGACATCATAACCCACTCCCAAAGGATAAGTGAGAAAGAAAAAAAGAGGAAAATTGCAACGAAAATGAAGAACAATGCGAGACTACTTATATCCACAACAACATCCTATATTGTAACTATAGGCGAAGGAAATGTTTAAAATGATCCAACCGACCAAAAATGAATTAAACACATCACAAATCGTTCAAACATTGTTTGTAACGCCACTATGCCACTATCAATGTTTTGTACTGTTTTAGACTATATAACCTACACTTGTCCATATTGTTTCGGATTATATAATCAAAAAATTTCTTAGATTGTGTTAAAACTAGAGTTTTGAAGAGTTTGACACGTTTCAAAGAATCGTGTTCAATAAACAAAAAATACAAAAAAACAACCATTAAATCAAATTATTCAACAACGTAATAATTTCAACAACATAACTCCAACAAGTTAATTAAATAACAAAACACAAAAACATAATTCACAAATAAATTTCTTCATTGGGATCCTCTATGCAAATTCGTAAGTCTTGAGCCGAATCAAACTTTCTCAGATATCATGAAAAGATTTGACCAAGGAACCTCTAACTTGATGAGTCCATTTGAATTGTACTAAATGAATAAAGAGAACATGGTTTCCAAGTTGTATTCGTTTCGGAGCTTAATATTGGTGAACTGGACTCCATTTTAGTCGATGGATGGACGACGATACTCAACACCATCCACACTTCTTGTATCTTTGTGGTTGAGACAGCGAATAATTTGGTCTAATTGATCCTTCAAGAGAGAGTGTGACATCAACACGGACCCTAAACATGTTAGATTTCCCACCATTGTAGTAAACTACAACTAGATTAGTGTTCATATATACTGGATAAGTGTTCACAGTTCGGTGATGGAGTTCGCAAATGAACCAACACTCGTCAATTTATAGAAGATCATGCGCATCGTGGACCAATAAAACTGTCACTGCAATGTGGACCACAAAAAATCCTGTACTTGATTGACTTGGATTGTATAATCCAAACGTGCCAAACCCTCCACACACACAAGTTTTAACACAATATAGTTACATCGAACAAGTACGAGCATCTGTTTGGATTATATAATTCAAATCAATTTAGAAAATAGACGGTGACTTGGTCAACAAGGTTGGACGATTTCATGCATTTTTTTACCAACTTCGACCATCGTTACAATTTATGGTTGTCCTTTTTGCCTATAAATACTCACTCATCTTTCTTAATTTCTCGCATTCTTTCCTTTCCTTTCTTACTTTTCTTTTGGGGTGGTTATGACATCAATGTTTAAGTGTTGACCTTTCATACGAATGTCAACATAGACATTTGTGTCATCTTTTAGGGTAAGTATGAATGGTCAAAGTGGACTGTCCTACTTCAACTTGTATTTCAGATCAATCTGGATCTATGATTGTTCAAAGCAGTTTCCACCTTCTACTAATTCATCATCTTGGATCTATGATTGTTCAAAGCAGATCGAGAGGGATGACATACCTTCATTCTCAATCTTCTTATGCAACAAATTTAGTTTTAATTGCAAAACATATGATTTTACTTCGATACAAGTTCTTAATGTCACTCATGTTTTCATATGAATTTTAGATTTAATGTTTGAAAATCCATATGCAAGTTGATCAAAAAGACAAAAATTATGTGAAAAAAAGTGTTGGGTTTTTGTAGATTGGCTACATTTTGCAAAAACATCTACTAGCTAGATGCTTGGACAGATGCGGTAGCATATGGAACAACATTATGTGACTTGTGTTTTTCGCGCCAGCTAGCGCTTTATTTTCTGTACGCAATCTTCCAAAGATTTGCTTGAAGATTTATTTTCCTCTAGCTTGCTGATCAAGGCGTGTGTATCTGATGTTGTGTAAAAGGCAGTCTTGCCTTGGTATTTTTTCCACAAGATATCGTTCTATATTTGGAAGCTTTTTATTATTTCTAGAAGATTTTCCAGCTGGACCGGACAATGTCCACGCTCTGTGTTGAAGCCCAAACCCGTGCTATCTCAGTATTATATATTTGTGAAGACAAACCCTAATGGTGTAACTGAAAATCGTGTGTTATAGCAAAGCGTGTGTTTAAGGTTTTTAGGGTTTCTTTTGTTAGTTGTGAGTCTTGCTTGTATCTCCCTGATTCAAGCTAAGGACTGAGTTTGTTTGAGTTGTAATTGTAATCTGCTCCTAAGCTTTTAAGTACGGAGTGAGTATGTGTTATTAGAGTGTGTTTCTCTTGGTTGTGTTTTTTGTGTGGTTGATAACAATACTGTCTGTGCTGTTGGTAGGAATTGAGACGGGGTCTCATATCTAGGAGTTCCTAGATAGAGTTGACACTGGTAGGGTCTTGGTGCAAAGTCAAGTAGTGTGTTTACGTTGGTCTTTTCACTAGAACTATAATAGTGGATTCATTCCTGGATTGGTATCCCCCAGAGTAGGAGAGTTGCTCCGAACTGGGTTAACAAACTCACTGTGTACTTTATCTTTCTGCTGTGTTCCTTTTAATTCATGCTTTGTTACGTTGCGTTATTTTAATTTTAGTTCTGAGTAGGACAAGTGCTCGGACAATTGTGCCAACATTGTGCACATCGTTTGTCAGTCAGGTTGCCAGGAATTTCAAAAAGTAAAAGACTACATCATGACAAATTTTTGTTTACTCATCAATAAAAGGTGGGAAATACTACCTATGCTGAGTTGGCCCAATTAAAACAATGTATTTATATAACATTAAAAATACTAGAAAACAAATAAATAACTTTGAATGGTGCCAACTCAGCATGAACTGTGTTACCCACCTTTTATTGATGGATACCGAAGTTGTCACCCTAAATCATTATTTAAAATTAAATTAAGTGATGATAAATGTAATTTTGCCACGTTACTATTTGCAGTATCCCTAGTACAAAAAATACTACACAATCATAATATTATAAAAGGAGTTAAGGTCTGCCTACAAACCCTAGCCAAACCCTATGCAACCCCAACCCTTTTGTACTGCATTCTCCTTTTGGCGGCAAAACCCTACCCTTTGATTCTGTCAAAATGACAGGATTACCCTTCTGCTGCAAAATGACAACCACATAATTAGCCAATAGGAGATGATGCTTCACGTGACAGAACACAAAATTGAGCAATTGGAGCATACAGTTTCTGCTGCAAAATGACAACCACACAATTAGCCAATAAGAGATGATGCTTCACGTGACAGAACACAAAATTGAGCAATTGGAGCATACGGTTTCATACCAGAACATGTTCTTCTTCCTTTTCTTTCAATCCATTTTCATTTTTCTCTTCACAAACCCAATCTCTCTCTCCCCCTCTCTCCCATACGGCAGCTTCTTCTTCCTCTCCTCCCAATCCATTTTCAGTTTTCTCCTCATAAACCCAAACTCTCTCTTTGAATTTTGCGTGAAATGTAAAGAGTGATGTGAGGTGTTTACCAGAGAGTAATGAACATGAGGAGCAGCACACAGGAATTAGAAACCAGTTTGCGGCTTTTTCTCACTCTCTAAATCCATACTATCTCTTCTTTTCCAATCAACCGCATCTCTCTGTCTCTCTTCCTTGCTTTTCCACTCTCCTTCTTCTTCCTCCATCCTCCTCCTTCTTCTTCCTTTTTTCTACAGACTTTCATCTTTTATCTCAGTTTCTTTTTTTCTCAAACGGTAGTTCCTTCTCTCTCAAAACCATAGCTTCTTCTTCCTCTCTCAAACCATAGTTCCTTCTCTGAAGATCAGAGTCTGAAGATCAGACTCTGTTGTTTTCTCACATAATCACATGTACTGTGTTGTATTAGAGTGACTTGAGGATTAAGTAATCGTAAATTTGTGTTATCCACGTATATCTGTATTGTGGTTTGCATGGCTAATACTTTTTAGTCATGTTGGGCAAAGTTATTAATTATGTGTTGATTTAACCTGATCCATTTGGAACATTACTAAAACATGAAGAGTGTGCAGCCCTTAGAACAAAGCTGTAAATTAAAACAGTATAACATGAAATGGATGAACGAGTAAAAACACAGAAAAATTAAATGTAAGAAATTAAGAAGGAAATGTATAAGATTGGGAATGAAAGGGTTATCTCCTTTGGATCAGTTTTCCTTTTGAAGCCATAACCCTCGCTTTTAAGAATTAAAAAAGAGAGAAAAATCAAGAAAACAAGTAATGAACCTTTGTACTTGGTTTTAAAATTTATTATTTATAAGAATCAACCCTTCCTATAAATAATAACTTAACACAAAATCAACTGTAATGATTGTGTGAGTTGGGAAAATCTATTTCCATACATTAAACTTCTTGAGCCACAATCATTGATATCTTAATTTGGATTGTTAGCTTGCAATCCCTGGAATTAGTAAGGCGGCTATCCCACTTGAAGCACTCATGATGAAGAGTTAATAAGTTTTATTTCACTCTAATATTGATCAGAGTCTGGAATTAGTAAGTTTTATTCAATCTAATATAGATCAGAGTCTGAAGATCAGAGTCTGAAGAACAACGTCTGAAGAACAGTGTCTGAAGATCAGAGTCTAAAGAATAGTGTCTGAAGATCAGAGTCTGAAGCTCAAAGTCTGATGAACAGTGTCTGAAGATCAGAGTCTGAAGATCAGACTCTGTTGTTTTCTCACATAATCACCTGTACTGTGTTGTATTAGAGTGACTTGAGGATTAAGTAATCATAAATTTGTGTTATCCATGTATATCTGTATTGTGGTTTGCATGGCTAGTACTTTTTAGTCATGTTGGGCAAAGTTATTAATTATGTGTTGATTTAACCTGATCCATTTGGAACATTACTAAAACATGAAGAGTGTGCAGCCCTTAGAACAAAGCTGTAAATTAAAGCAATATAACATGAAATGGATGAATGAGTAAAAACACAGAAAAATTAAATGTAAGAAATTAAGAAGGAAATAGTATAAGATTGGGAATGAAGAGTCTGAAGAACAATGTCTGAAGATCAGAGTTTGAAGCTCAGAGTCTGATGAACAGTGTGTGAAGATCAGAGTCTGAAGATCAGACTCTGTTGTTTTCCCACATAATCACGTGTACTGTGTTGTATTAGAGTGACTTGAGGATTAAGTAATCGTAAATTTGTGTTATCCACGTATATCTGTATTGTGGTTTGCATGGCTAATACTTTTTAGTCATGTTTGGCAAAGTTATTAAATATGTGTTGATTTAACCTGATCCATTTGGAACATTACTAAAACATGAAGAGTGTGCAGCCCTTAGAACAAAGCTGTAAATTAAAACAGTATAACATGAAATGGATGAATGAGTAAAAAAACAGAAAAATTAAATGTAAGAAATTAAGAAGGAAATAGTATAAGATTGGGAATGAAGGGTTATCTCCTTTGGATCAGTTATCCTTTTGAAGCCATAACTCTCGCTTTTAAGAATTAAAAATGAGAGAAAATCAAGAAAACAAGTAATGAACCTTTGTATTTGGTTTTAAAATTTATTATTTATAAGAATCAACCATTCCTATAAATAATAACTTAACACAAAATCAACTGTAATGATTGTGTGGGTTGGGAAAATCTATTTCCATACATTAAACTTCTTGAGCCACAGTCATTGATATCTTAATTTGGATTGTTAGCTTGCAATCCCTGGAATTAGTAAGGCGGCTATCCCACTTGAAGCACCCATGATGAAGAGTTAATAAGTTTTATTTCACTCTAATATAGATCAGAGTATGAAATTAGTAAGTTTTATTTCACTCTAATATAGATCAGTGTCTGAAGATCAGAGTCTGAAGCTCAAAGTCTGAAGATCAGAGTCTGATGATCAGAGTCTGAAGCTCAGAGTCTGATGAACAGTGTCTGAAGATCAGAGTCTGAAGATTAGACTCTGTTGTTTTCTCACATAATCACATGTACTGTGTTGTATTAGAGTGATTTGAGGATTAAGTAATCGTAAATTTGTGTTATCCACGTATATCTGTATTGTGGTTTGCATGGCTAATACTTTTAGTCATGTTGGGCAAAGTTATTAATTATGTGTTGATTTAACCTGATCCATTTGGAACATTACTAAAACATGAAGAGTGTGCAGCCCTTAGAACAAAGCTGTAAAGTAAAGCAGTATAACATGAAATGGATGAATGAGTAAAAACACAGAAAAATTAAATGTAAGAAATTAAGAAGGAAATAGTATAAGATTGAGAATGAAGGGTTATCTCCTTTGGATCAGTTTTTCTTTTGAAACCATAACTCTCGCTTTTAAGAATAAAAAAAGAGAGAAAATCAAGAAATTATTATGATGTTGTGCTAATTGATAGCTAACCAATTAGATAAAGGGATTTACAAAAGAAATAATTTTTTATTGAAATTATTTCGCTACATAGGGAGGCTATTAGGGTTAGTCTTAATCATATCAAGGTTTTTTGCATGACCCAAGGTTTCTTGAGCCACTCAATTGCCTTGCTCAAAAAATATTATGCACAGACCAAATAATTTTACCGGATATCCAAACAAGTGGCTTTGGGTCTGCAATCTCAAAACACAATCACACACATCAAACTTTCTCTTACTCCTCCACCTCCCATTCCTTCACACACACACACACACACACTCTCTCTCTCTCTCTCTCTCTCTCAAACTGAGTTTTTGTTAATGGTGTTGAAATTAGAAAGGGGATCCCGACGGATATAACTGAGAGAGACAAGGTCTCGGTGAAATTATAATATTGCTATAAGTGATATGTTATTATAGTGTGGACATAAATGTGACTTAAATGCAATGTTGAGCTGAAACGTCATTTTGCTAAAAAAACTAGCGTGCTTAGATTTGATGTGAGGTGTTTGGCATAAAAAGGACTTCATTACTAACAATGTTTGATATAAATAAAATATATTAAAAAGTATATTGAGACAACTTCATAGTCTTTTCTTTTTTGTTCTTGCCATAAAGCATAAAGATGTTCAAGGTGACTTTTACAAAAGTATGTAATGAAAAAGTAGAGATGTATGTAGCGTCTTTTGCAAAATCTGTATAAAAGTTATAGATCATTGTTCAATCCAACTAAGAGAATTTTGAATCAATTATGAAATTTTCTTTTTCAAATGTATAATGAGATTGAATATTCATATTATTTGCATATAAGTTTGGTTGATTGAACAAATCATATGTTATTTAAATTTAAGTAGTTTTTTTTTGAAATGCTAATCATATAAAAATATTTTAAAAGAAGTTTGTCGATAATGCATTTGAAAGATATTTTAGAATGATTTTTATCTCATATTGTATATCTATTAATTTCTTTTATGATTTTTAATAAGCACTAGTCAAAAGTCCTTATTTACTTCAAGAAAAATGTTAAAGATGTTGTTAACTGATGAGGAAGTTGAAGATAAAAATGTTAGATATAATGTAGATTATAAAGAAGTGGTTCAAAATGTCTGTTAGTTAACGTTATTATTACCCATGTGATGTTGCAATAAAATTTCAATTATAATATATTTCATATTTTAATTTATTTTCATGCGATGTTGTAGTTCTAAATTGTTAATATATTGTGCTCATTATTGACCCGTCCGATAACACATGTGGCCGTCTAGTAGATAGTTACAGCTACTACACTCAAGAATGGCACACTGACTTATTCACACACTCACCCTCCCTCCCTCCCGCCAAACTCAAAATCCAAAACCCTAATCCACCCTTCAACCTCACAAATCAAACCCCCACTTTTACAATTCACACCCCCACCATGAGTTTCGCCGCATACAAAATGATGCAACACCCAACCGGAATCGACAACTGCGCTTCCGGTTACCTAACTCACTCCCGCTCCGATTTCATCCCTCGTATCCCTCCTCCTGATTCCGATGACCTCGACGCCTCCGATTGGGTCCCGCAACGCGATGTTGCTACCTTTCCGAATCTTGTTGTAACTGCCGCGAATGTGCTTGAGGTTTATGTTGTGAGAATTCAACATGATGTGGCGAAGGGGAAGTTGAATGCGGATTCTAGGGTTCTTGATGGGGTGAATGGTGCCAAGCTTGAACTCGTTTGTCATTACAGGTTTTGATTTTTGATTTTTTGAATCTGAATTTGAAAATTTGTTATTATTTTTAATAGTTAAGAGTTAGTTAGTAGAAATTTGGAATTGGGAATGATACATTGTTTTGCTCTTTTGTACAATTGGTTTGTTTTGGTTTTAGGGTAAATGTGGAAGTTGTTTAGTAGCTTGTGGATTATTGAAAAAAGTGATTTTTATGTTGGAAGTTTGAGGTTTATATAATTTAGAGATTAATGTTTTGAGGTCTTTTTTAAAAAAAGCATTGTGTTGTTTAACAGAATGAGAATTATTATAAAATAAAAAATCAGTTATCAGAAAACGATTTTTCTGAAAAACTACTAAAACAGTTGATCATTAGTTTAGCTTATGAAAAGAGCTTATACGAAAACAATTGAACTTTATTTTAGCTTTTCTGCTTCAATAATTTAAATCTGAAAACGAGAATGAGAAATTGTTTTGGTGTTTTGTGCAAATGGTTTATTTTGGTAGGGTATGTTGGCTATCATGTTGTAGAAGAAATACCTGTATGTGGAATTTTAGGGAAGTTTGTTACGAATTATAAAAAAAGTGATTTTGATATACAATTATAAAAAATGATTTTATGGAGGAGCTACGGAAAATAGCTTCTCATTTGGTGTTTCCTGTTTCGTGCTATTGGTTGTTTTGGTAGGGTACATTGGGCATAGTGTTGTAGAAATATGTGGAATTATAGGGTATGGAGTATGAAATAAGTGATTTTGCAGGATGAGCTGTTTTGTGTTTACATACTAGAACTAGAATGAAAATCAATTTTTTTCAATAAAAATAATCAGTTATAAAAAATATTTTCTGGAAAAGCTACTCATTTGAGCTCGTTCATCATTATGGGTTTTGCCTTGCTTATGCTCTGCTTCAAATTTTTTGAGGACATGTTTGAATGAAAATCACTCTTATTTTTTTAAAAAATATTAGTCATTAAAAAGGGTAAGACACCAATTGGTGGGACCCCTTCCCGGACCCTGCGTATGCGGGAGCTTTAGTGCACCGCGCTGCCCTTTATTAGTTATTAAAAAGGATTTTTCTGGAGAAGCTTCTAAAATCAGCTTCAAATTTTTTTAGATTCTCATTTTTTTTGAAAAGTTGTAACAAACGAATGAAAACATATGAAAGTGATTATTTTGTTTGAAAAAAGTGATTTTTTTCATGGAAAAAACTGTAACAAATGGGCTCTAAATCCGGTCCAAGGACCAACTAATCCGAGGGGTCCAATCCCACCGTCCACTTGCTGGGCCCCTTCTTAAAGTCAGAAAGTCTGAGCAAAGCTCTGCATGGACTAGCCCACTGAAATTGACACTAGGGAGGAGCACACTTCAAGGTCCCAAGTCAACACCACTAGGCCAACCCAAGGGGGTTGGGAATTTAAGTAGTTAATGCCGATTAGTGTTTATGTAGCTTTGCACTGGTTAGGCAGCAGAAAATTGAGTACTTCCTCTATTGGAATTAAATCCTGTTTGTTAAATAGTATTAAAAAAAAGTGATTTTGATACTCAAGAGATTTAGAAATAAATTGAAACTCTTGTGTTTGTTTATTGTAATGAAAATCCTTTTTTAAAAAAAAACCAGTTGTCCATTATTTTTGGGAAAAGCTGCTAAATACGGCTTCTCATTTGAAGCAAGTTTTAGATTTTTCTCAGATTCTCATTTTTTTTGAAAATCTGTTTGTTCAAAACTACTGAGAGTGATTGTTTTTTTTTTTAATAAAAAAAGTGAATTTTCATGAAAAATGTTGTAACAAACGAGCTTGAGAGTAATATTTTAGAGATTAGTAAAGAATGCGATTTTGATATTCAATTGTGTTTGTTTATTTGAATGAAAATCACTTTTTTTTTTTCTAAGAAAAAATAAACGAGTTATCAAAAATGGATTTTCCGGAGAAGCTATTAAAAACAGGTTTTCATTTGAAGTTGTTTTCTGTTATTTTTTAGATTTTTTTCTTTTTGTTTGAAAATTGTAGTAAATGCATTAAAACATCTAATTGGGGTTATTTGTTTTGTAAAAAGTGATTTTTTTTCACGGAAAAACCTGTAACAAACGGGCTCTGTATCTGGAAATGAGAATACATTTTGGTGTTTCATGTAATTGGTTATTTTTAGACTCACTATAGTAGGATTAACTAATTGTTATATGGGAAATGATTCATTCATCTTCTTGGCTTAATATTATCTTTATAAGGGTTACATTGTGAATGATTCCTCTTAGTCTTAGTATTCTTTTTGTGAGGGTAGCTATCATAACTTTGTTTATAGAAGATGAATATATTGATCTTAATTCTCAATTTAGATTTTTGGCATGTTAGTTATTATTACTATACATATGCTATCCCCAGTTGTCTATTTTGGACATTAGCCGTGTCGGAGTCCGTGCTTCTTAGGTTCTATGACCTCAGAATCTGAAGTTAAAAGGGATATTTATCTTTCACGTCACTGGTTGATTTGATGGAGTACTTGTGTGAATGTAAACTTGATTTTAGATGAGCTTGATTTGGCAAATTTGGTTATGGTTAAATTATGTTTGAAATGAAGTGATTTATGTGTGCAAACTTTTATCTCTAAAAGTAGCACTTGATAAAGAGCGTTATATCCAAGTCGATGTTTTATGCAATTCAACAACTTAATGAGGGTAAATTGTGGTTTGGACATTGGGAATTTAGTTTGTTATGGTTTTGTGGGTTTCCCTGATGAATTGAGTGGTTGATTTGGGCATCTATCTCAGTCCTGGTTTTATACTTGTGATTCAGGTTGCATGGCAATGTTGAAAGCGTGGCTGTGTTAAGCGTTGGGGGTGGTGATGCTTCTAGGAGGCGAGATTCTATCATCTTAACTTTTAAAGACGCAAAGATTTCAGTTCTAGAGTATGATGATTCTATCCACGGACTTCGTACCAGGTCTGTAGGAGGTTTTAAATCAGCAATTAAATGAATGTGCTTTTGTTTGGTAAATCATGCTCTTAATGGTGTCGTATTTTGACAGTGATTTCATGTTCAACTTTTCTCATCAATATTTTATCTGTTTAATTTGTGAGCATTCTATGCTAGATTATGTATGTATGAGGGATAGAGGTTATCTTGTACCATCTAAAGGATGAGGTTTATCTGTTAACTTATAACCTGATTTCTATTTTCCAGTTCTTTGCATTGTTTTGAGGGTCCAGAATGGCTTCATTTGAAAAGAGGCAGAGAACAATTTGCAAGAGGTCCGGTGGCGAAGGTTGATCCTCAAGGCAGGTGTGGCGGAGTTCTTGTCTATGATTTGCAAATGATAATACTAAAGACTTCTCAGGTTTATTTTCTATACTTCATCGACTCAAATAATTTTATAGCATCTTATTTCCCTTTTACCTTTTTTCTTCTGTAAAAATAAGAAATTACTAGAACAGTAATAGGGACGAAAAGATTTCTTCAAATGATCACTAGCATAAAAAGGATTACTTCAAATGATTCGTTGTTGTTTTATAAACTATAAAAAGATTTCTCTCCTGATGATCATGTTCTGGGCCTTTCTGGTCAGTTAAGTAGTGAGTCATCTATGGTATAGACTTTGTAGTTTGTGTAATTATAAAAAACTGGATCTTTTTCGGAGAGGGTTTTGGTAGTAGCAAGGATGGAAAGGTACCTTTTCTGTGCGCTATGCATACATTAGTTTGGTGCACTTGTATGGAGAGAGATTTCAGAACTTTTTTTCAGTTTCTTTTCGTTCTGCTTTAAGATAAAGTGGTTTCCTTAGCTTCTTTCTTTTGCTTGCCCTAGTGGTTTTGTTTAGGCATATTAATGTAGAACAAAAACGGGATCTGGGGAATATCATCAAGTCTCCAAAATTCTTGTGTGATAATAATTTCTTATAAGTAAAACACGGTGCAAACAACCATAGTTCATTAGTTCTACTAGTACTAGTTCAAAAATCTTGAATCTTAATATTAAATAGAAAACAGTGCATCAATCCCTCTATTTGTAAGAATTTTCAAGATTTAGCATCTACATGGTGAATTGTCAAAGCTAAATCACACCATATATTAACACAGTAGTAATCATAAATACTTAAAAGGCACTGTGTATTCCCATGGAGTTATTCTATATTCCAATGACCACAAAGCTAATGATCAGCAATAAAAACTTTCTCGAGCCATTTCGTTTTATTGTTAAAACATTTTTCTGCATTAAACTATAAATGCTTGAATGTACTGGTCTGTCACTTGTCTTTCTTTGAATGGTCAGCTGTTGAAGGATATGCTGCATGTATTTCTGTTGCTAATACAACACCATTGCTAGAATGCACTTTACTGCAAGTGTTATAACAAACAACGTTGCATTCTTTAATCCACCTGATTTCAAGAATCTGATTAAATGAAATGTTAGCTGTGATTTATTTTATTATCTCATGGAAAATTTCTGTCAATTAATTTTTGTTGTCTTTTAATCTCTTCTATTTATGTATTATTGTTGTCAGGCTGGTTCTGGTTTAGTTGGGGAGGATGATGTGTCGGGTTCTGGAGGTACAGCTGCTGCTCGTGTTGACTCATCTTATATGATAAATCTGCGTGACTTGGATATGAGGCATGTCAAAGATTTCACATTTCTTCATGGTGAGCATCACAGTTTTATTTATTACCATCTTGCCACTTATACTTTTTTTAATGGCAATGACAAAAATGCTAGGCTTCAAGATATTGAGTTCAGGTTAGTTTATGATGAAATGGAATCATGTTTGTTACAAATAACATCAATGTTAATTAATTCTTTAAGTATAAGTTTCAATAAAGATATGGGAAACTTTTTGTGGGGTTTGGGGGGGAGAAAAAGTGGCCTTGGCCCAAGGGAAATGAAAGCAAAAAAGAACTATCTTTGGCCAATATATCTCCACCATAGCATCAGTTATAAGCATGGAGAGGTCAGTAGAAGTGACAGAAATCACGTGAGATTCAGGAGAAAGTTGTGTGTTCCAATTAGTGTGATTTAGTTTTCTTAACACTCAGCAAGGACGACTGATTATTGAGGCCTTAACTTCATTCCAGACATATGAATGTGGCAAAAAAAAAAATGGTCTTCTGATTTGAAGTTCGCCTTCACAACACAATAGTTTTATTCCTAAGATAGATAGGCCACATTTGACATTAATATTTATTTATTTTTTTAAAAAGAAGTTAATTATATGTATTTCTTTGCTCCGTTTTGTTTGGAGAGAAGTGATAAATGATAACAATTGAAATGGAAGCTCAGAATTTAATTTCTAGCGCAAAAGAATTTACCTGTCAATTCTTTTTCTGTGTTCTTTTTGGAGAGAAATGCTAAACGATAACAATTGACATGTAATCTACATGCATGCGCTCCAATCCACTCACAAATTAAAGAAAGATGCCAACTGTACTCTTTGATTACAATTAAAATAGATTGTTGGTTCAGTGAAAATGATATGTTTCTCTTAGAAATCGTGGTTGGGCTTAACACAACCCCACAAAACTGGCTTGTGAGGTGAGGATTGCCCCCACTTATAAACACATGTTCAGACCATATTTTGTCCGATGTGTGTCTCTTTAACACCCCCCCACCCCCCCCACCCACCCACACACACACACACACACACGACCAACACTGTTGGGCTTGATTCGTGATCGTGGACATAAATGGTGGGGTGACCCAATAGAAGATAGCCCAATTGGAGAGACTCTGATACCATCTTAAAAAATCGTAGTTGGGTTTAACACAACCCCATAGAACCGGCTTGTGAGGTGAGGATTGCCCCTACTTATAAACACATGTTCAGGCCATATTTTGTCCGATGTAGGACTCTTTAACAGTTTCTTAAATTCATTTCCTTCTCTGGTCTCCTTCGTGAATTAAATTAGTCATCAGAAGTCAAAATATTACAAATTGTTGGAAATTCCGTCTTTATTGCGGTCCGCCTCTAGTCGCCTAAATTGCGGCCTTTGTTTTCCTTCATTGCAGCCTCGGGGGTGGATTTAGTCCCACATCAGATAGATAGGACTCTTGAGAAGAGTTTATAAAGAGGAGACATTCCTCACCTTACAAGCCTGTTTTGTAAGGATGAGTTAGGCCCCAAATTTCAACATGATATCAGAGCCTATCCTAGATATATCATTGGGCTTCCCGCATCATCCACGCTTCAGGCCCATTGGGCCGGGCTGAAGTGTGACAGGGTGTGTTGGAAATTCCGCCTTTATTGCGGTCCGCCTCTAGTCACCTAAATTGCGGCCTTTGGTTTGCCTTCATTGCAGCCTCCGGGGTGGATTTAGTCCCACATCGGATAGACAGGACTCTTGAGAAGAGAGACGAGTTTATAAAGAGGAGGCACTCCTCACCTTACAAGCCGGTTTTGTAAGGATGAGTTAGTCCTCAAATTTCAACACAAATTATGGTTCTTTTGTTTCATGCTTTGTTTATCTATTTTTGTCTGCCTGAAAAAGTATGTACATTAGTTTGTTGTGCTAGTTTTATTTAAGGAGGAGTCTTTTGTAAATCGGTTTAACTGATTGTACAGGCTATATTGAACCTGTGATGGTGATCTTGCATGAACATGAGCTGACTTGGGCTGGGCGTGTTTCATGGAAACATCATACTTGCACGATATCAGCACTTAGCATCAGCACAACGTTGAAGCAGCATCCACTTATTTGGTCAGCTGTTGTAAGTTTAAAGTAGATGCCTAGATGTCTCTTTAACCATTGACCATTTTGTTGTGACTCTGACAAAATGGAACGTTTTAATGGGTTTTTTTTTCCTTTCCTTTTTCCCTCTGCTCAATATCTAAGTTAAGTTGGAGTTTTATATGTTATGGTTTTTGCTTAACCTGCCCATTTTTTAATGCTATCCATTTGTTTTGTATTTAGTTTTTCTCTCTTTTGATAATTTTTATATACACAATGGCCTGTGAATAATGTCTATCATGTTCTGTTATCTTTCTTATTTTTCATAAGTTACTTCTTGCACTCCAGGTCTCTCTTGTAAACCGAAAATTTATAAGCACATAAAATGATTGTCATTAAAAACGCATGTAAAAAATTAATAATCTTTGAATGTTATTTCCTCACGAATTCATACATATCTCTGAAGTTTGGCATAATTTTACTTCTGCTCACTTTATGCTGTTTTTGAAGATTTAACTTTGTGTTTGTCATATTCATTTTTAGAATCTCCCCCACGATGCCTACAAGCTTCTTGCAGTGCCCTCGCCAATTGGCGGTGTTCTTGTCATTGGTGCGAACACTATTCATTATCACAGTCAGGTACATGTGTTGCTCAGGCATAATTATGCAATACTGCTTGATTTCTATATTTTGGACAGATATTTGTATAGATTTTGTATGTGTGTGGAATCGCTCATTCTTTAGTTTATGGTTCACAAAGGAGATGGGCAATAATCTAATTAAAAAGGTTCCTTTTGCAGTCTGCTTCATGTGCATTGTCCTTGAATAGCTACGCTATTCCCCTTGATAATAGGTAGTGACTCTCTCTCCCTCTCTCTCTCTCTCTCTCTCTCTCTCTCTCTCCCTCTCACATTCTTTGTAAAATGGAAAAAGAAAAATTTGATTATGGGCTTTGAATTCAAAAACTGATCGACATAATTCCTATTATATTTTGTTTAGACATTTTTAATACAAGGGACTTCCTTTTCATTTGCCTATTTCGATTTGATTCACATGTCATGGCTTTGTGTGAAAATTGTAATGATATTGCTGTTGGCAATGATTTTGTGATCTGTGATTTTCTATTTAAGTTCTATTGATTGTGAATTTAATTTCAGTCAGGAGATGCCAAGATCGAGTTTCAATGTGGAACTTGATGCTGCCAATGCAACTTGGTTATTGAATGATGTAGCCTTGCTGTCAACAAAAACTGGTGAACTGCTATTGCTTACTCTTATTTATGATGGAAGGTATGTTGCTCCTCCTTTTTCTTCTTCGTTGTTCGTGTTCATTATGTTGTGGATCTTATGGCAATATTACCTGATTGACTGGTAAACTATTTAGATTAAGATTACACTCCAATTGACATTGGATAGCTATGGCTTCTACTTTGGGATTGAGAAAATGATAGTATTCTATACTCACAACAACAACAACAACAACAACCAAACCTTATCCCACTAAGTGGCTTCTACTTTGTAATTATATAATGTTATACTTCTTACATGAAAGTGCAACGGATTGCAACCCAAGGCTGTGTCTGTTTTCTACACTCAACTTTCTTTTATAATTTTCTTTTGCATTGAAGGAATCAATTTTGGGCGTTTTTAACTCTTGATAATTTGATCTATAGACTGTTCTCTTAAAGGTAGAAGGAAATTAATTTTAAGAGTTGTAGAGTATACTGCATGATTGAAGAAGAGAACAAGATAGTTTTTCTTTCTCCCTATTGCAGCTGTTGTTGTTTGTACCAGTGTGCTCAAAACAATACAAAGTAGAATTATTATTGAACCTCTTTGAAGCATAAACCTATCCATGTTTTTAAATTTTCAGGGTTGTACAGAGACTTGATCTTTCCAAGTCAAAAGCTTCAGTTCTATCATCTGTAAGTTTTATAGGTCTTACATATTATGCTAATGTTATAGGTTTGACTCTACCCTTTACAAATCAGTTTTGAGATTCAGTTTTGCTTCTGTAAAATCTGCAATTTTTTTAGGGTGTTACGACAATCGGAAATTCTATGTTTTTTCTCGCCAGTCGATTAGGAGACAGTATGCTGGTGCAATTTTCTTGTGGATCAGGTGTTTCAATGTTGTCGTCCAATCTAAAAGAAGAGGTGCATATTAGATGCCTATTTCTGCTGCCTTCTTTTCATAGATTCTTTTAATGATATTTCTTTCAGTATATAAATGTGTTACATTGACACTGCTATCTTTATTTCTTACTTCCATGGTCTACCTGTTTAGTCATTTTTAACACATTCTCCTGCAAATTTATAGGTTGGTGATTATGACGTAGATGCTTCTTCAGCAAAGAGATTGCGGAGGTCACCTTCTGATACTTTACAAGATATGGTCAGTGGTGAGGAGCTCTCCTTGTATGGGTCTGCTCCAAATAGAACAGAATCAGCACAGGTAGTGTTTTGTTATGCACAGGAGAAGTAACATCTTTCATGTATTCTTCTTTACTTTCTTCTCCAATTTTATTGTGGTATTTTCTATAATGTTTAGGTGTATTAAACTTGCTGAACTAGTTATATATTGGCTGCAGAAATCCTTCTCGTTTGCAGTGAGGGATTCATTGATTAATGTTGGTCCTTTGAAAGATTTCTCGTACGGTTTAAGAATAAATGCTGATGCAAATGCTACGGGGATAGCCAAACAGAGTAACTATGAATTGGTCAGTATTTTTTATTTGTTACTATGAGTACTTTCAAAAACTACTATTATCTTGGTTAGATTGTGGTCTGAGAAATGAATTGGTCAGTATTTTTTATTTGTTACTATGAGTAGTTTTAAAAAACTACTATTATCTTGGTTAGATTGTGATGTGAGAAGAAAGCTATGTAGTCAATAGTGGATAGTGAAGTGTAGCAGCGTACCGCATAAATGCTGTAGCGGTATAACGAGTGACCCTATGGTTGTTACCTTGAAGTTTTAGGAAACAATACAAGAAATTTATACCATAGTACCATAGGCATAAAACGTTTTTTTTTTTTTCTTTTTCTTCAAAGAATACGCAAAATTGAAGACATATGTGTTGGAAATTCCGCCTTAATTGCGGTACGCCCCTAGTCGCCTAAATTGCGACCTTTGGTTTGCCTTCATTGCAGCCTCCAACATCTTCATTGTCTTGGCTTTGAGGGGGTGGATTTAGTCCCACATCGGATAGATATCACTCTTGAGAAGAGTTTATAAAGAGGAGGCACTCCTCACCTTACAAGCCGGTTTTGTAAGGATGAGTTAAGCCCCAAATTTCAACATGGTATCAGAGCCTATCCTAGATCTATCGTTGGGCTTCCCGCATCGTCCACGCTTCAGGCCCATTGGGCCGGGCTGAAGCGTGAGGGGGTGTGTTGGAAATTCCGCCTTAATTGCGGTCCGCCCCTAGTCGCCTAAATTGCGACCTTTGGTTTGCCTTCATTGCAGCCTCCAACACCTTCATTGCAGCCTCCAACACCTTCATGGTATCAGAGCCTATCCTAGATCTATCGTTGGGCTTCCCGCATCGTCCACGCTTCAGGCCCATTGGGCCGGGCTGAAGCGTGAGGGGGTGTGTTGGAAATTCCGCCTTAATTGCGGTCCGCCCCTAGTCGCCTAAATTGCGACCTTTGGTTTGCCTTCATTGCAGCCTCCAACACCTTCATTGTGTTGGCTTTGAAGGGGTGGATTTAGTCCCACATCGGATAGAGAGCACTCTTGAGAAGAGTTTATAAAGAGGAGGCACTCCTCACCTTACAAGCCGGTTTTGTAAGGATGAGTTAGGCCCCAAATTTCAACAATATGCATGACTAATAATCGAAGTTCACTGTTACCGATATTCAAATCTATTATAAAGCAAATAAGTTTTTCGGTGAAATGACCAGAAAGTCCAATACAAACCATAGGAAACGGCTATAAGTTGATGGCATATTCAGATTTTGATAGGGGGGTTCACTGCAGTGGATGCTAGAGCCGCTATTTGTAAGGATGAGTTAGGCCCCAAATTTCAACAATATGCATGACTAATAATCAAAGTTCACTGTTAACGATATTCAAACCTATTATAAAGCAAATAAGTTTTTCGGTGAAATGTCCAGAAAGTCCAATACAAACCATAGGAAACGGCTATAAGTTGATGGCATATTCGGATTTTGATAGGGGGTTCACTGCAGATGATGCTAGAGCCGCTATTTGTCCTATTTTGTTGTCACTTAAAAATACAACACAACTGAGTTCTGGGTAGTGCGTAGGGGCTGCTATACATGCAACACTGCTATTGACTATAGAGGAAGAAAGGGTTAGGAGACTGAAAGTGCCTATGAATCTGATTGTAGATTTTTAGTTTTCCATTGAACACAACTTCAAGCCCATTGTGTTTGTGATAGTTTTGTTTTAATGTTCCAATATTTTTTGTTTAACATATCTTGTGCCACTATGCAGGTGTGTTGTTCTGGTCATGGAAAAAACGGTTCTCTTTGTGTTCTTCGACAATCAATTTGCCCAGAAGTGATTACTGAGGTTTGTCCATGGTTCATTATCTTGAGCCATTTTTTGTTTAGCATAGCTTGATGCTTATGTTTAAGATTTTTAAAGTTTCTCTTCAATTTCATATAAAAAAGCAATTAATACTTTTGTTTTTGATGCTATATCAGTATGATGCTATTATAATACACAATATTTGATTTGAATGTACTGTTTTCATTTTTCGGTAACTTTCGTGTAGTTGACAGAGTGGCATATATGATCTTTTATGAACCAATTGACAGTAATTCCAAAAACTGTATGGATCATTCACTATATTTTTGTAATGCATAATTTCAGGTTGAGCTTCCTGGTTGTAAAGGAATATGGACTGTTTATCATAAGAGCACACGTTCACTTAATGCTGACTCTTGTAAGCTGGATGAAGATGAGTATCATGCATACCTTATTATAAGTTTGGAGTCTCGTACTATGGTAATTTCTTTTCTTTTCATTCAATTGTGGAAGGATAAGATTATAATTCATAAAATTGTTTTAAAGTTTTTATTTTAATGCAATTCGTGAATAGAGTTTTAATCAAATCAATTGAGGGTAAGAAGTTCAAGTGTTATATTACATCTTAGGAGACAAATTCACTTGGTGGCTTTTGGACAAATGTTTCTTAAATTCGGATTTGGATTGTCCTTCTTGTGAAAACTGAATATTATATTATTTCAGAGATAAATAATGTACAACCACTTATGTGTTTATATAGGCTATTCTAACCTAATGGGCCTGACTAATGACTAATGGGCCAATTACAAATTACTAATAATAATAATAAAACTTCATTATTTACAACACTTCTGATGATGGATTCTGGGGACAACTCGATTATAGGTACAGCCAAATACAGCATTTTTGGACACTGGAAGGAAATCCTTAAGATAGCCCTAAGACTGACAACATTAGAACAATGAACTCTCACTTCCGAACCTAACCAGATAGATCATCTGCCTGTGAGGCTGTTATGCTATTTGCTTCCGAACTCACTAATATGTATACCTGCATTTAATCTTTGGTAAACACACCTATTACTTTTGGTTTGATTTTAAGTTTAAATGCAAGAGAGAAACAGACACAATATCCTCATGAAAAATACATTTATATTCAGCCATAAAAGTGGAGGATTTTTGTATTTTTTTTAAGGAATAAAAGTGGAGGAGTTGATTGGTAATTTTGGAGAATGACATAAATTATATGGTGGTGGGGTTGTTTTGCTTTGCCTATTAAATGTTGAAGATTGTGGGCATACAAAATTTCTGCCTCTGGATTAAAAAGTATTTTGTAAATTTATTTTAGAAAAATTATTTAATGGTTGCCTTAATTTAATCTTTGACTGATAAGATTTTAAGCTAGTATTTAGGTTGGTTCTGTAAGGGTGAGAAGGATAGACTGCCGCTCAAACTACTTGTCTTTTATTCTTGTTTATTTTAGAAAAATTATTTAATGGTTGCCTTAATTTAATCTTTGACTGATAAGATTTTAAGCTAGTATTTAGGTTGGTTCTGTAAGGGTGAGAAGGATAGACTGCCGCTCAAACTACTTGTCTTTTATTCTTGTTGGATTTTGGGTCTGTTTGTTAAAGTTAAGCTATAAGCTAGCTTATAGTTGATAAAATTAACTATTGAAGTGATTCATAAATATAAAATAACATAAAAGGACATGTATGTTTAATTTTTTATAAATTATATTTGTAAGCCTTTTTAACGAATATATCTATCTAAAAATAAAAAAAACTAAAATATTTATTTTAAATATTTTAATTTATAAAGTATTTTTCATCTTTAAAATGATAAATGTGATATATTAATTTAATTGAGATTTTTTTTTAACATTTCACTTTATTATCATATCTTTTTATTTTGGTATTTTTTAAAGAATATCTTTTTATTTTGTTAATGTTATTTCTTTTTATTTAATTGGTAAAAGAAAAAAAATGATAAGTATGTACATATGAATTCAATAGAAAGAATCCGTTTTAAAAAAAATTCAAATTTGGGAACAATTTTTCAACAAACTTGAACGATAAATATTTGAAATATAAGAGCAACATAGGATGTGCATCATTAAACTAAAAAAACGTGGGCAGTTATTTTTTTTTTGGAGTGGACAGTTTTTTTTTTTATTTTTGTTATAAAAAATATTATTAAAGGTAAAAAATGGAATAAAAGGTTAAAAGCTGTAAACTATAAGCTCAAAAGCTAGTTAAAATAGCATCTTAGAAAAAGCTTTAAGTTAGTGAGAGAAGCTTGTTACCAAACACATTTTATTTTTTAAAACAAGCTTATAAGCTAGTCTAATAAGCTATAAGCTAGCTTATAGTCTTTACCAAACATATTCTTTGAGGTGTAGAGCTAGAAAGCATAAAAATATTTTGCTGCAAGACTTTTTGAAATTGCTTTGTTGGGTTTGGTCAGAGAGGCATGTTGGGGAAGGATCCATCGTCCATGGATAGAAGTAGTTTTTGTAAAGTTGGCTAGATTGCTCTCTCTTTTTTTTTTTTAATTTTCTTTATATGTTCTCTCTCTCTTCGCTTTTAAGATCTCTCACGGTTCTTTTGTTATTTTCTTTTCCCATTTTCCAATAGTGTGCATTTTTAAGTATTTTGTTTGCTAAATTTCTTTTGTTCCGTCATTTCAATGGAATTTCCCTCGCAAATTTTAGAAAGTAAATGGTGGTAATTTTAATATATATTTTTCTAATTTACTTACAAAGTTACAATGTCTATATTTTTTACTTCTTTTGGTTAGGTACTAGAAACAGCTGATGTTCTGAGTGAGATTACTGAAAGTGTTGACTACTATGTTCAAGGAAAAACGCTTGCTGCCGGGAATTTATTTGGGAGGTCAGTCTTTATCAGATTTTGCTTATTGCTTTTATGAATTTCTTTTGTGCTTCTATTCCCATTATGACTAGTCTTCACCCTTCAGAATCTTGTCTTTGGGTTGTCAGCCTTTGTCCATGTTCATAGTCATCATCAAGTAGAGTTAGATTCACAGGCTCTCAAATGTTTCTTCATAGGGTATGTCTCAGATAAAAAGGGGTACAGATATTATCATCCTGAAAGTTGTGAGTTTTTGTTTTGTGGATGTCACACTTCATGAAACTGAGTCATACTACAATATTCCTCAGCTTCTTAGGGAAAGAAGACCAGAAGCTGAGTCCCTTGAGTTGTTGTCATCTGAGTCTCTTGAGTCATCCTAGTTCCTTTAGTTGTCACCCTTTCCTTCTTTGCTGGATTTCACTTCCTAGAGTTCAATTCTTGCCACCCTGGTTCTTGTAATAAAAGTTGAATTTCAGCACAAGGTAGGTAGGTATGCTCGTGTATTATCGAAGCTTCAAGCTCAAAGGTTTCTTGTATGAGAGGATGTGTTTAGGTATATATTATGAAACTTTATTCCTGCCATCCTCAATTATCCAAATTTACCTCGTTGATTGTCATGTTTCCTATGTCTTATTGTAGCCAATGTTTTCTTTTGACAGTTTCTCATTTTGCTGATTTCAAATTAATACTATAAGGTATACCTAATAGAATCGTGGTTTTGTTGATAGACGTCGTGTTATTCAAGTCTATGAACGTGGTGCTCGAATTCTGGATGGTTCTTTTATGACCCAAGATGTAAGCTTTGGAGGTGCTAACTCTGAATCTAATTATGGATCTGAGAGTGCTTTGGCACTATCCGTTTCTATAGCTGATCCATACATCTTGCTCAGAATGAGTGATGGAAGTGTTCGACTTTTGGTTGGAGGTAAATTTTTGTTAGTTACTTCTGTCCAAAAAGATTAAAGCTAACAATTTTATTAGTTTCTTTTCATAATTTTTCGCACGATCAGTTTATCCTTATTCATTTATTTTTGCTGATATGATAATACTTCTATTATTTCTATTCCATATGTTGATTCCTTGTGGACTGAGAACATAGTGCAGGCCTCTTTAAATGTTTCTGAGAAACCGTCTAGTATCTAATTATTTTTTCCCTTGCAATTTCCTTGCTCATCTCAATTTACAGATCCTAGCACCTGCAACATTTCTGTCACTTCTCCAACTTCATTTGAGAGTTCAAAGGGACCAGTTTCATCATGTACACTCTACCATGATAAAGGACCCGAGCCATGGCTAAGGAAAACAAGTACTGATGCATGGCTTTCTACCGGTGTCAGCGAGGCCATTGATGGTACTGATGGTGCAGTTCAGGACCACGGGGATGTTTATTGTGTTGTATGTTACGAAAATGGCAACCTTGAAATATTTGATGTGCCCAATTTCAGTTGTGTTTTTTCTGTGGAAAATTTTCTGTCTGGAAAGAGCCATCTTGTTGATGTTCTCACAAAAGAGGTGCCAAAGGATTCCCAAAAGGGGGATAAAGTTTCTGACGGAGTTGTCAGCCAAGACAGCAAAGATGCCCTGAATATGAAGGTTGTGGAGTTGGCCATGCAGAGATGGTCAGGGAAGCATAGCCGTCCATTTCTTTTTGGGATTTTGAGTGATGGAACAACTCTTTGTTATCATGCATACCTTTATGAAAGTCCAGACGGTACTTCTAAGGTTGAGGATTCTGTATCAGCTGGCGGGCCTGTTGGCCTTGGCAATACTAGTGTTTGTCGGCTTAGAAATTTGAGATTTGTTCGTGTGCCCTTAGATGTACATGCCAGGGAGGAGACATCAAATGGATCACCTTGTCAACAAATAAATATTTTCAAGAATATTGGTAGTCATGAAGGATTCTTCCTATTGGGGTCAAGACCGGCTTGGGTTATGGTTTTGAGAGAACGGCTTCGTGTTCATCCACAGGTCAGAACCAATCCTTCTCTACATAAATATATTCATGTTTTTAGCTATATCTTCAAGCTATTCAATTTTTTTTGTGATATAATGCTACGCCAATTGTTGATGCTGTTTTTGTACACGTTGTAATATGTTATTGATTGGAAGGCATATCATGTTTGAGCATCGCGATGTGTGGCTGCACTGTTCTAGCTTAGTTATTATACGTAGAATAAAGTATATTCATTTTGTTAATATGGTTGTAGAAAAAAATTAACAGTCATCTTACTGTTTTCTTCTGTGACAGCTATGTGATGGGTCTATTGTTGCTTTTACTGTCCTTCACAACGTAAACTGCAATCATGGTCTCATATATGTTACGTCACAGGTACAGGATAATACCTTCCTTTTATTGATAATTTATCATCAACTAAATCTGTAATTGTGGCTGACTTTTATTTTGTGTATCTTCTATATAGGGTGTTTTGAAGATATGCCAATTGCCTTCTGGTTCAAACTATGATTGCTACTGGCCTGTACAGAAAGTGGGTTTTCTTTCTTTTCATAGTATCTCTCCTCTTCATATTACTATCTTAATTTTCTGCAATGTTATTTAATGTTTTATTTTTTGAAGAGGGTTATTTAATGTTTTCTAATTTTTGAGATCATCCTCAGGTTCCTCTAAAAGCTACTCCACATCAAGTAACTTACTTTGCAGATAAGAATTTGTATCCGATTATTGTTTCATTTCCTGTGAGTATATGTCTTTTCTTTTAGTTTTTTATTTTATTTAAATTTTCCTGTAGCATTCAAGAGCATAATTGATAGAAGGGAAATGTTAACGAGTGCCCCCGGGGCACTAGTTAAAGACCTTAAATAGTAACTTTTTATGAAAGTTTGTGTAATCAATGCATTGGTAATTGAAATCTTTCACATTTTTAAAGAATAATTACTTAATTTAGAATGCTTAAAGAGTGCCCCGGGGGCACTTGTTAACAAGACCCTTGATAGAATACAAGGTTATATCTATTACACATTTAATTATAATTATAAGTTTTTCCCGTGGATGGAATCCTGTACACAAAATGCTTCATGGTTCAAGCATATGTGAACAATTACATGTAGCATATTTACAACATTATGCTAAGAATTAGACTACAAAACTAATCATGCACTTTTTTTCCCCACTTGCATGTATCTTGATAAGTAAACTGTCTCTCTCTATATATATATATATATATTAAAAATGTTCAAATATTTACAAAAATACCACTTATTTGAGTTTATTTTCTAGTGCATTTTTACTCATCAGCTGTTCATTTAAATATTACGTGATTAAGAATTGCTGGTTATTTCTATTATTTTTGTTGGTGTGGTTTAAATGATTTATTCCTAATCAACTGGATAACTTCCGTTTTTGTTTTTATAATTCATATGGAAGTGGAACGTTTCTTTATCCTTTTCTTTTTATTGCCTTATGCATCAAGGTTTTAGATTCATGAAGTAATGCAACTTTTTAATCATTCTCATCAGGTTCTTAAGCCACTAAATCAAGTCATTGCTTTAGTTGACCCAGATGCCAACAATCTGACTGAGAATCAGAATTTGAATTCTGATGAGCAAAATCGTTTTTATACCATTGAAGAATTTGAGGTTCGTATTATGGAGCCAGAAAAATCTGGTGGCCCTTGGCAAACGAAGGCAACAATACCCATGCAAAGTTCAGAAAATGCTCTCACTGTGAGGATGGTTACACTGATGGTAAATTTTCATCCTTTGGTTTTCAAAGCAAGCTGAATACTAAACACAGCTTTGCTATATGGTGCGAAGTATATATGTTCGACCTGCACACGATAAAAAGTGGGTTGTGATTTAAATTTCTGAAATAAATAAAAGCTAAAATCAAAATCCAATCCAATGGCTATTATAAATAATCCAACGGATATAATGTATTCGTTGCTTTTCGTTTCTCAGCCATCGTACTAAGCAGCTTTTCCCTACTAAATATGGTAATGCAAATTATGCTGTGGAATAGTGCTTGCAATTATTGATTTCTATTTGTGAAATATATCTTAATTGTAGAATACATCGTCAAAAGAAAACGAAACACTTTTAGCCATTGGCACTGCTTACGTGCAAGGAGAGGATGTCGCTGCAAGAGGGCGTATACTCTTGTTCACTTTGGGGAAAAATACTGATAATCCACAAACTCCACAAACTCTGGTATATTTCTTAATGGAAAAATGTTGCCCCTTTACTCTCAATTTATATAATATCCTTATTTGGATGCCTAAAAATATTAATATACTTTACAGGTTTCAGAGGTGTACTCGAAGGAATTAAAAGGTGCTATATCTGCCATGGCCGCACTTCAGGGTCATCTATTAGTAGCATCTGGTCCAAAAATTATCCTGCATAAGTGGACTGGCACTGAGTTGAATGGTGTTGCATTTTTTGATGTGCCACCATTGCATGTTGTGAGCTTAAATATTGTAAGTGATATTTCCTTAAGTATTTATCATTATGAATGTATGATAAAATCGACAATGGAACAATGCAAGCGATGTTTAATTATTTTCATTGACCTTTAATTTTCCTAATATTTTGAAACGTTTTCACGAAGAGCAACTTCAGATGCTTTATATATATATATTATAAAGTGAAAGAGAGTAATATATATTATGGTAACTGGACGTTATCAGAGGGATTTTTTTTCCTTCATGTTTTAGGTTATAACTATTATCAATTTTGCAGGTAAAAAACTTCATCCTAATTGGCGACATCCATAAAAGCATATATTTTCTTAGTTGGAAAGAGCAGGGTTCTCAGCTTAGCTTATTAGCTAAGGATTTTGGTTCTCTTGATTGTTTTGCAACTGAATTTTTGATTGATGGAAGTACTCTGAGTCTCATGGTTTCAGATGATCAAAAAAATATCCAGGTTTGTCTTACGGTTGCTTGGTAATATATTGTTTCAGTTGATTTGTTGTGTTTATATTTGTATATTTTTGGCCTGTCCTTAAGACATACAACCTTTGTAATGTATGGAAGCAGATTTTTTACTATGCACCAAAGATGTTAGAGAGTTGGAAAGGACAGAAGCTTCTTTCAAGAGCTGAATTTCATGTTGGGGCACACGTGACTAAATTCTTAAGGCTGCAGATGTTATCCACTTCTGATCGAACTGGTTCAGCTCCAGGCTCAGATAAAACCAATCGTTTTGCCTTGTTATTTAGTACATTGGATGGTAGTATTGGTTGCATTGCTCCTCTTGATGAGATCACATTCCGTAGACTGCAGTCTTTGCAGAAAAAGCTCATTGATGCTGTATCCCACGTTGCTGGTCTAAATCCAAGAGCTTTCAGACTATTCCATTCTAATGGAAAGGCCCATCGTCCAGGCCCTGACAGTATAGTTGACTGCGAGCTGCTATGCCAGTATGTTTTATTTTCTCATCCAAACATTATCTGACCAATTGTTAAACGGATTTCAGTCTTAATAAAAACGATAAGCAAAGTAGTTTATTCATTATATGTTTAAGAGTTGTGTTTTGCAACAAGAAATTAATAGCCATATAAAACACATTATAGATTGTTTTTTGTTTTTGAATATTATTCCGATTATGTGAAGAGAACAAACAAGCAGTAGTCTGAACATATAGACAAGTACGAACTAATGGACCTAATATGAAAACCCTAATAATTACATATTCACAATATGTATGAAACCTGCACACTACCAAACAGACATTGAATCATAAGAAGTTCAAAGTTCAAAGTTAAAACAAATGGGTTACACTGGAAAAATCCAGGTAATTTTTCTTCATTTGCATAATCAATCTATGATAGTCATGTCGGGAAAGCTATACCATACTGATGAAGTTACTGACCTTACCTATGTTAGACATCTACAATTTGTGTATTTCTTAATACTTTGGTTCCTTATTTTGAATTGTAAAATCTGTCTTGACCTGCTTTATTACAGTTATGAAATGCTTCCATTGGAGGAACAGCTTGAAATTGCTCACCAGGTTGGAACAACTCGATCACAAATTCTCTCAAATCTAAATGATCTGTCTCTTGGAACAAGCTTCTTGTAAGAACGGTCATCGTTTGTAAATCAAGAAACAAGGCTGCCCATATCTTGCCAAGTTCTTGGTGGAGTTATTCTCTTTAACAAAGTTGCATTTATCTTTAATTGCTTCAACATGGTCAAAAGCTTGGGCAAGTTATTGTTGCTAGCAGTGGATACAGGCAGCCTCTGGACAGTGATGTTGAAAATTGATTCCGATGATGTTTCATATTCTGTATATCAAAGATTAAATTGTATTATCCTCCATCCTGGAGCAATTAATGGAAAGGCCCAAGTGGGATGTAATGTAACAATCATATTCTAGGCATGGGTCAGAAGGATGAGTGTGCCAAATTCCCAAGTGGGAGGTAATGTACCATGAATTTTGTTAATCTGTTCACCTAGAGAAGCAAGTTAGAAAACTGAACCATTAGAATGTAGGTTCTTTTCTGTATGTCAGCATTTAGAATTCTTTGTTGTAACATTATGTAATTAGTCTTTTTTTCTCCGCATTAAAATATGAAGATTTATATTCGAGCTGATGAAATAATATGAAGGTTCAGTTACAAATGAATGACATTGTAATTGCCATATATTATATGTTTGTCCTTGTAGAATAAAACTGTCTGAAACTGGGCTTTTTGCTGCTGCAAAAACTGGGCCATCTGATTCTTTAAACAGGCTCAAACGTTTGTCAAAGGAATAAACAACACTGGTGTTTACGGTGGGAGGGGGATTTAATTTTGACTATTACTTTTTTCACCTTATGGCTTTTTCACGTGGATGTCAGCACAGAGACGTAATCAATGTGTTTTTGGCTGATGCATAATGTTTTCACTAAATGGCAAATTAGATTCCCTGAAAGTGTTTTAAGACATTCACCAAACTGACGCTACACCCCCTCCAGCAGATATTGGACCCTACGAGGTCCGTATTTAAGACATTGATAAAAAAGACTGGATCGCTTGAACAGACATATCTGAGGGTGATCACGGTACGGGTTCAAATGGACCCCCCCACCACAAATCCAGTTGATCTAGATGCGTTCTTGTTGGATCTGGTGTAGAATGACCCTTCAACGGTACAAACATCATGACACGTGGATGTCGATCATCCAGGTATCCACCCTATTAATGTCTGAGCCCGATTCCCTGAAAGTGTTGAAATATCCAAGTCTGCAAAGTCTATGTAACACCCCGATATTTATAATTGTCAGTTTTTATAATTTTATTGATTTATCATTTATTTATTTATCTAATAAGTTATTTGATGAATTATTACCATTGTAATTATTTAATTAAAAGGGACTAATTTCGTTAATTCTATTATTAATTTTGATTAAGTCAAAATTGGACCATTCTTTGGTGGGTCATTGCAATTACACGTGAAAGGTTTACTCTTACTAGTGTTCAAAATTTCTAATTCTCCCTCATTAGTCATCATACGTTCCTTCTAATTGCCGAAGATGTGGGCATGAGTTACAAGATTTTAGGCACACGTTATTTTGGTTAAAGGAGTTAAAGAGCAAAACCAACACATTCATAATCACAATTAGTCAAATCGTGTACTCTCTACTCCTTTTCATCGCTGAACGTGTGGTTTCTATTGTTCATTCACTAAAGGACCAACTCATAATTTTAGACCAAATACCATTTTTTGTCCTTTAAATTTGACAAAAATAACGGATTAGTCCTTTAAGTTTTTAAAGTTCAAATAGGTACTTTAAGTTGTTAATTTAATGCCCCTATTTGAAGTTTTTTAAGTTTTTAAGTTTCAAATTGGTCCTTAAAAGGGTAACGGTGTAATAAATTAACAACTTAAAAGACCTATTTGAAACTTAAGAACTTAGAGGACTAATCTGATATTTTTGTCAAACTTAAAGGACCAAAAGAGGTATTTGACCTTTTCATTACTATATCAACAATCTTCTCTTTTATTTCTGAAACAATCATCCATAAACTTTCATATATTATATATGCATGTATCACTGGTTGCAAACCTCCAATTTTACTCATTAACCAATTGAAAGAATGACAGACCTTGTCTTTCTATTGATTTTCAATGATATATATACACAATTATATAGTGTCAGTTTCTTGACTATTTTACTATACAATCATTACTATTTAATGGCAATTATATGCTAATAATATATAAAGATATTCTAATAATATATAAAGATATTCTAATACACCCCCGTAGTCGAAACGGGAGGCTTACGAATGTTGAGACTATTACGAAAATCATCAAAGAGTTGCAACGAAAGTCCTTTGGTGAAGATGTCAGCGATTTGGTAACGTGAAGGAACATGTGAGACTCGTACTTGGCCGCGGGTGACTTTCTCACGCACAAAATGTATATCCATCTCGATATGTTTGGTGCGTTGATGTTGAACTGGGTTGCCGGATAGATAGACAACACTCACATTGTCACAATAAACCAGTGTGGCTGTTGCGAGTGGGAAATGTAGTTCCAATAGCAAGTTTCTAATCCAACAAGATTCAGATATTACATTGGCGACTCCGCGACACTCTGCTTTAGGACTAGACCGAGAAAGGGTGTGTTGGCGTTTGGCAGACCATGAGATTAAATTGTCACCAAGATAGACACAATAACAGGAGGTGGATCGCCTGGTGTCTGGGCAAGCAGCCCAATCTGTATCAGTGTAAGAAACCAATTTGCTGACAGAGGAGGGATGTAAGTGAAGGCCGAAATCAATAGTGCCATGAATATACCGAATGATACGCTTCAATATTGACATATGTTGCGTTTTAGGGTCTTGCATGAATAGGCATACCTATTGTATTGCATAAGAGATATCAGGTCTTGTGAAAGTTAAATATTGCAATGCTCCTACAAGACTTCGATATTCAGTTGGGTCATGATACAAATTTCCAGAAGAGCCACTGAGTTTTGCCTTGGTGTCGATTGGAGTGGGTGATGGTTTGCAGGAGGACATGCCTGCTCGTTCTATAATTTCCTCTGCATATTTTCTTCGAGACAACTATGGGTAAGATGTGAGTCTGAACCTCTTTACCCTTTCTCTTCCTTGATTCCACAGTTGCTTCTGGTGGGATCACTGTTTTAGCCTTCTTGCTTCTCCTTGGAGGTGATTCAATAGGAACTGAATCTACAATCTCATCTATCTCCTCATCCAGAGTTTTGGCTCTCCTCTTGGGTGTCCTAACTGGAGATCTTCTGTCAGGTTCTTGAGTCATCTCTTCTAAAGTGTTTCTTCTTCTAGATTCTCTATAGGCATTGGGTGGTGCATCTGGGATTTGATCTCTGTTGATAAAGACTCCCTCAGCCTTTCTCAGTAGAATGTATTCCTTAATGACTTCTTCACTATCCAGTTTGGAGATGACTGAGAACTCTTCGAGATAGATTGGATTTGACCTTCTGATACTGAATGTCATTGCAGAGTCTCTTGCTTTCTTGATGATTTTCAATTGTACCAGAGTCCGAGCATCGAAAGTTTTCCCATAGATGACTCCAATATCTTCAACTGCTTTCAACTCGTTGATCTGTTCAATGAGTTTGATTTGATAGAAGAATCTGACAGAAGTCTTCCATATGGAATAACAGTCTTCTGTTCCTTGAAGATATACTTTGGCATATTCACTGGGTCTCTGCTTAGGATCAATGTTGCAATGAGTCTGTTATCCCAACTTACTATCCTGTTTTCTCCTTCTGGTCTAGGTTTAATGCATCCATATATGACTTTGGCAACCACCTTTTCCAAGGGATTCATAAACTTGCCATACCCAAGCCTTTTGGGTTTGTTTCTGATATCATCTTCTGACTTATACAGTCTTCTTTATGATGTTCAAGAATATTGTTTTACTATTGGTATCTTTGTAATACATTCCACATTATTCAATTTTGAGTAGTTTTTGTAAAGCCTCAATCCCCAAGAACATAAATATAAAGATAAATCACGCATTTATTCTACATTGGAACTTTACTAATTCAACATACGTCTCATATCAAATATTTATGATAAAAACTTCATCAATTAAATCACATCGCAGCGAAATAAAACATAATTAACAACATAGCAATTGTCATGTCTCGGTCATAACATATAAATTAACATATCATCTCAACAAGGTTCTATCCAAAGATCTCATAGTATAACATAAGTAAACCCCTAGTCCTAATCAGAGCTCCTAAGCTAGACTCCAAAGCAGATAAACTCGAGTAGGCAAACGCCATCCTCGACATGTTCACGAATAAGCTATTCCTCAACCTGCAAGTCTACATCCATGAGGGATTCACCCAAGGATGAGGCGACAATAAAGCCACTGGAGGGTAAGATATATGCTCAACATAAGGGAATAATAAATGCATGTATGTCAGGAAAGCCACATCAACAATTATCACATATACATTTAAATAAACAATCCTGGTTACATAATTCAACATTCATATCACGTTCATATTCAATTATAATCTCAATCACAATTTTCAATCATATATCAAACACTCAAGATTCATCAAGTATCATCAATTCATTTACAATTCAATCACAATCACAAGAACTCATCAATTAAGCATTTACCACCTTAATGAACAAATTCACGCCAAAACATTACCAAACATGACTTCTATGAATGTAATGCACCTAACACGACTCTATATGTTTTACGGTACCACCACCGATGAACTCCTCGAGATCTAAAACCCCGCAATGAATTCACCATACAATCGTCAATGAAATCCCCGAGATCTAAAACCCCGCAATGAAATCACCGTACACCACACCAGACTGACTTATGAATGCATGGACCCACAAAGAGACTCGACAATGCTCACCAAATACACTCTCCATTTGTTATACAATTCACTCCGTCATATAACATATCATCACCTAATGCATTATCAAATCACTAAGGCCACACATCATGTCAAGTAATTAAACATCATCATCATTTACTCAAACATCGTCACTTAACACATAACATGTATCATTCAATATCATCAATATCATAATCAATAGCATCATCAATATCATCATAAATATCATCAACAATAGCATCATCAATATCATGTGTAAACAACAACACATCACAACAATCATAACATCAAGTATTTACAATCTTCAACATTCTCATAATTTAAGTTTCATGATTTAATCACACAAACTACACCAAACATCATTAAAGATCACAACTTCATAATTACCTACTCATTTATTAACTCTAAATGATTCCTTAGACTCGTCATTAATTTTAAGGATGTTTCAAGATTCATTGAAAAAGAACGCGGAAGTTTCACGAAAAATGTGTCATGACCTGTGTGTATTGTTTTGATCATAACTCAAGTTATAGAAACCTAAATTAAGTCCAACCAATGGAAATTGAAAGCTAACATCCATATCTACAACTTTCATCTTTTCACCGAAACTCAGTTCAAAACAGAAACTAGTGGAAAAAGAGACAGAAAAGCAAAACTGTTGCTGTCAATCGAAAAATGTGTCATGACCTATGTCTAGTATTTTGATCATAACTCAGGTTATAGAAATCTAAATGAAGTCCACCATACGGCATTTGAAAGCTAACATACATATCTACAACTTTCATGTTTACATCAAAACCCAGTTCAAAACAGAAACTAGTGAATAAAAGGACGTAACAGAAAACGTTGTGGCTGTCAGTGGTTGCTACGGCTACATGAATCACTTAAAACTCACCAAAAAATCCCATTTTTGATCCCCATCAACACAAAATCAATTTACAAATGTTAACCATGATCAATGCACTCAAATTGAACAATGCTTACACAACAAAACATCAATTGATATGAATTTCACAAGATTTTCGGTTAATTTTCAAAGTTCGTCTCAAAAACCCATTTTTTTCCCAACACAACTTAAAATCCCAAACAGATTTGTAGAGCAACAATTCCAACTTTCTAATCACATCAACATGTTCATAAGCACATAATTAACAACATAAATCAACTTAAAATCAATTATGCAAATAATTCATTCAAATTCACCAATTTAAGCAATTTTCACATAAACAACAACAACCATAATCCCAACTTAACCCAAACAATATAACCTCATAATTTCATAACTCAAATTCATAATCATACTCATAATCAATTCAATTAACCATAAACAACACCAATTATCATGTTATTCATTAATTTCACCAAATTTCACAAAGTTCATAATTAACAAAATCAAACATGAGTTTTGACGAAGTAAAAGCATGAAATCAACAACTTAACACATATTCAATTCAGTCATCAACAAAGAGCACGAAAATCAACACAATTAATCATAATTCATAAAATTAAGCTATAATCTAAAGGCTCCCAAACACACAATTGCTTCTTAAACACATATGTTAATCATAATCTCTCCTCTTACCTTAGTTTCCTCGCTATTCTTGCTAGTCTTAGTGCAATCTTCTCCTTCCCCTTTGATTCTCTAGCTTTCCTCTTCTCCAAGCCTCTTCTCTCTATCTCTCTCTTGCCTCTCAAAAGTTTTGTGAATAATGAATAATCTAATTCACTCACCACTAACTAATGTATTGATAATAGGTTTCTAGGGTTTGTTATCAAACTAATTAGGTTTGTTACAATTTTGTTATGATTTCAAATATATCTTTTAAAACAAAGTTTGTTACCTTTTAAAATAAAATAAGGTTTGTTACGATTAACTCACAATATTTTTCTCTACACTTTTACTTTACTTAAACCCCCCTATTACTTATACACCACTATTTTCAAATATTCAAATTTTGAACTTCTAACATATTTCAAATATGTCACTAACTTTCAAATTACTAAAATACCCTTCAACTCCCAAAATTCAATAAATTACCAAAATAAACAATTAAACACAAATAAACAATTAAATAAATAAATCCTAAAAATCGGGCTGTTACAGTTTTGTAATCAGATTCTCTAGGCTTAGCTTTTCTAAGTCCTTTTCTTCTTGTATGGCAGTGACCTTTGGCCTGAACCTTGTAGGAAGACTTCTAAGAATCTTCTTGACATGGTCTGGTACAACATAACTTTTCTTCAGAACTTGAAGACCAGATACAAGAGTTTGAAACCTTGAATACATGGTTTCAATGTCTTCATCTTCCTTCATCTTGAATAACTCGTATTGATGTACCAGTTGGTTTGCCTTAGCTTCCTTTACCTGTTGATTCCCTTCATAAGTAGAGCATAGTGATTCGAAGATGGCTTTTGGAGTTGATCTGTCTATAGTTTTCATGTACTCAACATGAGGTAAAGCATCCACCAGAATCCCTCTTACTCTGTGGTGCTTTTTGTAGACCTTTTTCTGCCACCATTCCTTCTTCATCAACTTCAAAACTTATTTCATCTTCAATTATATCCCAAAGTTCATCATCAACTCCTATGATGTGGCTGTACATTTTGCTCTTCCACCGTGAAAATTGTGTAGCATCTCCATTGAAGGATGAAGGTTTGACAAAGTAACTGTTTTTATAATTGGTGGAGGTGTTGTTGACATCAGGAGTAGAGATTTCACTTACAGAAGACATGTTTTCCTCTCTGGATCTTTTTCTGTGGCATAGTTAAGTGACAGAGCACAGACTGCACTCTGATACCAACTGAAGGTGAGAAAAACACAAGAAGGGGGGGTTGAATTGTGTTGGCTTTCTCTGGTTTCTTTTTCTTGGTGTTAAAAAGCTGTTCTGAATCTAACGTATACAGGTTCTGATACAGAGTCTGAGTGCAGCGAATATAGTACATAAACATATATATATATATATATATATAGAGAGAGAGAGAGAGAGAGAGAGAGAGAGAGAGAGAGAGAGAGAGAGAGAGAGAGAGAGAGAGAGAAAGTAGACACAAAGCAATTTTATACTGGTTCCTCCTACAACCCAGGAGTAGTCCAGTCCCCTTGCACTTCCAAGGGATTTCACTATAAGCACTCAGGATTACAAATTGCTCAAGGACACTTCCAAAAGGCTTTCATATGCTCAAGCACAACTGCTCAAGACTTCCTGCTCTTGGACTCTTCCTAAAGACTTCCTTGCTTAAGCACACCTGCTTAAGACTTCATGCTCTAGGACTCTCCTAAAGACTTCCTTGCTTAAGCACACCTGCTTAAGACTTCTTGCTCTAGGACTCTCCTAAAGGCTTCCTTGCTCAAGGACAACTTTAAGATACTTACAAGTGCCCAAACACGCAGGCAAGAGACTTCCAATGCTCTAAGGACACACCTAAGAGACTTCTAGTTGCTCAAGGTTTCACCAAGAGACTTATACGCTTTAGCTTCACAAGCTAAAGACTTCTAATTTGTTCTACACTTGATTTAACAATGTTTAGTGTATATGAAAAAATGAACAAACACTCTACAACTCTAGGATTTCTAAGATATAAACTTGAATACAAAAATCCTACGCACCTATCAGAACCTTGATAGTGATAGTTTACAGAATAGGACAAAACCTACGTGGATTCTGGGTCCCTCATGACTTACTCAAGTCAGAGGGTAATCCAAGTCTGTGATGTCTTCTTCTGAGTATGATGACCATCACAGAGTCTGTTGAGTTACCTCACCAGAATCTGTATGGTACCCGTCTTCTTAGGATGTTGACTTCTGCTTGACCTTCCGTTTGGTCTTCTACCATAGTTTTCTTAGCTTCTCTTGGTCTTTCTGATGCTCTTCATATGTTCATCCTTGATAGATAGATTCTTCCTTGATTCTACGCACTTAAACATATGTTAGTATTCCAATTGTTCTTCAATACTTTGTTATCATCAAAACCTTAGAGGAATTGCCCAAGACTCTTCTTGTTCCAACAATACCCATCAAATTCTGTTTTGTTCGTCCCCAAACCACATGGTACTAAGAGAGGCATGCTCTGATACCATTTATAACAGCCTATACTGCTTTTAGGATTGCCGCTTACCCTCAAAACCAACACGAGTCTTTCCAATGTGTTTTTCCCCCTATGACATACTTAATAGGAAATATCTTAGAAGGCGTGCAGGTGAGGACAAAGCATGCTGAAAAGACTCATGTTGGTTTATGTGGTTAGTCGATAATCCTGAAATCAGTCTAGGGCGTTACAAATGTTTTAGAGCAGACCTTTCTTAGTGTAATGTGATTTGGGGACGAAAAAAAAATACTAAAACTATGCGATGAAGACTAGTATGAAAAATGACTCTATAGATTGTAGGTTTACACATAAATCATATATATTTCCCTAATAATCACAATTTATCATTGTAACTGGAATATCTTTTTTTATTAGAAATACTTAGTATTTGTAACCATGACTTTGACAAAATCTAACCAAAATAGTGAAAAGATGATAGACTTTTGAGATAAAATTAAGGAGAATGTTAAACTAAACGGTAAAAAAGAATGAATTCATGGAGGAGAAGGAAAATATAATATCAACATCTCGATATAAAATCACGATCGAGACAACGTTGGAATTTATTTTTCATACCGCGGTTTGTGGCTACATTCTTTTCATTTTTTTCAGCCAGTCCTTTCTTTTCATTTGATCAGAGATGGATTGTGTTTTTAAATTAATTGGATAGCCTTATTTTTTTGGCAATTTCTTTCCCCTCCCTTCATCCTTCTCACGCTTCCGCGGAAAATCCGAAAATGTTATTAGATTTTTGGATTCTATAATTTGAAATGATATTTTTTTCTACTTTCATGCTTCTCATGGCCGTTTTAGCCACGGTTCATACGTGCTAATTGTTTTTCCACCAATTCGAAAAATAAAATCAAAAAAAAGTACTTCGGATTATAGAATCCGATCCCTCCCCTATACATCCTTTGAAACCCTCTTGTTCAAAAAAATCACGGGAGTAAATGTTAAATTTAATTTTGACACAAGAGGGATTCGAAACATGTATATGGGTTTTGAATTTAAAATCCGAAGTACTTGTTTTTTTTGGATTTTATGATATAAATTCAGGAATATAGAAGTTACCCTCGGTTGAACTATTGCTAAAACGAACGTGGATAATTTCTTACAATTTAAAAGTGGAACAAAAAAAATCATTTCGAATTTTATAATCCAAAAATACGAGGACATTTTTTCGAATTTGAAGGGTGTGCAAGAAGTATCGAGAGTGGAAAAAGAAATTCTCATTTTTGTTAATAGATGGGCTTATTAGCCATATGATCGTACACATGTATATGTAGGCTAGCGGTTCAGCCATTCCGTGTATCTCTCCCTGATTTTTTGTGTGTGTCTAGTTTCAAGTGGAAGGGCCCTTGGTAATTCATAGTTCAAAAAGAATAGTCTAAACAAGAATTGTTTCACCTATGAAACGAACTCAGGTTTTCCCAAATGATTCGTCCTTTGATGGATCACATTAATCACTTGAACCCAAAAAATGATAATCTAAAAATAATGTATATTTCTTTATAATAAGATTAATATATTTATTTTCACTAGTCTATAGTTTAACTAATTTACAAAGGTAAACACATAAAGATAAAAACTAGAAAATTGTCTAACCAAACCAAACATATATATAATGATATATCATATTACTAAGGGAATACATATTACAGACAACAATGTCATTAAAAACCTTACTAGCTAGGAAAACTTAGTGGGATAACACAAAAGGAAGAAAAAAAAGAGCGCATTACATACAAATACATTTAAATTGAAAATCTAGAGAAACTACAGATCAAATTTTGAAATAATTTATACAGGTAAAAATATTATGACGCACACATAGTAATTTTTTTTGACAAAAACAAAATGATATTCATTCATTCAAATCAATAGAGTACATCATTCAACACCGCTAAAAACGTAAAGGATGAATTTGCGAACAAACTCACAACATCCAGGTTAATAGCATATAACGGCATAATGTCTACAAAAATATATGATAAAATTAAAGTGACCGGAATACTCATGCCTCTGGATCTGCAATGTTGACGTCCAAATCTTTGATTAAATAATTGATCTTTCGATATGAATCAAATGAACACCGCAACAAGACGGGAAATCAAACAACACCGAACAAGACGGGAAGTCAAACAACACCGAACAAGACGGCTAACAACACACCACCACACTTGACGAAATCACGAAGAAAAAACTTAGATCTAAGTGGAAATCACTTATTTAGATTGAAATAGAGAGAAAAAAGATGAACATGGGTGATTTTAGGTCAAAAATTGACCCCAAACCACCCCTCATAAAGAAACTGAAAGATAAAACCTAAAGAGAAAAAATTAGGGCCGGCTTGTTAGGCACACATAGTATTATTTACTTACATATAACATAATCGTGTTTTAGATTGAGGGACTTCTAAAACCATAGTGACAAACCCGATTAATACACCACACTTTTAGAGGTTTTTCTACTATTGGACAATCATCGGCAGTAAGACAATATCTAAAGGAGGGAAAATATGGCTCAGTTTCTCATGTTTGTTTATGCTTTGATCATCTTTATTTCTCTATTTCTTGTTGAAGCGACAATACGTTTGACAATTTTCACACCATTTTAAATTTTTCTAATTTTTTTTATACACAATATTTTATCACCATTTTAGTAACTTCTTCTTGATTGACAATGCAGTTAAAATTCCTTATCTTACTGCCGATGATTGTCCAATAGTAGAAAAAGAAGTTACTAAAATGGTGATAAAATATTGTGTATAAAAAAAATTAGGAAAATTTAAAATGGTGTGAAAAATGTCGTACGTATTGTCGCTTCAACAAGAAATAGAGAAATAAAGATGATCAAAGCATAAACAAACATGAGAAACTGAGCCATATTTTCCCTCCTTTAGATATAATAAAGAAAATCTTTTGGGTCGTTTTATATGTAAAAATTTCATGGTTCCTTGACTTGAATTTAATAATTTTTAGTACTTTGGAGTTGTAACAAGCCATTTATAAAATTATATTTAATGTTATATGTCTCTAATCAATATGCCTCTAAAATTATATTTAATGTTATATGTCTCTAATCAATATGTCTCTTAAAAAAATGTTGCGTCTGTCCCTTCCACTCATTTTTTTCTTATTAAACTTCATTAGAACCCCTCCGTCCCTAATTATAAGCAAAAATTGGTCAAAAAAAGTAAAAGTATTAATATTTGGTTCTAAATTAGGACTACATACATCCATTTTATTAGACCAACTTTTATTTATAATTAAGGATGGTGGGAGTATATTTTTATTTATACTGTTATATTTTTCCGTGGTTGCCTGAGTTACATATATAATATTAATGTTTGTGCTATATGTATGATATTTATTCAAAGTCCATATAACTTAAAGTAATAAAAGAAATAATATTACTCATGTTACAACCCGTAATTTATTAAATAAAACATTAATATCTTCCCAAATATAAAATAAATAAATCCTAACTATCTAAGTTGATTTTTTTTTAAGAAGCTAAAATGGAATTATAATAACCAACCGTCTTTACTTACTTCGCACAAGGAGTGCTAGAGAGAAGCAAAGAGCAAAATAATGTTACATTAGATACAAGTGTGATACAACAAAAAGAATTCAAAGAGAACCATGACAAGAAATTAAGAGGATTTAACCACCACATGTGGTAGTCAAAAGCGAAGTTGTTGTGTTTCGCTTTCAGCCAGCCATAAGATTGAACTTTTATGTTGTTGAGCAAGTGGTAGATATTATCATTTTTATTCATGAAGATTCTTGAATTTCTTTCTTTCCATAAGACCTAAACTGTAGTAAACCAAATTAATTGAATAATGCCGCAATTGCGCTTAGAGAAAACTCTGAAGGAGCCAAACTGAAACCATGACGATGCCTAACCAATCTGAAACAACAATCCAAATTTGACGAAAAAAGTCACAGTTAAGAAAAAGACGAGTCACGTCCTCTAGATTGCCACACCCTCCCTCATATGATTGAAAATTAGCCGCAATCACCCCTCGCTTGAACAAATTGTCTTTCGTTGGAAGGCGGATGAGAAGGAGACGCTACACAAAAGGTTGACTTTCAAAGAAACATCTTTATCCTAAAATACAAGGTTGTCATCTGCAATGATATTTTGAGTTGCTGATTATTAAAGAAAATTATAAGCACTACTGACTGTGTATTTTTTTGAAGGCAGAGCCACTTGTCTTTAACGTCAACCTACAAAATAATAGAGTTCAACAGAACACTACACTCCCTCAGCTGCTCCTCCCCCCAAGCCCATAACCCCCTACGCCACTTCTAAGCCTCTCCACCCTCACCCCACCTAAATGCTTCATCTCAGCCACCACAACCATTTTGTTATTAGAAAGCTCAAAAAGGCGACTGAACTTATAAGTTACACCTTCCAACCAAAGATCCCACCAAAATAATAAAGAATTATCATCCCCTAACTCACACACAAAATTATCATCAATCAAACTTCCTACAACAGTACCAATGCCTAATGTTGACCAAGTTGCTCAGCAACACGGAAGCCCCCCCTCCCCCGCTGCATGTAAAATACAGTTAGCCTCACCAAACCTTGCTGACATCACTCTAAACCAAAAACTACCATCTTCCTCCTTCAACCTCCACCACCATTTTCCTAACAAAGCCATATTAAATTCACTTAACCACATAATCCCCAACCCTCCTTTCTCATTACAGCAACCAATATCCCATTTTATCCAAGAGATTTTCCTAACATCCTCACTTCTCCCTAGAAAAAACAATTAAAAAGTAGATTTGATAGAGAAAATGAAACATGCGGGAGCCTTGAAGAAGGAAAGAAAGTAGACCGGAAGAGAGGACAAGATAGACTTTAGAAGAACCAATCGGCCACCTAAAGATAGGTTTCTACACTTCCAACTCGATAATCTAGATTCAATACGGTCAAAGAGCAGTTGCTAGAAATTCAGCTTAAGGGAGTCACCACCAATAGGAAGCCTCAGATAAAGGAAAGGTATGTGCCCAATTTTACAATTCAAAATAGAGGCAGCCTCAGCCGACCAAGACTCAGCCACATTAACACCCACCAACATAATTTTATTGAAGTTAACTTTAAGGCATGACATTGCCTCAAAGAGAATAAGTACTGCTTTTAGGGATCGAAAATTAGCCCAAATTTTGACTCCCAAAAATAAAGTGTCATCGGAAATTGTAAGTGTTGGACTGAGATGTTGTCTGAACGGCTGACATAGTACCATGTAAAAAGATCTTCACGCATTTCAAGAAATACTAAACGTCAACATGAGGACTGTGTTAGTAGATTTACCGAGACAAATAAATACATTAAAAAATTATGATATTCAGAATGAAGAAACGATTATATGTCCTTTTTCATACACACTTGGTCTTACTAGAAAATGAGTTTTCTTTGAAATTTCTGCCAGGACCTGATTCTGAACCGTAAAACAGAGTATAACAGAGTACGCAAAACAGCAGTTCAGAAGCAGAAATAAAAACAGACAGAAAGTAAAAACACAGGTTATTTGTTAACCCAGTTCGGTGACAAACACACCTACGTCTGGAGGCTACCAAGCCAGGAAGGAAATCCACTATAATAGTATCAATTCGAAGTCTTGTGACAACAGCCCCTGTTTCACAGCCTTCTCACTTAATCACTACCCGTGGTATTTCTACCTAGGAACTCCTAGATATAAGACCCCTCTTACTTCCCTCAGTCAATCACTGCCCCAGTGATTATCAGACTCTAACAAATCAAAGATGAAGACACTCTTCAAAACATAATCAGTCACTCTTGCTTAAAAGCTTCAAGTGATTACAACTCAATAAAAACAACCAACTCTAAACACTTGAGTGGTGTACAGAAAACACAACACAAAGCTTACAAACTCAAAACCTAAGACTCTCTCTATAATGACTTCTATTTTGAATGAATTTCTTCAATAGCAGCGTCCTCTATTTATAGCTTCAGCAGCAACATAATTCTTGGACCAAATCCTTCAAAGATATATTTCCAAAATACTTTAGATACATATAGAAGCAATTTATTTTCCAAAAATATATTTTCCAAAGATTTCTTTGAAAATATATTCACAAATAATTGAATCCAATCTTCAGAAGATATCTTGCGAAATTCTTCTTTCTTCTAGAAACACAGCTTGGATAATTCTTCAATTAAATCTTCAACAAATCACATGAGAAAATAAACACTCCAAGGCGCAGAAAACATAACGCAGAAAACTAGCTTCTGAGGGTACTTCTGAAGAAGTTCTACGTCTGAACATTTCAGCTTCTGAACACAGATTCTGAATGTTGCTTTTGAACACAGCTTCTGAAGGTTCAGCTTATGAAGTACTGTTCAGCTTCTGAAGACCCAGTTTCTGAAGTACTGTTCAACTTCTGAAGACCCAGCTTCTGAAGTACTGTTCAGCTTCTGATGACCCAGCTTCTGAAGTACTGTTCAGCTTATGAAGACGCACATTGCTTGTATATTTGATTTTATCAAACATGAAGCCAACAACCAAATATCCAACATTCTTGATCAAGATATAAATTTTTTAAGCTAACAGACACAATGCAGTTTGCAAAACAGGACTGTTAAATTCATAAAATCACTATAAATTTCATAATCAATATAAAATTGTAATACTTTACAGTATTAAATTACTAAAAGTAAGCTTTCCAACCTAATTGGTGTCACTCAAAAATGATTCTTATTTATCTTGTTATACTATATTTAAATTAGCTACGTCATAATGTTTTTATGCAGAAATATTCAAACTTCTTTCTTTCACAATCCACTATATCATAAATAATTATCTAATAACTACTAATTTTCTAATTCCACAACAAATATAAATTGTTTGTCACATGAGACACATAATAATAACCATAATTCTAATTCCTAATCTATCCAAAACAGAATTTATAAAAGAAACCAATAATTCAAATTCAAATTCTCTAGCATGCAAGCAAGGATAGAGAAGAAATATTTATAAATCATAAATTCTCTAGCATGAAGCTTCAGGTTCATTCTCCTCCTCTCCCATGGCTGCTCCCTCATCACTCACAGCCTATCATTCTTTCACTCTCAATTTTTTGCTATTTCTCCCTTAAGCCTTCATTCTCTCTCTCTCTCTCTCTCTCTCTCTCTCTCTCTCTCTCTCTCTCTCTCTCTCTCTCTCTCTCTCTCTCTCTCTCTCTCTCGTTACTTCTCTTTCTCACTCAACTCTTTTTCTTAAAAGTCCTTAATTAGATTTGCTAATTCCACTTTAAATTTTATTCTTAGTTTTGACTTATTTATCAATTGGGTTTGAGTCATTCTAATATTTTACTTGTCTAATATTCCAACACTAACCCATAAGAAAACAAATACGATTTTGTTAAAAATATAAATAGTCATGCAGTGGAGGATGATAATAATAAGTAGTAATAATAATATTACAAACTATAATAATGAAACAAAAATAATAGAATAAATATTTGGTCATGGAATTTTGGGAAGTTCCAACCATGTCTAGAGGGTGAATTTCAGAGTGCTCAGGGTCAAATTCTGATTGGTGAGAGATATTTATGGTTTGAATTTGGTCAGACTCAAGCATTCTTAAAGGTTTAGGTGGAGGAGATGGGGTATGTTCTGATGATCAGGGGTGAAGAAGGTTCAGTCACATTGTGTCTGGCTTCTAGTTGAGGTTGGGGAGATATTTCATGAACACTTTGAGTGGAAGTGTTGTGTTCAAAGGGTGTGGGTTTTTGTGGAGAAGATCTGAGGGGGAGTTTGATGAGTGGGGGCTACTCGTGAGGGTAAAAAGTGTGTGGGTGAGGAGTGTACATTAGATATAACATATGTTTCAGAATTTGTACCTTTCACAGATGCATCAACTTTTGAAAGAGCTCCGGACCCCTTCTCCTCATCAGCAACTTCAGACTCCTCAGGTTTGCTCAGCAGTTACGTTGCAGTTTCCACAACAGAAGGTTCAATGATGTTCCAATGATGTTCTTATGAGATGGTTTAGCTACCAAATCCCAGACATCATTTCTTTGAAATTGATTAAACTCTTCTTACATTGCCATAATCCATCCATCATCTGATAATGCTTCATCAACAGAAGTTGGTTCAATCATTGAGAGCAGTCCCATCATAGAAGGTTCATCTCTAAACGCATAACTTCTCTTCAGATGACTATTCTTGTTTCCAATGATCAGGTCTTCTGGATGTGATGATTTATACTTGAATGACGTTTTGAATTGTGTTGCATGTTCTGAACCATCATGAGCTTCTTCAAAATCTTCTTCATTTGAATGTTTATCATAAGGTGCAGCAGCTTCTGGACCCTCTGAGGCACCAACAGGTTATGATGCATCATAAGTTCCTTCTAATACATGCGAAATATCTGATTCTGCAGTGATCTGAAACTCTACAAAACTTTCAACTAGCTCTAACATTTTATTGTCAGGCTCTTTGTCATCAGACTTAATGTGTATTGATTCTTCAATTGTATTAGTTTTAGAATTATACACTCTGTATGACTTTGAGCAATCAGAGTATAAAACGATACATTTTTTAGCTTTGGCATCAAATTTATTTAGATAGACTTTGTTATTTAAGATATGACATGTACATCCAAACCGATGAAAGTAAGATATCTTTGGTCTTCTTCCTTTAAAGAGTTCATATGGTGTTTAATACTTCGATGACACTGAATAAAATAGTATTATTCCTTAAAATTACCTAAGGAAATATTTTCTCAATTACTTTAAGTCGTCTTAGAGACCATAAATATTTCAAAACAATTGTTAAAATACGTTTTATGTTCAGATGAATCCCAAATTATTTTCCTTTTTAATCATTTTTTAAAACCACCAAAAATTAAGTTAAAATGATTCTGACGAATTTCGACAAAGTCTCCTTTGTGTTTACATGGAATATTAGAGCTTCTGGCTCGGTCAACCTAACACAAATTCACAGAGAAAACACTTTTACAACACAACAGTAGGCCCATTTCGACCTTCTCAATGAGACAAACAATAGGCCCATTTCGACCTTCTCAACGAGACGAATCCATTAGTCAATTTATTTTCACATTTCAGCAATTAAAAATGATGAAAAAAGACCTTATACGGTTCAGCCCTTTCGTTTGAACAACATTTTTAAAAAACCAATCAATTGAATCAAATCATTTACTCGTCTAAATCTAGATATCAAATAAAATTCACATTTCAAGACTTTTCCAAAAATGCTAAAATTTTAAAATGATCTGATCATAAATTTTCTTTCAAATCTATACTCATATGAACTCACCCAATAACATTAATATATGACATTAGTCAAGTAAAACAAAATTCGACACCCAACACCCACAAACACTAAAAACCATGATTTAAATAGAGAAAAAGGGGAGTAATACCTTGTCGAAAAATAGTGAATCTCGCATAGAAATGTAGTATTCGTCGAGTGTTTCACTTTGATATTTCGTCTGCATGATTTCGACAAAGAATGAAGAGGTTATGACTCCAGAACGGTGGACGATTGTGTTTCTGCGAAAATGAGTGAGAGAAGAGAGAGAGAAAGTTTTGATTCTGTGAGATAAAGATGGTAAGACCATCTATTTATATAGTTTTGGTTTTGGAAATAAACCAGACCCGATTCTCGCGGTTTAAGGTACACGTAGCTAACAAAGTTCTATCTTAACTCTGAATAACTTCTAACCGGTCTCAAACATCTTAGAATTATATCTTTACTAAAAAACCTGTACTTATTCTTTCATATTTTCTTTTCGGAAATTTTCTCAATTAGCAGCTCTAATATCGCCAAATTCCCAAAACAACATCTCAACGACAATTAAATTTTTAGAATGAATATAATGACTCCCAAGGTTCATTAATATTACATTTGCAGGCGAATTCATATTTGATTATATTTGAATATCAAAATCAACAAAAATGCGTAAGATTAAGAAAACCCATAATCATGGCATGTCACACAACACAAGAGACAAAAACATATTCATTTATATTTTCATACTTAGCAAACATTATGAAATCATACTCTCTCACATAAAGTAGAAAACAACATATGTGTGTCTATTATAGACCCCACATAGTTAACCTGCTCAACAAATTGAAGGTGAGAGAAACACAAGAAGGGGAGGGGGTTGATTTGTGTTGACTTTTTCCTTGTTTTCTTTTTCTAAGTGTTTATAAGCTAATCAGAATCTGTGGTGTGCAGATTCTGATTTAGAGTTTGATTGCAGCGTATATAGTATATAACACAAAGATAAAGAGATGGCAAGAGAGAGAGAGAAAACAGACACAAGACAATTTTTATACTGGTCCCTCCTACAACCCAGGAGTAGTCCAGTCCCCTTGCACTTCCAAGGGATTTCACTATAATCACTCTAGATTACACTTGCTCAAGGACAACTCCAAGAGACTTTCCTATGCTCAAGCAGACCTGCTCAAGACTTCCTGCTCTAGGACTCTTCATAAAGACTTCCTTGCTTAAGCACACAACTTAAGACTTCCTTGCTTAAACACACAGCTTAAGACTTCCTGCTCTAGGACTCTCCTAAAGACTTCCTTTCTCAAGGACTACTCCAAGAGACTTACAAGTGCTCAAGCACGCGGGCAAGAGACTTCCAATGCTCTAAGGACTCACCTAATAGACTTCTAGTTGCTCAAGGTTTCACCAAGAGAGTTATATATTTTAGCTTTGCAACTAAAGACTTCTAATTTGTTCAACACTTGATTTAACAATATTTGATATATATGAACAAATGCACAGAATCTCTACAACTCTAGGATTTCTAAGATATAAGCTTGAATACAAAAATCCTAAGTGTTTTACACTATTTGATTTTGACAGAGTATTGACACTTTGAAATAGCAGAGTCTTGTTGATCTTCTTCATGGTCTTCAGCTCCTTTTTTAGGCAGGGATTTGAGAGACGTTTGAGAAGAGTGCCAGCGCAAATAGAGTCATTGAGTAGAGTCATTGAGAAGCTTTGATCAAGAACGTTGGCCCTTTGCCTTATATGGATAATCCCGTTAAATGCACTTTGAATTTTCCTTTGCTGAAAGAAGAATTATTCGTTGCTTGCTTTGTTCATGATGTCCTTTGTCTGATTGTGCACGTAGACAAAAGACGACAAAAGAACTGCACCTATCAGAACCTTGATAGTGACAGCTCACAAAATAGGACAGAGCCTGCGTGTAACATCTCGATTTTTAGCATTAGATTTATTTAATATTGCTAATTGTTTGTTTTATTTAATTATTGTTTATTTGATGTGTGATTGGTGGGTTAGTGGATTTTTAAGTGATGTAGGGTATTTTAGTCATTTTAGAGTAAGTGTCATTTTTGTAATTATGTTAGAACTAAAAATTTGAATTTTAGAGAATAGTGGTGTATAAGTAAAATGGGAGGTTTAAGTGAAGTAAAAGTATAGAGAAATAATTGTGAGAGTTGGATTTGACTAAGCCCATTAGTATGAGTGACCCTAACCCATAATATATAAAGAGTAGTGTATGTATTGGTAAATTAAGTTAACCACATTTCACAAAATTTTGCGAAGAGGCAAGATAGAGAGAATAGAAGAGGAAGAAGAAACTTGGAGAGAAAGAAGAAGGAAAAGCACTAGAAGGTAGAGATTCAAGTTATGAAGCAATTTTTGTGAAGAATTGAGGTAAGGTGGAAGATTATTTTCACCAATTGGGTTTTTAATAAGCAAATGGGTATTTTGGGTGTTTTAGCTTATGATTAATTTCATGATTTTTGTTCTTAATTATGTGAAATTCGTGCTCTATTGTTATGGTTAATTTGAGTATGTTAAAAGATGGTGAATTCATGTTTTGTTCATGTCAAGATTCATGGTTTGTTATAGTGAATTGATAACTTTGTGAGTTTTGATGATTTTGATGAATAACGTGATAATTGAATGATGTTTATGGTTTAATAAGCTGATTATGAGCATGGGTAGGTGGTTTGTTTGAGATTCCATGAAATTAGGTTGAATAAGTTGTGGTTTAAGTGATTGTTGTTATGTTCATGATGAAATTGCTTAATTGAGTGAATTTGAATAAGTTGTTGTTGTTGAATTAAGTTGCTGTCGTGATACATGAAAAGAATGAACAAATTATGTTGATTATGTGGTTTTGTGGTGAATTGAGTTGTTGTTGTTGCGTTTTGATGAAATAGCTTAATTGAATGAAAACGATTAAGTTGATGTTGGATTGAATAGGTTGCTGTTATAATGATTGAGTTAAGTGAATATGAACATGTGAAATATGAAGGAAATGCTGCTACTGTTGATATGCCATGTTTGTTGATAAGTTGTTGGTGAAAATGTGATTTTGAGATGATGTTTGAAATTAAGTGAAAAACATGGTAATTGTTGAATAAAAAGTGATTATGATTAAGTTGTTTAAGTTGTGCTTGAAGTGTAATTGAGTGAGTAATGTTGGGTAAATTATTTTAATTTAGTTTGGTGTGTTTGGGATCGAAAGGTGTTATTAAAACGGGATTTTCTGCACGAAAACACAAAAAATCAACTTTTGTTGTCTTGGGAAGGACACACGACTGTGTGCCCTGACCACACGGACCGTGCGTGACTCTCGACATTGGTCAGCACTACCGTGCGTGCCAGGAGCACGACCGTGCGCCCCTTGTTTTGTCTTGAAACCTTATTTTTCGTATTTTAAAGGTTCCTAAGGAATATGTTGGGTCCCAAAACCCTAAACTTGATCAATGGGTGTTTAATTATGGTGTATAAAATTGATTAACACAATGCATGATTAAAGATAACTTAGAATTGAAAAGTTGTGAATTAAACTTGGGAATTCATCTTTGATTGAGCCGTGAAATGTATGTAATCATGATAATTGATTATGGAAGTGTGAATGATGTTGTAGCATGATTATAAAGTGAATTAATGATGGATTAATGTAACTTGCTTGAATTAATCATGAGATGCAAACTATGTGAATGTTGAAGAACGTAAGCATGTTGTTTATGATATAACGATGATTAAACTTGTTGAATGCATTAATATGAGGTGATGATGATAGTTGTGGCTTAATGCATTATAGTTGTGATTAAATGATGATGTGGTGATAACATGAATGGTGTGGATGTATTGATTTGATAATGCAAATGATAGTTGTAAACTTTGCATGATTTAAGATCATGAGTTATAGTTGTGTGCATTGTCGAGTCCATACGTGAGCATCCATGCATTCATGGTCAGTCGATCGATGTTTGATTTAAGATCAAGATTTATTGGTGCTTGATTTAAGATCAAGATTCATGGGTGCTTGATTTAAGATCAAGATTTAAAAGTGGGTGATTTAAAATCATTATTTATAGGGGTGTGATTTAAGATCACGATGGTACCACATGCATGTAGAGTCGTGTTAGGCGCATTGCATGCACATGAGTCGTGTTTGACAATGTTTTGGTGTGAACTTGTGCATTTATGTGGTAAATGTCTGATTGATGATGTGTGGAAATTATGAATGACTCGTAATTGTGTTGATGACGGTTTATAGTTGAGTTAATGATTAATTGTTGATGATGTATATTAAGGTTGGCCACTATACATCGATGAGAATATCCTATGATTTGTGAACCATGTTTTGGAATGTTGATGCACTTAAGTTGTTAATAATATTGAATGAATTATGGATGCGATGATAACCAGGCTATTTATGTTGAATGCTTATCTGTTGTGATGTTTTGCCTGAAACTTGCATGCGTTTAATAATCCTTATTGTTGAACATATATCTTACCCTCCAGTGGCTTTTTTGTCACCTGCATCCTTGTGGTGTATACTTGCAGGTTGAGGAGTAGTTGCTTGGTGAATGTTTGTTGAGGATGGCATCACGCCTACTCCATTTTATATTGCTTTTGAGAATGTCTAGATTAGGTGCTTTGATCTAGGAGTTTTGGGGATTGTATTATCTTACTAGTTGAATATTTCATGACGATGTATTTATTTGAGATTTTTATGATGAGACCCTAGATGATATTATGTTGAGATGATTATTTTCCGTTGTGTTGTGATTATTGTTGATGAGCTTTTTATTATAAAAAATTTGTATAAGTTAAATGATGATTTGTAACATCCCGATTATGTGGAATTGTATGATTTATCGTTTAATTAGTAGTCTCAGGGATCGGGGTCATTATATCCTTCTTTAGTGTCCTTTTGAAGAGAGTAGTATCAACTTGTCCTCTTTGAAACCCCTTTTCAAGCAAGAAATTACTTAGTTTATCATACAATCCTCTGGGAGCTTGTTTCAAACCGTATAATGATTTCTTGAGTTTGAAAACATGATCTGGATGTTCTACATCCTCAAATCCAAGAGGTTGTTTAAAATAGACTTCTTCAGAAATGACACCAATCAGAAAGGCACTCTTCACATCCATCTGATATAGAATGATACCATGATTGACAACATAGGATATAAGTAATCTTATGCTTCTAGTCTAGCAACATGTGCAAAGGTTTCTGTGTAATCAATCCCTTCCTGCTGACTGTAGCCTTGTGCTACTAATCTAGCTTTATTTCTTATTACTTCTCCTTGCTCGTTGAGTTTGTTTCTGAAGACCCATTTTGTTCCAATAATGCTCTTTTGAGAAGGTTTAGCAACTAGATCCCAAACATCATTTCTTTTGAACTGATTCAGTTCTTCCTGCATAGCCATAATCCACCCATCATCTACAAGAGCTTTATCTACTGAGGTAGGCCCAACTAAGGAGATCAGTCCCAACATGGATTCATTCCTGAATGTTGATCTTGTTCTTAGAGGACTGTCTTTACTTCCAATTATGAGTTCCTCTGGATGAGCTGACTTGTATTTGAAGGTTCTTCTAGATTAAGGTGCTTCTCTTGAATCATCATGAGCTTCTTCTTCAGACTCATCAACTTCTGGATTTGCTTTAGGTATTGCATCAGTTTCTGGTATATCAGACGAATTGATAGCGTCTGGGACATTTGTGGAAGGTTCAGATACTTGGATAGATTCTGGTAAGTCTTCTGATACCTGTATTTCTGCAAAACCTTCAACCAGCTCTGACATTTTGTTGTTAGGCTCTTTGTCATCAAATCTGATGTGTATTCCTCAATCACATTAGTTTCAGAGTTGTAAACTCTGTATGCTTTTGACCTCTCAGAGTATCCGAAAAAGATACACTTCTGAGCCTTGACATCAAACTTAGTCAGATAAACTTTGTTATTCATAATGTAACATTTACATCCAAATTGGTGAAAGTAAGCAATACTTGGTTTTCTTCCCTTGAATAACTCATATGCAGTTTTGTTCAGACTAGGTCTTACGTAGATCTTGTTCTGTACATAACATGCTGTGTTAACAGCTTCTGCCTAGAAGTACTTAGCCATGTCAGTTTCATGGAGCATTGTTCTAGCCATTTCTTGCAAGGATCTATTCTTTCTTTCTACAAACCCATTTTGTTGTGGAGTCCTAGGAGAAGAGAACTCATAGATAATTCCATGTTTTTCACAAAATCTTTCAAATGGCTCATTCTCAAACTCTGCTACTGTTGATATGCCATGTTTGTTGATAAGTTGTTGGTGAAAATGTGATTTTGAGATGATGTTTGAAATTAAGTGAAAAACATGGTAATTGTTGAATAAAAAGTGATTATGATTAAGTTGTTTAAGTTGTGCTTGAAGTGTAATTGAGTGAGTAATGTTGGGTAAATTATTTTAATTTAGTTTGGTGTGTTTGGGATCGAAAGGTGTTATTAAAACGGGATTTTCTGCACGAAAACACAAAAAATCAACTTTTGTTGTCTTGGGAAGGACGCACGACTGTGTGCCCTGACCACACGGACCGTGCGTGACTCTCGACATTGGTCAGCACTACCGTGCGTGCCAGGAGCACGACCGTGCGCCCCTTGTTTTGTCTTGAAACCTTATTTTTCGTATTTTAAAGGTTCCTAAGGAATATGTTGGGTCCCAAAACCCTAAACTTGATCAATGGGTGTTTAATTATGGTGTATAAAATTGATTAACACAATGCATGATTAAAGATAACTTAGAATTGAAAAGTTGTGAATTAAACTTGGGAATTCATCTTTGATTGAGCCGTGAAATGTATGTAATCATGATAATTGATTATGGAAGTGTGAATGATGTTGTAGCATGATTATAAAGTGAATTAATGATGGATTAATGTAACTTGCTTGAATTAATCATGAGATGCAAACTATGTGAATGTTGAAGAACGTAAGCATGTTGTTTATGATATAACGATGATTAAACTTGTTGAATGCATTAATATGAGGTGATGATGATAGTTGTGGCTTAATGCATTATAGTTGTGATTAAATGATGATGTGGTGATAACATGAATGGTGTGGATGTATTGATTTGATAATGCAAATGATAGTTGTAAACTTTGCATGATTTAAGATCATGAGTTATAGTTGTGTGCATTGTCGAGTCCATACGTGAGCATCCATGCATTCATGGTCAGTCGATCGATGTTTGATTTAAGATCAAGATTTATTGGTGCTTGATTTAAGATCAAGATTCATGGGTGCTTGATTTAAGATCAAGATTTAAAGGTGGGTGATTTAAAATCATTATTTATAGGGGTGTGATTTAAGATCACGATGGTACCACATGCATGTAGAGTCGTGTTAGGCGCATTGCATGCACATGAGTCGTGTTTGACAATGTTTTGGTGTGAACTTGTGCATTTATGTGGTAAATGTCTGATTGATGATGTGTGGAAATTATGAATGACTCGTAATTGTGTTGATGACGGTTTATATTTGAGTTAATGATTAATTGTTGATGATGATGTATATTAAGGTTGGCAACTATACATCGATGAGAATATCCTATGATTTGTGAACCATGTTTTGGAATGTTGATGCACTTAAGTTGTTAATAATATTGAATGAATTATGGATGCGATGATAACCAGGCTATTTATGTTGAATGCTTATCTGTTGTGATGTTTTGCCTGAAACTTGCATGCGTTTAATAATCCTTATTGTTGAACATATATCTTACCCTCCAGTGGCTTTTTTGTCACCTGCATCCTTGTGGTGTATACTTGCAGGTTGAGGAGTAGTTGCTTGGTGAATGTTTGTTGAGGATGGCATCACGCCTACTCCATTTTATATTGCTTTTGAGAATGTCTAGATTAGGTGCTTTGATCTAGGAGTTTTGGGGATTGTATTATCTTACTAGTTGAATATTTCATGACGATGTATTTATTTGAGATTTTTATGATGAGACCCTAGATGATATTATGTTGAGATGATTATTTTCCGTTGTGTTGTGATTATTGTTGATGAGCTTTTTATTATAAAAAATTTGTATAAGTTAAATGATGATTTGTAACATCCCGATTATGTGGAATTGTATGATTTATCGTTTAATTAGTAGTCTCAGGGATCGGGGTCATTATATCCTTCTTTAGTGTCCTTTTGAAGAGAGTAGTATCAACTTGTCCTCTTTGAAACCCCTTTTCAAGCAAGAAATTACTTAGTTTATCATACAATCCTCTGGGAGCTTGTTTCAGACCGTATAATGATTTCTTGAGTTTGAAAACATGATCTGGATGTTCTACATCCTCAAATCCAAGAGGTTGTTTAAAATAGACTTCTTCAGAAATGACACCAATCAGAAAGGCACTCTTCACATCCATCTGATATAGAATGATACCATGATTGACAACATAGGATATAAGTAATCTTATGCTTCTAGTCTAGCAACATGTGCAAAGGTTTCTGTGTAATCAATCCCTTCCTGCTGACTGTAGCCTTGTGCTACTAATCTAGCTTTATTTCTTATTACTTCTCCTTGCTCGTTGAGTTTGTTTCTGAAGACCCATTTTGTTCCAATAATGCTCTTTTGAGAAGGTTTAGCAACTAGATCCCAAACATCATTTCTTTTGAACTGATTCAGTTCTTCCTGCATAGCCATAATCCACCCATCATCTACAAGAGCTTTATCTACTGAGGTAGGCCCAACTAAGGAGATCAGTCCCAACATGGATTCATTCCTGAATGTTGATCTTGTTCTTAGAGGACTGTCTTTACTTCCAATTATGAGTTCCTCTGGATGAGCTGACTTGCATTTGAAGGTTCTTCTGGATTAAGGTGCTTCTCTTGAATCATCATGGGCTTCTTCTTCAGACTCATCAACTTCTGGATTTGCTTTAGGTATTGCATCAATTTCTGGTATATCAGATGAATTGATAGCGTTTGGGACATTTGTGGAAGGTTCAGATACTTGGATAGATTTTGGTAAGTCTTCTGATACCTGTATTTCTGCAAAACCTTCAACCAGCTCTGACATTTTGTTGTTAGGCTCTTTGTCATCAAATCTGATGTGTATTCCTCAATCACATTAGTTTCAGAGTTGTAAACTCTGTATGCTTTTGACCTCTCAGAGTATCCGAAAAAGATACACTTCTGAGCCTTGACATCAAACTTAGTCAGATAAACTTTGTTATTCATAATGTAACATTTACATCCAAATTGGTGAAAGTAAGCAATACTTGGTTTTCTTCCCTTGAATAACTCATATGCAGTTTTGTTCAGAATAGGTCTTATGTAGATCTTGTTCTGTACATAACATGCTGTGTTAACAGCTTCTGCCTAGAAGTACTTAGCCATGTTAGTTTCATGGAGCATTGTTCTAGCCATTTCTTGCAAGGATCTATTCTTTCTTTCTACAAACCCATTTTGTTGTGGAGTCCTAGGAGAAGAGAACTCATAGATAATTCCATGTTTTTCACAAAATCTTTCAAATGGCTCATTCTCAAACTCTCCTCCATGATCACTTCTGACTTTAAGAATTTTTAGTTCCTTTTCAGCTTATACTTGAGTGCAGAAAATGCTGAACACATCATATGCTTCAGTCTTGGTTCTAAGAAATTTTACCCATGTCCACCTGCTATAGTCATCAACTATGACTAATCCATATTTCTTCCCACTGATTGATGGTGTCCCAACTGGTCCAAACAAATCAATGTGAAGTAAGTCCAAAGGTCTGGAGGCAGAAATAATATTTTTAGATTTAAACATTGTTTTAACAATCTTTCCTTGTTGGTTTCCTCCAAATCCTACAATATTTCGTTCTTTCATGATCAAGTCTTTGAACAAATGTCTTTCTCCTGTCATGTGTCTTGAGCATGCACTGTCAAGATACCATGATTGGTGCTTTGGCTTTCCTACGAAGCATACCTGAAACATAAGAAATGTTATTCCTAGATCCCAATGTCTGAATGGGTACTTTGGATTTTGTTCTGAAGGCCTTTCCTTTCCTCTAAACCTTAGACTATGTCGTGTAGATTTATTCAAGACTTTTGAATTTGGTCTCGAGTATTTCTTGACAGCAGATTTTGAATCCCATTTAGCCATGAATCTAACATTGGTTTGGATTTGTTCAGAATCTTAGCCTTCTCTGCCTTTGTATACAGGTTAAAAAGCAGACATTTCTTAATGTATTCAGAACAAGAAGATTTCTTTGTCTTTACAAATTTCTGTTCATTCCTAATAGAGGATTATGTGAAGTCAATTTCTTTTTCTTTGTTCTTACTAACATTACATCTTATGGAAACCAATTTACTTCTGTCAATGTTACCAATGCTAAATTTTTCAGGCGAGCTGTTGAATTTAGTCAAAGATTTGTCAGTTTTGTTAAGATCTGAAATTTGTATTTCCTTTAGAAATTCATTTTTCAGAGTTAGATCTTTGTTGTGTGCTGACAATCTTTGATTTTGGTAACTTAGGAGCTTTGACTCTTTTGATAACAAATCACACTGTTATTGTAATTCTTTTAGAAATTTTTATTTGCTCAGATAGACTTTCGTAAGCTTATTGACAGTGGTCACGTATTCATTGCAGGCCAGATTAAAGATTACCTCATCATCTTCATCAGAGTTTGAACTTTATCCAGCTTTAGAAGCCGCAGTGACTACTAGACCCAGATTGGCTTCTTCCTTGTTGTCTTCAGAGTCTGTCTCTTCATCAAGCATCCCCCATGTTACCATTAAACTCTCTTTAAGTTTTCTTCTGTAAGCATCCTTTCTAGAGCTTTCCCTTCTTCTTGGAGCTTTAGAGCACTCAGCTATGAAGTGATCTATCTTTCCACAGTTGAAACATCCATTATGAGTATCTTTCCTATCTTTGGAACTGGATGCTTTGGGACCGCTGCTTCTACCAGATAATCTTCTTTTCTTAGTCAAATATTGGAACCTCTTGGTTAGGTATGCCATATCTTTAAGATATGCGTCATCATCAGATTCATCATCAGAATTTCCCTCTTCTGATTTAGCAATCGTAAGAGATTTGGCAAACTTTTCCTTATAGGTTAAAGCTATAAACTTAGACTTCTTAGCTTGTTCATCTCCTTCAAGTTCAATCTCATGACTTTTGATAGAACTTATTAGATTTTCCAGACTTAGCTTGTCTAGGTCTTTTGCCTCTTGTATGGCAGTGACCTTTGGTCTAAACCTTGCAGGGAGACTCCTAAAAATCTTCTTTACATGGTCTGGTACAACATAGCTTTTCTTTAGAACATGAAGTCTAGATACAAGTGGTTGAAACCTGGAATACATGGTTTCAGTATCTTCACCTTCCTTCATCTTGAATAGCTCATACTAATGTACAAGTTGGTTTGCCTTAGCTTCCTTTACCTGCTGATTCCCTTCATAGGTAGAGCATAATGATTCAAAGATGGCTTTTGCAGTTGATCTGTCTACAATTTTCATGTACTCAGCATGAGGTAATGCATCCACTAGAATCCCTCTTACTCTGTGGTGATTTTTGTAGACCCTTTTCTGAATGGCTGTCAGCTTATTTCTGTCTGCCACCATTCCTTCTTCATCAACTTCAAAACTTATTCCATCTTCAATTATGTCCCAAAGTTCATCATCAACACCTATGATGTGGCTGTGCATTTTACTCTTCCACCATGAAAACTGTGTAGCGTCTCCATTGAAGGATGGAGGTTTTACTAGTACGTTTTCTTATCATTGGTGGAGGTGTCGTTGATATCAGAAGTAGAGATTTCACCAGTGGAAGACATGTTTTTCTCTCTAGATCTTTTTCTGTGGCACAATTAAGTGATACAACACAATTCGTGCTCTGATACCAATTGAAGGTGAGAAAAACACAAGAAGGGAGGTTGAATTGTGTTGGATTTTTCCTTTTTTTCTTTTTCTAAGTGTTTATAAGCTGATCAGAATCTGTGGTGTGCAGATTCTGATTTACAGTCTGATTGCAGCGGATATAGTATAGAACACAAAGATAAAGAGATGGCAAGAGAGAGAGAAAGCAGACACAAGACAATTTTTATACCGGTTCATCCTACAACCCAGGAGTAGTCCAGTCCCCTTGCATTTCCAAGGGATTTCACTATAATCACTCTGGATTACAATTGCTCAAGGACAACTCCAAGAGACTTTCCTATGCTCAAGTACACCTGCTCAAGACTTCCTGCTCTAGGACTCTTCCTAAACACTTCCTTGCTTAAGCACACAGCTTAAGACTTCCTGCTCTAGGACTCTCCTAAAGACTTCCTTGCTCAAGGACTACTCCAAAGAGACTTCTAGTTGCTCAAGGTTTCACCAAGAGACTTATACGCTTTAGCTTTGAACTAAAGACTTCTAATTTGTTCAACACCTGATTTAACAATGTTTGGTGTATATGAACAAATGAACAAACTCTCTACAACTCTAGGATTTCTAAGATATAAGCTTGAATAAAAAAATCCTAAGTGCTTTGTGCTATTTGATTTTGACAGAGTATTGACACTTTGAAATAACAGAGTCTTGTTGATCTTCTTCGTGGTCTTCAGCTCCTTTTATAGGCATGGATTTGAGAGACGTTGGAGAAGAGTGCTAGTGCAAATAGAGTCGTTGAGAAGCTTTGATCAAGAACGTTGACCCTTTGCCTGATATGGATAATCTCGTTGAATGCACTTTGAATTTTCCCCTGCTGAAATAAGAATTATTTGTTGCTTGCTTTGTTCGTGATGTTCTTTGTCTGATTGTGAGAGTAGACATAAGACGACAAAAGAACTGCACCTATAAGAACCTTGGTAGTGACAGTTTACAGAATAGGACAGAGCCAACTTGGATTTTGGGTCCCTCATAACTTACTCAAGTCTGAGGGTGATCCAAGTCTGCAGTGTCCGCTTCTGAGTCTGATGACCATCACAGAGTCTATTGAGTTACCTCTCCAGAATATGTGTGGTGCCCGTCTTCTAAGGACGTTGACTTCTGACTGACCTTCCTTTGGTCTTCTACCATAGTCTTCTTAGCTTCTCTTGTTTCTTCTGATGCTCTTCATATGTTCGTCCTTGATAGATATATCTTTCTATGATTATGCACATTGAACATATGTTAGTATTCTAATTGTTCTTCAATACTTTGTTATCATCAAAACCTTAGAGAAATTGTCCAAGACACTTCTTGTTCCAACACAAGTTTCGTTTTCATAAAAATGATTTTGAAATCAAAATAGCTTTCCGACAAAAGTCTCATTTCAAAAATTTGAAGAAATATAATGGGATCATCTTCCCATGATAACAATGTATAAAACTTTTGTTTAAATTTTCATGGCGCTCTTCATCCAGTGAAAATTTAAACAGCAGGTATACCGAACATGTTTCCTCAAAATCAATAGAAAACAAAACTTGAAATTCCTCCAACATTATGAAATTCATAAAATCATTTATTAACAAAGAAAACGTTTAGAACAAATTCAACGCCCTAAATTTAGTCATAGCTAAATTACAGGTCTTACAACAAGCAAATGATATTGTTCATAAGTTAGCTAAGGCGGTCATATTGTCAGCTAGTTTCCAACTTCTAGTTGAGTCATCAAGTTGTATTGATTGCATTTTGATTAATGAAATACTATAAGATTTCATATTTTAAAAAAAAGATTGTAACAACATTTAAAACAAACAATAACATACCCATAATTATGCCTACTTTATTAAGTTTAAATAAACCAAAGATCATTTAAATTTTAAGCCAAACAATCACATAGCCCTAATTAACCCTATTGAATTGAATTGAATTGAATTGAATTTGAACTTAACAAAAGATCTTCAAAGGGACTATCCATAGATAAGGTATCAATCACCATTGTCCCGCATGTGCTGTTGTTCATGCACGTGGGTCTAAATGAATAATTTGGTCTACCACATATATCCAATCATGATCATACTCGTGCACAACACAATATAGTTCATAAGTTGGGGAAGAAGATTTAAGAAAATAAAAAATAAAAAGAAAAAAGAGATAGAATAGGATGAGAATCACACATATAGCTCATTTGGTTTGCTAATTGAATTTTATTCTAATTTGGGGCCAATTTCTCAAAGGAATGTCTCCCTAAAGTGAAACAGAACTCTTTCAATTCTGATGAATGTGAGGGGCCATAATTCATAAATAAGTGTTTCCCTGGCCTCTCAATAACTTATGCATATCCCCAAAGAGATTATAAAAAGTAATCTCAGTTTTCTTTAAATTATGTTTATTTTATAATACTAGTCACTACTCTCTCCGTATTTTATTACAAGTCACTTTAAAAAAATATATTTATATTATAATATAAGTTATTTTACAATACCAATGTAACGTTAATGATTTTTTTCTCTATCATACATTTCACCATTTATTACTTTCTTTTCTTTATATTCCTTTAATATCTTTTTCCCATATGTCTTTAATAAAAAATAATTTTGTAAAATCATTCACAATTTCTCTTTCAATACAAAATTAACTACATTTTTTAATATATGTCAAAACGATTTATAATAAAATACACATGAAGTATTTGTTTTTTATTTTTTAAATTATCCACCAAATCATCACTTTTTTCGCACACACTCATAACTTTCATCCTCATGATGCAACTTCTGAGCTATCATATATTTAGTTTTTTTTTAAATGATAGAAGGTCGAAAATATTGTCCGGTTCTACTCAGTTAATTATGATTAGTAATCAATATTTAATAATTATCATTAATTTTTGAAAATATTTTTATTCAAATTTAAAATTTTCAAGTTTTAAAGTCGCATCCTTAGAATTCGACCTCAAATTTTTTTAGATAGTTTAGAAATCGCATCTCGAAAATGAGACTTCTCTTGTGTAAGAAAAAAGAAAAAATGTATTTTGGTGTATGACTTGATAAGTGGTATATGATTTGAAAAAATTCATAATACTCTCATGATACATATACCATATGAAGTACATATACATGGTTATTTTTCAATCTAAATTTGTAAAGCATGATATATACTCCCTCCAATCTTAAATATAATTTTTTTTCAGATTCATTGAATAAATGATATATATGATCAATAATAAAAACCAAATACATCATTTACTCAATAAATTTAAAAAAAAAAATCTTCTCTTATATTCAAGACCGGAGAGAATAGTTACGATATCAACAAAGAGACACTTGTATCACATCATGCATGCACGCATATATGTGGAGAGAAGTGGTGAAAATGAGTCTTTGCTTTGACTACATGAAACTAAAAGAGAGCCATTCATTTCTTCAAAACACCTTCGAAATGCTTTTAGGATGTTCCAAAAAGGGTCTATTCTAATTGGTGAAAACACCTTCGAAATGCTTTTATCAAAAGGTCTATTATAAAACAATTGCAGCCACCAGTGGACCAATTTCATCACTTCATATAATTGGTAGCGAGGTTTCAAATTTCAAATTGACCCATAAATCAAAGTGAATATGTACCATCCTTTTCTTAATTTATTTTATAGAAAAACATTAAATTTTTTTACAAGCACATTTTCTTTAAGAAAATGATATTAATAGAGAGTACCAAGACTACTCCAACTCATTGAAAATATACAATCACATGGAATTATAAGCTTTGTAAGGACACTAACAGATTACAACATCAATCAAAGAAAAATAACCGTATTTTTTCCCTTTTTTCCTCAAGCACCAAAGCCATAAAACAAATTTTACCTCTTCCACCATCTTTCAAATTTCTTCTATATTTCCCGAAAATATATTTTGTTTTTTATCTTCTATTTTAGCAACTCATCAAAGAAGAGAAAGTGTTGAATACCTTCATCATTTATTGCCCCATCCAACAAAATAACAAAGCCCATGCCTCTTTAATTTTCAGACAAGAAAACAAATTATGGGCAACGATTTGCAAAGCACCCAAAACAAAAGACAAGATAGTGCATGATGATTAGAAATAACACTGTTTTACGTAACTAGACTTTTTAACCGTACTTTCGCAACGGGACAGTCATATAACACTTATAACGTGCTAATTAATTTCTGATACAAAAAAAATCCATATAACTTACTCCAAATTTTCACGTGTAAGATCAATTAGTTTATTTTTTTTTTCTATTTTTTTATGCTCTTCCAAGTTATTCCTTTCAGCCGCATGTTCAAATAGATATCTGTTCATGGATATCTAGATGATGCGAGGAACAAATTAAAAAAATATATCAAGTAAACTCAATCTTGGATAGTAATTGATGACGAAATTGACAAGTGCACCAAATCGTACACAAATATTAAAGTAGTAAGTTATCATCTCCTCAAAGATTGTCGCTCAACTTGGTAATTAGTGGAATTTATTACAAATAAGAGAATTAAAAGAGATGACGTGGTTTGCAGGATTTTAATTGCCATGTCTAATGCGAGATTATGTTGGTTTGATTCAGATGTGTAACGGCGATTAGGGTGTCCTTGAATCCCTTCTTCCTTCTTTGTTGGATTAATTCAAAGTACCTATTAATTAAGAACTAATGATTATATAAACAATGGTTTATTCATAGAAGAATATTCCTACAGATTTAGATTTCTCCATAACCTCCATAACTCAATTATGAAAGCCATGGACATATCCTTTGACGTCAACATCTCTTATGCCTCTTAAATTTTCATCTAAAGGAATTAAACTCCATGGGGATGTCTAAACCTCATACCCTAAAGGTCCCTAATAAATTAAAGACTCTTGAGCAAGAGTCATATGTAACGATTCATCTAAAGCGCAAAAATTTGTTTATGAATCTTAACCTAGTTTTCAAAAGATTTAAACGACGAAACATATGAAAAGAAAATATAATTTAAATCATAATGAATAAAAAAAACTTTATTAATTGAATCCAACAAATAAAACAAATTTCTTCTTAGAACCCTAATCAAGAGAGGTTTAGCTGCACAAGAGAAAAACATACCCTAGAGAAAACAAGAGGAGCAGGGAGATCATGTACATTGAAGCTTTGATGCTCAACCCTTGTCTTGTACCGCTAGTTTTCTGTATGAATAAAATAGTGTGAAAGGGTCACTATTTATATTACATCATTACATTGGGGTTAAGAGAAGAAAACTAAGGTTTTTCCCACAGTGCATGCACATGAGGGAGCAAAGAATGTTGTCTTATGTGCGGGGGCGTATGAGGCAGTGCCTCCAGTGCGAATTTTGCAGTTTTCGTCTCTTTTCCGAGCGTACTTCCGTCTTGCAATGCCTTAAAACTTGAAATGAATTTTCTTCAACTTGTATTGTCTTCAAAGACCTTCTAAGAACCATTTATCTTCAATTTTCATATCCTTAATTCTTCAAGTGATGTCTTGTTTTGCCGATTTACATGATTTCTCACTATAAAGACTCAAAACACCTATGGAGTTGCATGATTTAGGATAAAACTAAATTACAACGATTTAAATGAAAACAATTCAAAATGTTCCTCAAACCATGACAACTCCTATAGATGATCTCTTGATTGCCTTCAAAAGCAAATAAAATAACTAAAAACGTAGCCTAAAATATCATATGATGTTCCATCATCACAACCCCAAACTTAAATCGTTGCTTGTCCTCAAGCAAAAAAATAGTAAGAAGTCAAAATTTACATCAATTTAAGAATCAGAACATACCTTTTCGGAGATGGTGCTCAGTCTGTTACTCTTCCCACTTTCAGACTTGACTAGCTTACCACTTCCATGCATGCGGGATAGGCTTAGAGAAGATACTATTACTTTCAACCACTTACAATTCCAAGATACACGTATGTACCTCCTAAAGCCAGTGGGGCTGGTCAAGGCATTTGCCACACTCCAGTCGTCATGTGATTGTACCTTGATATGAGATTGAAGCAATTCTAAACAGACATTCAAGATACATATTACCACACACACATATAGAGGTCTTTTCAAGGTCATAATGTGACATAAGTTAAGGTGGGATATATTTGGGAAAGTAGGCTAACAAACATTTTGGAGTTAGTTTCCTAAGGATTCGCTAAATATTGTACTCGTTATCTTAGTTGCTTCTTGATTAGAGTAGGTTTGCACCAATATTAGGTATGTCACCATCCTAAGTACTGTTATCTCATGGTAGTTCGCTTCAGAGGAGACGAATCTTATGCACGACAGTAAAATTAAATAGGATTCAAAAAATAACTGAATAAAGACTTTATATTAAATAAAATATCCAACAAACAGAATAGAGGTTCATCTTAGAACCCTAGCCTAAAAAGATTTAGTTACTCATGATAACTAAAGACAAATTACAAAAGAAATAAAACATACCCTAGAGACTTGGAGTGAGGAGAGAAACTCCTCCCATGAAGCTCCTAGTGCTTACCTTCCTCTTGAACACTTCGTTTGAAATGAGAAATTATGAATGAGAGGAGTGATATTTATAGGGAGAGTTTCCACCTGAAGTTGGGCCTAAAAACCGGGCTTTTTCCACATAAAAGTAGCAAAAAGCAGTTCTGGCCCGCATTTCCCATGCTCGGGGCTCATGGCTGGGCACCCATGTATATTTTTGCAATACTCAGGGCGCCAGGCTCATACCCAAGGCTCCCAAGTGCAATTTTCTGCACACTTGGGGCACCTAGCCCATACTTGGGGCGCATGGTCCATGCTTCGGGCGCCCAGTGTATTTTCCTGCGCGTAAATGCCTGTTTCTTCGTCTTTTTGGGTGTTTGCTTCCATATAAGATGTCTTAGGAATTGGGAACATAATTCCTCCCTTTGTAATGTCTTCTGAGGCCTCTTGAATCTTCATTCATGATCTTCCCAAAGTCTTCACAAGTCTTCAGATGTCTTGCTTTGCCAATTTGCATGATTTCTTCGTGAATTACATCAAAACACCCTAGAATTGTTATGTTTCAGGAAAAGTAGAATTACATGACTCAAATATAGAAAACATTACAAATGTACCGAAATAATAAGTAATTGCTCTAATACTCATCTATTCTGGATGAAAAACCTTCTGAAAATCACTGAAAAACATGCTAAGAATAACGTAAGATGACCTATCTCGTTTACCCTACCAAAAATTTATAGCCCAAAGTGCCTTATGTTCAAGTTTCATTGGTAGAAGGAAAGCATTCCCATAGACTAATTGATATGGTGACAATTTTAGATGTGTTTTAAAGGCTGTTCTATATGCCCATAAAACATCATCTAACTTTGTTGACCAATCCTCTATCGAGTTGTTAACTGTTTTCTCTAGAATCTGCTTGATTTGTTTATTGGATACTTCAACCTTCCTGCTTGTCTGTGGATGATACAATGTAGCCACCTTATGCTTAACATTGTATTTAGCTAAGATTTTTGCCAAAAACTTGTTGTAAAAATGTATACCACCGTCGCTGATGAGAATTTTGGGTACCCTAAATATGGAGAAAATTTTCTTTTTCAAAAAGTCAACCACGATTTGTGTCATTGTATGGGGATGCCACAACTTTGACCCATTTTGTGACATAATCCACACATACCAGGATGTATTAGTTAGTGTGAGAATTGGGAAATGAGCCCATGAAGTCTATCCCCAAACAATCGAAAAGACCAATTTCCAGGATTCCATTAACCGGCATTTAGTTCCTTTTTGCTATTCACCGAGATCTTTGACATTCATTGCACCTTTGTGCAAACTCCCAACAATCCTTGAACATGGTTGGCCAAAAGAATCCACTTTGCAAGATTTTAGCCACAATCATATACCTAGTGTGTTGTCCTTTGTATGGTGAACTGTGACAATGCCAAAGAATATTTTTTGCTTCTCCTTCTTTAAGACACCTTCTTAATTGTCCATCATTTCTGATTTTAAAGAGGTAGGGTTCATCCCAGATGTACCGATTCATATTCTTGTAGAACTTTTTCTTTTGCTGCCAAGATAAACCATCAGGTAAGCTTTTGCTTGCTTTGAAATTCGCCATATCTGAAAAATATGGTCTTTGAGAAACTGCAAACAAATGTTCATTAGAAAATTTCTCCTCGATGTCTCCTTTTTTTAGTCACTAGTTGATTTTCCAGCCTTGAAAGATGGTCAGACACAACATTCTCTACGCCCTTTTTATCTTTGATTTCCAAATCAAATTCCAGCAATAAAAGAATCCACCTGAGCAGTCGGGGGTTTGAACCTTCCTTAGTTAGAAAATACTTTAGAGCTGCATGGTCAGTGAAAACGATAACTATAGACCCTACTATTTATGAATGAAACTTATCTAATGCAAATACTACTGCTAGCAATTCTTTTTATGTTTTTGCATAATTCACCTGGTTTTCATTCAAGACCTTGCTAGCATAATAAATTGCATGAATTTTTTTTTCTTTATTTGTCATAATATTGCTCCTACCGCGTAATCACTATCATCACACATTAATTCAAATGGTAAATTCGAATCAGGTGCAGTAATTACAGTTGTTGTGATTAATTTTTATTAAACTTTTGAAATGACTTCAAACAGTTGTCATCAAAATTAAACTCATTCTCTTTAACAAGCAAATTACAGAGAAGTTTAGAAATTTTAGAAATGTCTTTTATAAATCTCTGGTAAAATCCGACATGGCCTAGAAAGCTTCTAATTCCTTTGACATTTGTTGGTGGTGGTAACTTTTCGATCACCTCAAGTTTGCCTTGATCTACCTCTATGCCATTAACAAATATTTTATGCCCTAAAACAATCCCATATGTTACCATAAGATGATATTTCTCCCAATTTAAAACTAAGTTGAACTATATGCATCTTTTTAAAATTGAATAAAGATTATCCAGGCAATTTTCATAAGACTTACCAAAAACAGAAAAATCATCCATAAAAACTTCGACGGAATATTCCATCATATAAGAGAAAATAGAAATCATGCACCTTTGAAATGTAGCAAAGGCGTTGCATAGCCAAAATGGAATCCTTCGGTATGCGAATACCCCAAAGGGACAAGTAAAGATTGTCTTTTCCTGATCTGTTGGATCAACTGAAATTTGATTGTATCTTGAGTATCCATCCAAGAATCAATAGTATGTTTGTCCTGCTAACCGTTCTAGCATATGATCCATGAATGGTAGTAGGAAGTGATATTTATTTGTTTCCATGTTTAGCCTTCGGTAATCAATACACATTCTCCACTTGTCACTATTGGCGTTGTGATTAGTTCATTCTTGTCATTTTTTATAACCGTCATCCCTCATTTCTTTGGTACTATGTGAACATGGCTCACCCATGAACTGTCAGAGATGGGTAGATCACACTAGTATTTAAGAGTTTTAACACCTCTTTTTTCTCTACCTCCTGAATAATAGGGATTCTATGATGAATAATAGATTTCCCCATACCACGTGCCTTCGAGAAGCCACCAAAGCTGGAATTCTATGATGGATCAGGTGATCCCGACAAACACTTGGTGAATATCAACATTATCCTCAATTATCATTAGGCGCGGGGAATGGTCAAGTGTAAACTCTTTGTCCTCACTCTGAAAGGCGCTGCGATGACTTGGTTCAAGGGCCTTGAAGATAACTCCATTGACTCCTGGAAGGAATTATGTGAAGAGTTTGCCTCTCACTTCACTGCAAGAAGGAGGCAGCCGGAGTTGATGGCGGCATTAAACGATGTAATCTAGATGACAAATAAGTGGAATGATTCACCCGCGAAGGCATAGAGGTCCACAATGCCGACGACAAGTTGAAGTGTTTAATCTTTGAGAACAATTTGCATGAAGGATGTAAGTTTAAAGAGGAATTGGGGCTTAGGGAGCCTAGATGCATAAGAAAACTTATAGTCTGCGCATACACTTACATCAACTATTAGGAGAAGCATTTGGCAGCTGAAGCCGTGAAGAAACAACCTCAGAAAGGAAGTGATAACAAGTGTAATGATGATGGTGAGAAAGGAAAGGGGTATCACTCTCGTTTTTCTGAGTACACTACGTTGAATACCTCGCTTAGAGCGAATCCTCCAAGAATGTGTGAGCATGGAATTCAAATATGTCAGGGTAAAAAACCCTGCACCCATAAAGGAGATGCCGAATCTGGATAAATCCAAGTACTGTAGATTCCACAGGTGCGCCGGCCACGACACCAATGATTAATAAAGAAAGGGAAACTCAAATGTTTCACCAAATATGACTATCACAAAGGTGATAAGAAGAATTAGAAAGATTCTCCATGAAAGCCATCACGCCGCAACAAATCCCCAAAGAGGAAATGCTCTCCTGCTCGAGAATATACACTACCAAGAAAGGTGATCAATGTCGTTGGTTGGGGTGAAAAGAGCAAGAAAGTGACGACGAAGGTAAGAAGAAAGGCAAACACGTTTTGCTTTGGCACCATCATGAGAGGATTTCCTACACCTAGGAACGCGTCCAAAGGAACAATGAAGAAGAAAATTGCTCAAATTTTGGTTGTTGACGTCGCTAAGCGTTCCAGGCCATCAAACAGCATCGCCAAGAAAAGACCCATTATTCTTTAAAAAAAAAGACCAATCCTTGGTTCACTAATGACGAGAAGATAGATGGCACATGCAATGAAATCTTCCCACTAGTCGTGGTGGTCGCCATGCGCGATCACGACATGGCAATATGTTTAGTCGACGAGCAATGTTCGTGCACATCATGTACGTCGAGACCTTCAAAAAATTGGGATTGAAGAAAGAAGACTTAATGCCATACAACGACGCCGACCTCCAAGGCTTCAACTGAACCATAACCCGCCTTTGGGGGTATGTGGAACTCAAAGTCTCTTTTGGTGAAGGCACAAGAAGTGCAGCGTTGAGTCGTTATTCTTGGTTGTCCCATGAAAATCCATTCACAAAAGATGCTGGACGTAGCTGCAATCCAGCAAGGAGCGTGATATTTTTTTTATTTTTTTTTAAAAAAATTCTTAAATTCTAAAAGATTTATATGATTCGTATAGATTTATTTTCTTTCATTGGTTATCATGATGAAGATGTACTTTGGTACTTGGCTAGTTAAGTCGGTAGAGAATCTTATATCTTCATAGATTTTGCAAATGGAGTGCTGTGGTTCAATGCACAAACATATAGATACAAGATTTTTGTTGTTTGAGAGGAACAAGCATATAATACAAGTTTAAACCCGTCTTCTATTTCTTTCAAACATTGCATAACATTGTCTAACAAACATTAATTTATTATTGTTGGTGTCAATGAATACTCATGAACTAATAAAATTAAGGAAAATGTTAACGAGTGCCCCCGAACACTCTTTAAGCACCAAAAATGATAAGTTTTTATGAAAGTTTATGCATTTATTGCATTAAAAATTGAAGTGTTTATTAAAGAATAATTTTCTTATTAGGGATGCTTAAAGAGTGTTCCGGGAGTACTCGTTAACAATACCCAAAAATTAATTTTATATATCTTGGTCATAACAAAATCAATTTAGGATTACAAGGAAGGTTTTAGGTCAAAATTAGCCATGCCTTGCATGACATGTGTTACATTTAAGCTTTTACTTAAAGAGCAAGAAGATTTGGGTGGCTTATTTTTCCAATATTTAATTGAATAGATCTATTTCTCTGGGATTTAGTAAACTTAGTTTTGTTAATACTGCTCTTTAATCGCAAATATTTCTGCTTCCGCTAGACAGGCTGCCTGGAAACCCTAAAATACATAAGAAAATAATGTACCATACACATTAAATTGAGTGCAAATTTAATATATGCACATTAAATTGAGGGAAATCTCAAACACAATAGATGTGAGAAAAATAAATGTAAGGCTAGATCAAACCATTTGTACAAATGGACAAATATTTGCGGCTATTCCAATAATGTAAATGTTCTTTATAGTGAAATTTTTTGTCCCATGTGCAGATAGGGTGTGTGAATGTATATACAAAAATATAAGTAGCAGGCTGTCTTTCTAGAATCAGAAGATAAAAATTAGTACCACTACTATATGATAAAACATGCAAATAGGGGAAAATGCATGAAGTTGGCACCAATATCAATGTAACATTGACTCCATGGATGGCTATTCATTTTCCGACAATTCAACATAGAAATGCTTCATTACTCTTCCATTGGTTGGCTAAAGACAAGACAGAGTTTGAAAAGATAAACAACTTTAGTGACCATCTCATTTGAGAATAAACTAGTTGTTCTATGTTATACTTCCTCCGTCCCAAAATATAAGCAAAAATTGGTCAACAAAAGTTAATGTATTTGATTCAAAATTTGTACTAAATACATCAACTTATGTTGACTGATTTTTGCTTATATTTTGGGACGGAGTAGTACATGTGAATAACAGCTCCATAATCATTTGTAAAAATATTTACTTTCACGTTACTAAGAATGATAATTAAGTGTCTACAACTCATTGCTCAATCGGCAAAAGTTACTGAAATTGTTAGGTCATGCAGAGAGTGGGATTAAAACATGACTACTCCACTTATATGTGTGAATTTACAATACTCCCTCCGTCCTTTTTTATTGGAGTAGTTTATAAAAATCACGTGTATTAAGAAAAGTTGTTGGAGTAATAAAGTTGTCTCCAATTGGTGTGACTATTACTAGATTACCCTTAATTAAATATATATTTAATGTTAACTTTTCATATACCAAGACAAATTGATAGTATTAATAAAGAGTATATTTAGAAAAAATAGTAATCAATGCACCTAGGAATTTGTATATGATCTTATATTTAGGGACAAAACTTTTTTGTAAACTACTCATATAAATAGGGACGGAGGGAGTAATTGTTATCATTTCGTCTATCTTAAAAGAAAAACAATTACAATTAAGTATATTTAATTTTTTAATTTCATGTAAAAAAGAAACACTTTTATTAGCCAACGACTATTGATAATGATAATCTCATCACAATTTAAAAAAAAAATATTTAAGAATATTTTTAAAATAATATCATTAAATATAAATGGACTAGTTGACATTTGCTTATGTTCGAGTCTATGAAAATATACACGTTTTTGCTTGTAATTGAGTTCTAGAGTAGTACTTTCTCTTGTGATAATAACGATTAATTTTGATAGAATAATATGTAGAGCGTGATTAAAATACCCATCTCATTAAACTGTAAAGTTATATTGATTTTATATATATGTTACTACATCCATTCCTAATTATAAGACTTTTTTGATAAAAAAAATTGTCCAAAAAGACTCCTTTGTTATTTTCAATTACATTAATTATTTTTTTACCAACACACCCTTATTTATTTTGCATCTTTTTCTTCAATCTACAATATTGAAAAAATAAATTAACTCCCTCTTAAAAGGGGGTTAAGAAATTAGGATTTAGAAGGGGGTTTGAATAAACCCCTTAAAAACTTTTCTACAGAAACATGATTTTTTGAAAAACTTTTTGTAAAACGATAATGACTATTGAATCTTCAAGCACTTCTTGAAATTGGAACTCCAATTTCTTCAAATGTTTTATGTTTTTAAGCATTCCATGAACATTCTTCACTAAGAACCTTTCAATGACTTGAACCTTCCTTCCATTTTCCTGAACCTTGAGACTATGATAACATCCCCTGCACTTCCCCTTGAAGGAGAAAAGATCCACTACTTTTTATTTGGAACCTTGATTTCACAATCAAAATCATTGAATGAACACAATTATTACCAATCCTAATTGCATCATACCAACGTAGATCAATATAATTCTCTAAAATGATTCTTGTGAAAGTGTTTAGACAAGAGTTTGAAAATGGTGATAGTTTTGAGAGAGTGTGAGAATAATTGTTTCAGTAAATTATAAAAAGAGTGGTAAAACGTATATTTATAGTTGGGAAGGTTTAGAACAAAAGAAAGCTAAAAAATGGTGAAAAACCATTATATGATTCAATTTACTCAGTTAGTGATTTGAATCATGTGTTAAAAAAAATATAGGCTCATTTGAAGAATGATTTGAATCACAAATTTTATGGTTCCAAATCATCAAATGATCCAGATGAAGGATGATTTGAATCATAAATTCGTGATTTATATTAATGCAAAAACCAAACTTTCTGTTTACAACGATTTAGTCATTTTAACAAAGGATTGGATGATTCAACTCATAAGTACAAAACTTCGTAAAATGTGAAAATAGTTTTCTAAATTCATACTCATCCAATTCATCTACTACAAAATTCATCTAAACAAAAACTTTGTTAATGTATTATATTCAATCCATCCATTTAAAAATATTTATGGATCCAATCCATCCAACTTTTTTTAAAGGCCCAATGAATCATTGCTTATTACTACCTTCGTTCCAATATGTAAGACCCTTTTGATAAAATAACAATTAAGAAATTTTATTTTTGCATTAAATTTTAACTCTCTTCAATTATCAAGAGAGATAAATATGTGATCTTTAATTCTCTACAATTAATTAGGGTTATTTTTGTGAAAAATTAATTAATGCACCTTAATATTTGAAGAGGGTCTTATAAAAGGGACAATAAATTTTTGCAAAAGGTTCTTATAAATAGAGACGAATGTAGTATTTATTTTTAATCCAATGAATGGAACCACTTTTATTAAAAAAAAGCTATTTTTAAATTGATTTATAATCAAATGCTTATATTGTAATATCTTAAAGAAAAAAAAAAAGAGGCTGCCACTCATGGCTACCAGAGCTTTGCAGCCTTAGTCGGACATCCGCTTCCCGCCTTCTGATCATGCTAGAGCTCCACCGTGGGTCATTGGAAAATCGCCACTATCTATAGGAGTGCCCCTGTGCTCCATCGTGGAGATCGTCAAAGCTTCAGCGTTGATTAGTTGTTGAACGCCCTACTGGCAGCCAGTCACCTCTACTTTTTTTTTAATATTTTTTTATTTTTGTTTCATTTAAAATATTTATTGATTAAAGTTATTTGAATGTGTGCTGAATTTTTTTCAGGGGAATGGATGAATCTTATGGACTAATTATTTGATAAGAAAAATAATCATTGGGCCATTAAATGTTACTCCTTTTCTCATAAAATAAAAAAAACATAATTTTTTTTTTGAACAAGCCAAAATGAGATATATAATCAAAAAAGAGAGCTTCACCTCCCTAGCACAAGATGTGCCAAAGGGAAGAGAAACTTAAAACAACAGAGTTCTGAAAAGTAACCAAAAAACAAATTACATCAGCCAATCCCCAAACAATCAAAAGGATGCTGCCACCACAAATGCGAACCAAACGGAAAACAAACATTTTTGGCCTTAAGCCACCCTAAAGAAATAATTTTCACCTTCTCTAGAAGCTGCGGAAGAGTTGTAGAATTATGACTGAATAGCCTACAATTCCGTTCATTCCATAATATCCAGACCGTGCACAACCAGACAAGATGTAAGAAGCGACATCTAGGTTTATAACCTCCCGAAGAGAAAATAAACTGAGTGAAATGATCCGACAAATGTTGAGGATCCACTGAATACACATCAAGCCAAGTTTTAACCTGCTGCCAAAGAGAGCCAAAAATGGGACAATGAATAATAAGATGAGCTGCAGATTCCCGATGACCACAATCAGACACACACAAAAGAGAGTTAGTAGAAATAATGCCACGACGTGCCAAATTGTCCTTAGTTGGCCATCTGTTACGAAGCAGACGCCACACACAAATTGAGACCTTCAAAGGAGCACATTTATGCCAAACAGCCTTTGTAACCACATCATCTGTGTGCACCTCTTGCCGCGTGAGCATTTGGTACACACCACGCACCGTGTAGCCATCACCCACAGAGTGGCGCCACTGCCAAACATCAGGCTTTGAATCCTGCAAGACAACATTAGAAAGCAGAGATATACACTCCCCCAACAACTCCTCTTCCCACGCAAACAAACCACGACGCCACTCCCACGCTCCCCCACCAACCCCCCAACCTAAAGAATGCATATCACCAACCGACATATCCTGATGAATAGACAAAGCAAATAACCTTCCGAACTTCTCCTTCAACGAGACCGTCCCCACCCAAACATCAGTCCAAAAATAAGTATCAAGCCCATCCCCTATGTTCTTTTGGATGCTCTCTTCAAACCACTTCCACCCATCCCCCCCGACTCCGTCACGAATTTTCACAATTTCCTTCCACCAAGACGAACCCTTCCTCCCCCCTTCTAAAATCCGCCCCCTCTCCTCACCATACCGAGAGGCCAAGACCCGAAACCACAAACCCTCCCTATCAACCAAACTCCGCCAACACCATTTACCTAAGAGAGCTATATTAAATTCGTGCAACCGCCGAACCCCCAAACCTCCCGACTCCTGTGTGGAACAAATAGACCTCCAATCAACCCACGCAATTTTCCTATTATCCTCACACCCTCCCCAAAAAAAAAATAAGAAGAATAGAATCAATGGAAGAGATTATACCTGAGGGAGCTCTGAAAAAAGAAAGGGCGTAGACAGGCAGAGAGGACAGGACAGATTTAAGAAGAATCAAGCGGCCTCCAAAAGATAAGTGTCTACTCTTCCACTTCGACAGCCTGGATTTAATGCGATCAATAACCGGTTCCCAAAAGCTCAAACGCCTAGCATCCCCCCCAATAGGAAGACCCAGATACAAAAAGGGAATCCTCCCAATTCTACAAGATAAAACCGAAGCCGCCTCTACTAACCAAGACTCGTCAATATTGATACCAACCAATAAACTCTTATGATAGTTCACTTTCAAACCAGACATAGCTGCAAAAAGAACCAGAACAGCTCGTAAGGCTCTGACATTCGACCAGCTCTTAACACCTAACAGAAGAGTGTCATCAACAAATTGTAAATGAGAAAGAACCGTAGGGTCATGCACCCCCATAGTGTACCCAGTAAACAAATCAGAATCCACAGCAGCAGACATCATAACATTCAGCCCCTCAGCGGCAAGGAGAAAGAGAAAAGGGGAGAGGGGATCGCCTTGCCGCAACCCTCGCTGCATAACAAACTCATCTGTAGGGCTCCCATTAACAAGAACAGATGCAGTAGCCGATGTGACACATGCCTTCATCCATTTTCTCCACAAAGTTGGAAAAGCCATACGCCCCATTACCTCATCTAGATAACTCCAATCCACCGAGTCATATGCTTTCTCAAAATCAACCTTAAATAACAGGAGTTCTTTATTCAACTTGCGTGCTTCATCTACCACCTCATTAGCGATAAGAATACCATCGAGAATCTGCCTACCCTTCACGAACGCAGTCTGAGTTTCAGAGACAACAGTACTCATGACTTTTCTTAAACGATTCGCCAACACTTTTGCCAAAATTTTGTACAAACTCCCCACAAGAGCTATAGGGCGAAAATCATTCAAACGCTGAGGGTTATCCACCTTGGGAATAAGAGCTATAAAAGTACTGTTAATACCTTTAGTGAGACGTCCATTTCGATGAAAATCAGAGATGAACCTCATAACATCAGACTGCAATTCAGGCCAAAAATCTTTGAAGAATCCAAGATGAATGCCATCCGGGCCAGGACTTTTATAACTATCACAGTCCCAAACAGCGGCCTTCACTTCGTCCACAGAAAACGGTAAAGTTAAAAGAATGCCATCAGAAGAGGACAACCTACGAAAATGTAAATTGTTCACTGAAGGTCTGATAATACCCACAGCCTGAAAGTGGTTCCGAAAATGAGTAAAAACTGCCTCCCGAACATTGGAAACTCCCGTCACAAGGGTGCCATCAACTAAAATAGAGGAAACTGAATTTCTGCGACGCCTTCCGGACATTATAGCATGAAAGTATTTGGTATTAGCGTCTCCCTCCCGAATCCAAAGCATCCGAGATTGCTGCCAAGAAATGCTGGCATCAATCCTGGATAAAGCATGAAGGTCGTTTGACATAGCGTGTAAGGCATCTACCTCCCCATCAATTAGCTCCTCCAATTCGGCCTTGGACTCCAAGAGAGCAATATTATTATTCAACGTATTTATCCGACCTTGGAGATTATGAGTATGAGTAAGATGCCATTCTTTCAATGCTTTTTTTAACAACTTCAATTTTTCTCTCAAAACAAAACCGCCCCAACCTTCTACTTGAAAAGACTGCAATTTGGTACGCACAAATTCATGATAACTAGGTATCTCCAACCAACACTTCAACATACGCACCGGACGCGGCCCCCAATTTTCCTCATCTATAGACAACACCACAGGGCAATGATCAGACAACCCCCGCAAAGAGGCAACTTGCAAACAATTCGGCCACATACTACACCAATCTTCGGATAGCAAGAAACGATCAAGACGACTCATAGCATTCCCGTCCCCCTTATACCATGTGAAATTACGACCATGGAGAGGGAGGTCAATTAAAACGTTGTCTTCAATAAAAGTATTAAAGGGAGCACAATCAAGAGAACGAACTGCAGCCCCCTTCGACCTTCTTTCTTCCATATTACGAACCGCGTTAAAATCACCACACAAACAAAAGTTTTTGCCCACCAACCGGTGAAGGTAAGCAGATAAAGAGTTCCATAATACCATCTTGGCGCCATTGTCACAAGGGGCGTAGACATTTAGAAGATAAAATTCCTCAGAAGATTGAAGGAAACAACCATGAATAATTAAAACGTGATCCAAAGTAAACGACGACCAAACCTCGACAACAGAAGGATCCCACATAGTTAACAAACCACCAGACGCCCCCACAGACGGCATAAAAGAGTAAGAGGATGTCAATTGTCCCCAAAGAGCTGCACACAATGAGTCACTAATAACCGCCAATTTCGTCTCCTGAAGACAAACAATAGACGGACCCTTCTCCAAAATTAATTTGCGGACTTCAGGCCTCTTATCAAACCCACCCAAACCCCTCACATTCCAAGTGATAATCTTCATCCCAACCAACAACCCCACACCACTCCACCAACCCACTCCCCCTTACAGCGCCCCCCTCACCACTCCCTCCTCCCTCTCCCTACCTTTTTTATTTTTTCTTGACAATACACCAAACCTATTCGACTTATCACCAAATATATTGACTCCTAACACCTTCCCGATCCCACAGATATCCTCCTGCACCACCTCCTCATTACCGTGCAACACCACCCAGTTTTTCCAATCATTGTTAACTGTAGGAGAAGAAGTAACAGATACCTGGGACTCTTTACTATTAGTAGCAGCCACAAAAACATAAATTATTATTTGGTTTTGAAAACAATTGAAAATTATTATTTATTTTAACTAATAAAAAAGTAGTGTCATAAAATTATTATGTAAAAATAGATATTATACTTTTATAGATGGATTGGATGGATATCCATTCATTAATAATATCATAATGGATAGATTGGATGGTTTTAATGCTTAATGGATGGATATTATTGAATTTTCTTTTAAGAAGTTTTAAAGGGTTGTTAATGGATTTATGGATTGTTTTGAATCATTCATTATCATCTAAATCGATATCAATCTGATCCTTCCATTTTGCCACCCTTAGGCGCCAGCTGTTTGTTTGATATAATGCTTTATTGGGTGATCTTTTGGTGGAGTTAAGGGGGGTTCAACTTTCGGTGGGTGCAGACTCATGGAATTGGAAATTTAGTCTGAATGTGGTGTTTTTTGTTAGCTCGGCGTATAGGTCTCTCTCTGATGCGTCTCTTGAGGGGAGAGGTTGGGGGCAAATTTGTCTAGTAGTCTGGTTACAGTCTGAAAAAGTTGGCCCCCTTCTAATGTTTAGGTGTTCCCTTTGCAGTTTCAACTAGATAAGTTCCACACTAGAGTGAATCTTTTCAGACATAAAATTATTGTGGATACGGAAGGTATGCGTGCTCTTTGTGGGGAGGTTGTTGCGTCGGTTAGCCACCTTTTTGTCACTTTTCAGTTTGCCTTAGTGGGTGCGGTATAAAGTCTTTAGGTGGTTGTGAGTTAGTCCTATCGAGTGATTTGGTGTGTCTCTTGTAGGCGTTTAGGGGGCTTTCAAAGAGATATAAGGTTAGGCAAGGTTTTCTGTTTGGTTGTGTGCTCTATTTGAACGATAGTGGGTGCGGTATAGAGTCTTTAGGTGGTTGTGAGTTAGTCCTATCGAGTGATTTGGTGTGTCTCTTGTAGGCGTTTAGGGGGCTTTCAAAGAGATATAAGGTTAGGCAAGGTTTTCTGTTTGGTTGTGTGCTCTATTTGATCTTGTATTCTTTGGCAGAACTCTAGATGTTGAGCAATTGATTAATAAAATCCAGCTCATCTCGCGATAGTAGTTCATTGGGAAGCACCATATTCACCACTGCTCCAATTATGAGTGGGTGATGGAACCAATTTTCTAGTGGAGCCGATAATTTCTTGGTGTAGTGGCCATGCTTGGATGCTTTTAAGCAGGGGTTTGGGGCTTGTTTCATTCCTAATTTTACGTGTCACTCCTCTTTGGTAGAGTAGGCTTGGTTCATCTTCCCTTTAGTTTTGGCACTTGGGGGAAGGATTTTTTATTGTGATGATGTTGTTGTTTTGTGTTGCTTTGGTTTTTTGTTTGGGGTTTTGGGTTGGTGTTATGAGTCTCTCTCTCTTCACACATTTCTACATGATCTTTGGTTATTTATATTATCTATTTTGCTATTAAAAAGAGAGAGAAGAATGCATGCAAAAGCTACTATAGAGACATTATTCAAAACAATTATAATCTAAACACTTAAACAAGAGACACTTTCCCCCTAATCTCTAAATCAACCTGGCCAACACACACTTTCCCCACTAACCATGTGACATGAATGAGTGAGCTAGTGGATGGGTTTTCTTTATATTTCAACCACCAAAAATCAGCACTATGTCTATGCTATTCTGAAATGTATCATTCTTTGTAGGCGTACACCACTATCTATATGTTTTTATTTTCCATTCTCATCTCGTAACTATTCCAAGTCAAACTTGATTATGTATTCACACTAAATCACATTATGTTTTGCTTTTTTGAAATTGACACCACATGTTTGCCACCTTATATTTGATTTATACAGTGTTCAAGTACAAACATTCTAATAGTAGATGTTATACTTCGTACGTCAAATCAATAACATTGATATAGACAACCCAACAAGAGGCCTAAATAAAAAATTTAGAGAGATCCTTTTAAAATTTAGAGTGATGCATTCAAATACTCCATATTTTATACTCATGATTTATACTCCATGTTTGAATGTTTTACATTCTAATTGTAAATTTTTATATCTTTAAAGCATAAGTAAACAAATATCTCTCACAAAGTGACGAATCAAGATTCGAATTTCAATTGAGAAATGTATTTAAATTTATTCTCCAACACAACTTAAATAGAATTACACTAGAAGAAATCTACGAAAAATCAAAAATCAAAATAAATGTTGTTGTGTGTAGAAAACCGAAGTAGTTGATAGATCTAATCATTATAATAGCAATTTAACTGTTCAAATTTCATTTGGAAAATGTATTTAAATTTATTCTCCGACATGACTCAAAATAAAATTACCGTAGAAGGAATCCTAAGTGATACTACTATTTTAATTTGTAAGTAATTTTTCCTTTCCCCTAAATAAAGTAATTTTTTTCATTAGAAAAAACTAAACAATAATCAGACTAGAAATGACAAGGTCGATTCCACCATGACCAAACAACAATATACATGTATTACTACTGCTACGTTAATGCAAAAACTACTACTTTTAATTACACACAACTTTTAATATTAATACCACCCTGTTAATGCAAAAACGTAAAATTTCTATCTAAATTTGTGTCACTATATGAAAAAGTTATAGTTACACAATTTTTTTTTATCTAAATGCTACTAATTTTAATTAGTTAAACAATACTCTAAAAAAATTAGTTACCATTTTCCATCAAAAAATTAGAGCAAGATTTCATTTCATCAATGTCAAACTTATGTCACCAATTTAATTTTGTGAGTAGTATTTTTAAAATTTTTGTATATACATTGGTCATATGTATAATCATGTTATGTTATAGGAATAAAATATCTCTCACTGCTTAACAGTGAATTCTCCCGTTCAAAGAGATTTTTTTTCATACGTATGATTTAATGATTGAACCAATTGACCACTTAATTAAAGTGTTCGGGTCAAATACCATCCAGGATACGATTTCTAATCCTTGAATAATTGAACGAAAATGTTAACGGGTGTCTTAAAACACTCTTTAAAAGTTTAAAATAGTAAGATTTTATGAAAATGTATGTATTCGTTGCATTAAAAATTGAAGAATTTTACTTTTTAAATAAATATATTGGAATAATTTTTTATTTAAAATTATTAAAAAATATCCTTAAAACACTCGTTAACAATACCATAATTGAATTTACTAAAAAGGAAGGATCTTGAACCTCCAAGGATAAAAGTTACATGAAATGATGGACAATTGATGAAGAATCTTTCAACCAATGAGAATAACATTTCTTTTAGCCACAAATATACTTGAGCATTCTATATGCTAAATATTTTTTGTAGAGTATTCTATACGTTTTTCTTTATTGTTTTTTTGTTTGACAAAAGATTATTCTATATGCTAACCATTTATTCCTAGTATCAAGTTTTTTAGTAAAAAAAAACTTTTCTTTTCTTTTCTTATCAGAAAAGGGTTTTCTTTTCTTTTATTTTTATAATAAAATTAATAATCACATTAATGATATGGTCAAAAAATTTAATAAGATTAATGATTAATTAGAGCATAATTCAATCAAAAAGTCATAGCTCAATTGAAAAAAAATACAAAATTGATCAACCGGGTGACGCGACCGTGGTTCGGACTAGGTGACTCCTCTTATATGTATTGGTTTTAAATGGTTACTATCATTTCGTCTATAAAAAGCGTCAATACTACTATCTTTTTAATACTCTACCTAACATTCACTTATTTATTATATTAAATCAATATATCATCCACCACTTTACGTGTGTTCCATTTTCAAAGTGTGAGACCCATATTGATTTAGCCTAATAAAAAAAAAATATTAGAGAGAGTGTTGAAAAGAGAATATTATTAGTATTACTCTTTTCTCTATTAAAAAAATTAGTTAATCACATGATTAAAAGAAACAAACAAATAAATACCAACAAACTTATAAACTTCAAAAAAGAAAAAGCCAACCATGACATTGCCCTCTATCCACAAAACACATCAGCATCTAAGAAAAAGTGTTTCAATGAATCCAAACACTGGTTTCAGTCAAATAAAAAGAAAATCAATAATACAACAAAACTTTCCCAAACCCAAAAAAATTATTTAAACCAATTCCATCAACTCACATTCCCCACACTCTATAATCACCATTATAAAACAAAGACCCATCTTCATCATGAGTGAAACTTCTACCCACTTCTTTTAACCACAATTTGACACTAAACCAACCCTCTCTCACACCACAATCAATCTAAAATCCACTCTCACCCATTGCAAAAATTTCATGTGTAGATCTAATAAATTTCAAAATACTTTAACCATAATCAATTCTTATTCCTCTCTAATACTCTTTCTATAGCATTCTCTCTCTAACAACACTTAACTTTTATCCCATTTCATTCTATAGCATCATTGATCAAACAAATTCTATAACATCAAAGTCTCTTCTTTCTCTCAATTATTCTCTCTTTTTATTCATTTAAACAATTTCACAAACACATGGTACACAAAATCTAACACCATTCCAAAACCCATCAAAACCCAAACACCCACAAAAAAAAAACCACCAACCCAATTCACCAAATCCACTCTTCACTTCATCTCCACAAAAAAAATCACTTTTTTCAATGGCCCTAGAAACTTTACTCACAAGATTCAAAACAGCATTTTCAACCACCTTCAACTCAATTCAACCAAAAACGACACCGTCTTCAAACCCAAACCCAAAAGGCATCGCCGTTTTAGCCTTCGAAGTCGCCGGAGTAATGTCGAAGCTTCTTCATCTCTGGCAATCACTTTCCGACGCTAACATAATCCGTCTCCAAAACGACGTCGTTTCACTCGAAGGTATTTCGAAGCTAATCTCAAGCGACAAGTCGTTTCTGTTAAAACTAGCCGTCGCTGAATATTGCGACTCACTTCGTCTCGTCGCTAACTCCGTCGCTCGATTCAGTCTCAATTGCAATGACCCATCACTCAAATCCTTCAACCAAGTTTTCACTGAGTTTGCTGATTTGGGTTTTGACTCATTTGGGTGGAAACTCACAACTCCAAAGGAGATTGAATCCAAACATAGAAGAATGGAACGTTACGTGTCTCTCACGTTATCTCTTCATAGAGAAATTGATGAGCTTTCACTTTTGGAAAACACTTTGAAAAAAACACTTCTCAACAACAATAAGAACAAGAACAAAATCAGTGAGCTTGAACACAAGATTGTGTGGCAGAAACAAGAGGTAAAGAATTTGAAAGAAAAATCTTTGTGGAATAAAGGTTTTGATAGTGTTGTTATGTTGTTAGCAAGGTTTGTTTTTACTTTGTTGGCAAGGATTAAGGTTGTATTTGGTGTTGGAAATGGAGACAGTTTACCTTATTTGTCACGAAGTTTATCAGCTTCTGCTAGTGTTTATCCTTCTGATTATAAAGATCATAGCTTTGTATCTGGGCCGTTGAAAAGTCAGGTGTCTGTGTCTGAGTCCGTGTTTCATAGAAAAAGTTTGAAAATTGATGTTTATTCTTGTGATCATCAAAAAGATCAAAAGTTTGTATCAGGGCCGTTGAAAAGTCAGGTGTCTGTGTCTGAGTCTGTGTTGAATAGAAAATGTTTGAAACTTGATGAGAAAAAAGTGGATTTAGAAAATGGGTTTTTTGAGTCAAATTGTGGAGTGTTGAAACCACCAAAAGGTAGTTTAGGTGATTCAGGTTTGTCTTTACATTATGCTAATTTGATTATTGTTATGGAGAAGATGATAAAATCACCTCAATTAGTTGGTGTTGATGCAAGAGATGATTTGTATGCTATGTTACCAAATAGTATAAGATCATCATTGAGGTTAAGGTTAAAAGGGTCAATTGGATTTTGTGCTTGTGATCCTTTATTGGCTAATGAATGGAAAAATGCTTTGGGAAGGATACTTTGTTGGTTGTTACCATTGGCACAAAATATGATTAGGTGGCAAAGTGAAAGGAGTGTTGAAGAGAAGAGTTTGGTTCCTAAGAAATCAAATGTTTTGCTTTTGCAAACTTTGGTTTTTGCTGATAAGGCGAAGACAGAAGCTGCTATAACTGAGTTGCTCGTTGGTTTGAATTATGTTTGGAGGTTTGAGAGGGAAATGACGGCTAAGGCTTTATTTCAATGTACCAATAATTTCAATGGGGTTTTGAGTTTGTACAAGCCTAGCTAAGTGCATGTTTGTTTGTTCGGTGATATGAGCGCAGTCGTGCTGTGAGATTGAAGATTCAATGTGTAGCTTAGCAAAATTTCGGTGTACATGATAATGGGACGCGTGATTTATAATTTGGACGCAGAACCAAACAAATGCTGATGAGGCTTTTACTTTTACATTTCATTTTTCGTCTCTCCATTGGGTGGTAATTCTGGAACTCAGATTCTTTGCCGGAATTTTCTATTGTCATTGCAGTCAATCTAAGTCATTGAGTAGTGATCGACGACTTGGATTGTGACCTTAATGAATTGTAAAATCAAAATCTCATCTATTTGATCTTTGATTAATGGCTGAGGTCATTGACTATAGTAAGTATTGACAGTAGGGAATCTGTTTCCATAATTTTTTGTATCTATAAATTTTATGGTTGTTTTTGAGAATGGAACTGAATTCAGATTCTTGAGGTTATTTTGCTTCTAAGATGTATATGTAAAAGTGTATGAATTTTGAGGAAAATCTACAAAGAAAGAGGGGATTTTTCATGATCCATGTCTTCCAAAATCTTGAGTGAAAGTAATCCTACTGTTCTGGTATCAAATATCAATATACTTGATTTAGTTAACTATCATTGTTGGTTTTTGTGTGGGTGCATGAACAATTATTGATTCAGCTGTGTGTGGTTCATGTGGTGAGTAATAAACTATTCAAAGTGGAGTACTGGTCCCTCATATTATTGAAAATCATACGTAAGTAGTAGAATTATTTAATGACTAGAACTTAGTTTTGGTTATGGATCGTTGATGTGAAGTTTTTAATTTATTATTTTATTTTTTAATTGAGTATCCTTTGCGCGAAACTGCTGAGACTAGTTTCTAGAGCTGGATAGGACCGCAAAGGATGACAAAACTCTCTCAAGAGGTTCAACACTGCTGCATTCGAACCAGGACGTTTGGTTAAACAAAAAATTTTTTTTACCATCTCATACAAATGTTGTCCCTACATATATTATACAATGTCTCTACCAACTGAGCTATGCTGATATGAACTTACTTAAGAATATGTTAACACTTCATAATTTGACTAATAAGTAGATTAAAAATTAATAAAATGACATCAACTTCAACAACACCAAATATAACTTGTTGGACCGCTCTTAAAAAAAATGTTGGACCGTGTAAGAAATTAATTAGATTTTTATTATAAATGTTAAAAAGAATAATAGTTTAAATAAGCCAAAATATATCATTTTTATTTAAGGAAAATATAACATTCATTCAAATTAGGTATTTAGTAAACCATCTCATATACTAAACTTTGTTTAGCCATAGGTCATAAAATGCATTATATTTGAAGCAAAGTGTATAAACTAACAAATATTACTTGAGATTAATTTTGATGTAGTCAATCCAGAAGAAAATATAAGTAAAAATGGTAGTTGAAAAATCAATATATGTGATTAAAATTTAGTCCACATGTATTATTTTTTCAACTATCATATTTGCTTATATTTAATTTCGGAGGACGTACTATAGTTAGCGAAAATATTTTTAGACTATCAATCAATCATTAATCATCATTTATACGACTTTTAAGTTATATATGATTAAATCAAATATTTTTAACGATTCAAAGATTATGATTGATTAACGATGTAAACTTTTTTACATATCAATTCAATGCATATGAATACTGTCAATGAACCTTTAAGTCTATTGAGAAAATTACTAATTGAGGTGTGATATTGTTACTTAATTAATGGAAAGTTTATCTTGGTGGGGCAAATGTATTATTTATCTTTATGCGTTGATTATCCTATGCCCCTTCTAATTGTTTATTATCACAACATATCAATCCAATGGAAAAAAGTATGATGGTAGGATAGGATGGATCAATCATCCACATATACAATAATTATGTGAAGGTATTGGGGTCTAACTGTTTGATTAAATTATTCAAAAGTATATAAAAGGACAAAATCCAATTTTTTTTGGCTTCAACTTGTTCGTATCTATTGCTATATTTTAGTTTCATTTTCTCTCTTTTCTTGTTCTTTTTAATCTATTTTTGTGAATCTTCCGTTATTACTGATTATTAATAACAACAAACATAGATAGATCACGGGCTTGTAGATAACAAGTGGTCCAATTAAATATATAATAATAAATATCACCCCCTTTTTGCAATATTTAAAAATTTGTCGGGCCCCTACTTAACATCATTGGTTGAAGCGAAATCGATTCCAGGTGAAGCCAATATTTGTAGCTTTTAAGATGAGGCAAATCAATTCTTGTTGGTCATGTTTTTGTGAAATTAACACATCTACTCTGTATTCTTTTATGGGTCTCGCTAACAAGTGTCTTTAGAGAAAGATACTTGTTAATGATACAAAAATGAAAATAATTGATAAATTTTAAGTATAAAAAGTTACTTTTTAAAGTTTCAATGCATTGAATGCACCATTTTCAAGACAAATTTTTTTATTTAAATTTCTGAACAAATGAATTTATTTGACCTAATGACACTTTTTAGCATTTCCCTTTTTTATTGCCCTTAATAAAAGCCACCAATAAATTTGTTAGCATAATTGTAGGGATTATTAGTGTCATTATAGGGATATACTCATTAATAATGGAGATTGTGTAATTATATGAATAGCTTGATTATTGGAGATAATTGCTACTACTGAGTTGTATATATAACCATATTGTATCCCTGTACATGAATAGATATATCAAAACACTTTCTGGAAAACCTAATTCTGTTTCTCTGCCAATATGGTATACAAAGCTTAGGTCACGATCCTTTGTTTTTTTTTCCTCTGCCTGCATATCTGTTATCTGTTTCTATACCTTTGCAAACCCAAATCTCAATTAATTCTGTTTTGTGTCTCCATCACATGGTTGCGCAATACTTCAATTCAGTCTATTCATATTCAATTTTCTAAGTATGATTTTGCAAAAGAAATTTGGGATTTTTTGGAAAATCGCTACCAGACCACTGGTCTTGCTCACTATTATCAGTTGTGGACTACACTTCTCAATATCAAGCAAGAATCTGGCCAATCAGTCAATGACTTTCTTGCTCAAGTCCAACCGATTTGGCATCAAATATCTTTGGCCAAAATTAGTGAAGACCATCTTCATCTAATTCAAGTCTTTATGGCTCTTTGTCCAAAATATGAAGCTGTCCGAGCCTCACTATTGCATCGAAATCCACTTCCATCATTGGATACTGCTATTCAAGAAATCATGTTTGAAGAAACACGCCTGAATCGGGATAAAACTCCTCAACTTGATGTTGCTCTTGCGACTACTCGGTCCACACAACAGAGATCAAGCCATCAACCATGTAAGAACTGTAATTGAATTGGTCATGTGTTTGCTAATTGTCCTACTATAGAGTGCAGGTATTGTCATGGTATTGGCCATATTCTTGAGCATTGTCCCATGCGACCTCCAAAACAAAATCACGGATCTTTCAAATCCAAGCCTGCTCTAAAGTTTGTGTCTTCCTCCATTTCTGCTGCTGCTACTGAGGGTTCCACTACCATTACTATGAGTGATATTGAGGCATTACTCAAACATGTTATCTCTTCCAACACCTTTACTGCGATGTCTGCTACTTACGGTAATTCTCAATGGTTTTTTGACTCTGCATGTTGTAATCATATGACCACTGACATTAAATCATTGCCTTCTGTAAAAAATGTTTCTTCTCTACCACCAATACACACAGCCAATGGAAATACAATGAACATCACTCATACTGGTCATGTATCCACCTCCAACCTCACTCTTCCTGACACCTATTACATACCCAACTTGACACTGAATCTTATTTTCGTTGGCCAATTGTGTGAATAAGGACTAAATGTTTATTTTTCTCCTTCTGGTGTCCAGGTACAGGATCCACAGACGAAGCAAATCATTGGGACGGGTCACAGGCTGGGTCGGTTATTTGAGCTTCAATCTCTTCATCTTCCTAAGACACATGTGTCTGAAGTTATTGTGATCTCCCCCATTCATCAGTGGCATCTTCGACTTGGTAATGCTTCAACAAATAAATTTCAGCCTTTAATTTCTCGTGGTTTGCTAGGGTCTACAAAGGTTGAGTCTTTTGATTGCTTACATTGTAAACTAGCGAAACAACCTGCATTATCTTTTAATCGTAGTGATTCATTCAGAAAGTCCTTTTGATTTAATTTATTTCGATATTTGGGGCCCTTCTCTTGTTTCATCATTTAATGGTTTTCGTTATTATGTCTTGTTTGTTGATGATTTTTCTCGTTTTACGTGGATATATTTTTTGAAAAATCGATCTGAATTATCACAATTATACATATATTTTGCACGTATGATAAAAACTCAATTTTCTCGTGCTATTAAGATTCTTCGCACAGACATTGCGATGGAATATCATGATTCTTCTTTACTTCAGATTCTCAGTCAACAAGGCACTGTGGTTCAACGTTCATGTCCTCATACCTCTCAACAAAATGGTAGAGCTGAGCGAAAACATCGTCATATCCTTGATTCTGTTCGTGATGCTCTTCTCTCAGCCTCGTGTCTAGAAATTTTTTTGGGGGAAGCAACTCTTAATGTTGTTTATACTATTAATCGACTCCCCACCTTAATCCTTAAAAACTTTTCTCCTTTTGAAAAATTGTTTGGTAAGTCTCCTGAATATTCCATTCTTAAAACTTTTGGATGTGCTTGTTTTGTTCTTTTGCAGCCTCATGAGCACACAAAATTAGAACCGTGTGCTCATTTGTGTTGCTTTCTTGGTTATGGCACGGAACATAAAGGATATCGATGTTGGGATCCCATTTCCAATAGATTACGCATTTCACGTCATGTTACCTTTTGGGAAAATACCATGTTCTCTTTTCTTTCTAAATTTCACCATTCTATCATCACTAATTCCAATTTTTTTACTAATCCCTCAATAGAGTTATTTTTGAGTTCTAATGCAGGTAACTCTAATGAGACCAGTCCGCCCCCACCTGCTCTTACTGAACCTGCTCCGGCTGTTGATATTGTACCTATATCATCTCGTAATTCCACCAGAGTAAGAAACCCCCCTTCTCTTAATGATTACCATTGTTATTCTGCTATTGCAACCATTCATGAGCCCTCTTCTTATCGTGAAGAAAGTACTAACCCCATTTGGCAGCAAGCTATGGCTGAAGAAATTCAAGCTTTAAAGAAGACACATACTTGGGATTTAGTAACTCAAGAACTCTTGAGGTGATGTGATGTTGAAGCTTCTTGTGAGACATCTTGGTTTACTTTCCAATTTGACACTCACCACAAACCTTGCCTTCCTCAATCTTTAGTTTAGGTAACCCCCTGATGGCTTTTTCAGAAATAACCTTTTTCATACCCTTGAGATTAAGGTGCCCAAGTTTTTGGTGCCACAGCTTGACCTCATCTTCTTTTGACATTAAACACATAGAGGTATAAACTTTCTCTTGAGGAACCCACAAGTAAAAATTGTCTTTGGATCTCACTCCTCTCATTAGAACAACATCTTTGTCGTCAGTAACCAAGCATTTAGACTTAGAGAAATTGACTTTTAATCCTTGATCACATAATTGACTAATGATGATCAAATTTGCAGTCAATCCTTTCATAAGTAACACATCATCAAGTCTTGGAAGACCATTACACACTAATTTTCCTACTCCCTTAATTTCACCCTTAGCTCCATCACCAAATGTGACAAAAATGGTGGAGTAAGACTTGATGTCAGTCAAATACTTCTTAAATCCTGTCATATATCTAGAACATCCACTATCAAAGTACCAATCTTCTCTAGATGAGGCTCTAAAAGATGTGTGTGCAATAACACTGGTCATAGTAACCTTGGGTTTCCATTCTTTTCTAGTCTGGGTTGTCACATGATTAGCATTAGATAGAGGTGAATGCTTAGGATAGCCATGCAGTCTATAGCAGTGGGGTTTTATATGCCCATATCTTCCACATTAGTGACATTTCCAAGGCACAAACTTGACTTTAGTTTGGTTTTTCTGATGTTAGACAGGATGTCGTGACATTTGGTTTGACATTATGAATTCAGTATTACTTTTAGGAGAAACAAATTTAGACATGGTGACTCCACCTTGTTTATTTAAGGAATGGTAATTCAAACCCACACCTTTTAGATTTCCAGACCCCTTCCCAACTTGAAGAATCTCATCTAACATATCAGAACCATTGTTCAACATTCTAACATACTTTGTCATGTTATCAAGTTTGGAAGCTAACAGGGTTACCTCATCTTGCAGACCAGAGTTAGTAGATAGGAGTTTCTCTTTTTCAACTTGCAGTCTGGCAATGATTTTCTTCTGTTATTCTCCTTCATGACAGATTTCCTCACTTCTGGCATATAGTTGTTTGTACAAATCAGCAAGTTCTTCATAGGAAATGACATCATTACAGGAACCTTCATCAAATTCATACCTGCTAGTAAATGTTGTAACATGTTTGGATGTTTCATCAACAGACTCTCCTTCTGAATCATCATCAGACAAAGAGACATACATCCCTTTTTTTGTTTCTTGAGGAACGTGGGCATTCTGATTTTATGTTACCAAAACCTTCACATTCATGACATTGAACTCCATTCCCTTGATTTAGTTTCTCATCAGTTCTCCCTTTGTGTTGATGGCCACATTGCTTACTGATGTCGAACGACATGTTCTTGCCATTTGGTCTCCACATTCTTTAAAACTTTATTGAATTGCCTACCAAGGAGCACAATTGCATCTTTAAGGTTTTCATCAATATCCATATCACTTTGAACATCTTCTTCTTCTTCAATATTGGATATGAAGGCAATGCTTTTGTTCTTCTTTTCAGTTCTATCATTGGTCGCTAATTCAAAAGTTAGAAGAGATCCAATAAGCTCATCCACCTTCATGTTACTTATGTCTTGGACTTCCTCAATAGCTGTGACTTTCATGTCAAATTTTTTTGGTAGGGATCTTAGAATTTTCCTGACCAGCTTTTCTTCTGACATCTTTTCTCCCGAGGCACTTGATGTATTTGCTAAGTCAAGTATGCTCATATGGAAATCATGAATGGACTCATCATCTTTCATTCTGAGATTTTCAAACATAGTAGTAAGGAGTTGGAGCCTTGACATACGTACCTTAGAAGTGTCTTCATGAGTTGTTCTGAGGATTTCCCAAGCATCTTTGGTCACAGTACATGTATTTATCAACCTGGACATATTCTTGTCAACACCATTAAATAGAGCATTCAAAACTTTGGAGTTTCCAATACTCAATTCATCTTCATCCTTGGACCAGTCTTCTTATGACTTTAAGACCGTTGTGTCCTTTCCATCTTTGTCCTTAACAACAGGATGCTCCCACACTTTAATGATAGCTTTTCAAGTTTTGATATCCATGGATTTGAAGAAAGCCATCATACAAGCCTTCCAATAGTCATAATTGGTACCATCCAAAATTGGTGGTCTGTTAATGAATCCTCCTTTTTTTAGAGCTGTTCATTTTCCCAGAATTGTTCTTACCTGGAGCTCACCCAAACACAGAACAGGGTGCCTACTCTGATGCCAATTGAAATTCTGGCATGCAGTGGACATATGTCCTACAAGATGTCCTGGACACTCGGAATGTCTTATGCGATCTCCTGGACACTTGATTTCAACACCGTTCAACAATAAACAATAAATAGCAACAAAGTAAAGTGCAGGAAAAAAAATAGTAAATGTTTTTAACCCAGTTCGGTGCAACGTCACCTACAGTTGGAGGCATCTATGCCAAGAAAGGAAATCCACTATAATAGTATTAGTTCAAAGTCCTATCTGAACAACGTCTGATTCACTGTCTTCTTACCTAATCACTACATGTTGGTATTTCTATCTAAGACCCCACTAGATATGAGAACCCTTCTCATTTTCTCCTCAATCACACAACCTGTGATTTATCAATGATTACAAACGGTTTAGGAGAGACACTCCCATAAACAACACTTACTCTATGCAAGATGCACTACAGAAGTTTACAAAACACAAAGTATAACTCAACTAAAACAGTCCAGCTTTATCCATCAAGGTGATACAAAGAGTGGCTCACAAAATCACAAGAACAGACTTGAAACCCTAATAGACTCTTTTCTCAAATGACGGCTTCAGTCGTCTTCACGTGGTCTGAGTCTTTCTTTATATAGCCACAGAATGCATGGGCTTGGTCTTCAATCAGGCTAAACAAATATGTTGGTCCAATAGAAACTTCAACAACAATCTTCACAAAAGCGTATATAATGTTTCCTTAAATGTTTAGGACATTCAATAAGGAAACACAACAAATCAAGAACAGACATACGAGCTTCTAAAACCACGCACTTCTTGGAGCATAAAATACATGAATCATATATACGGTCAAACCTTCAGAGATCTCACGCTAAAAACAAACCTGCTAAGATTGTGAAATAAAATACAACACCCTGAGTCAAGATGTCGTACTAACATGTCTAGGACATTTGGTCCAACATCTTGCTAGAACTTCTTATTTTAACAAAATGCAGCCAACACAATTAAAACCCAACAGATGCCGCAACGCAAAACAGAACCTTTGGCCATTTTGCTATTGTGTTGATTGACATGAATCTTACCAAAAGGATCTTTGATGAAGTTCTAGTTGAAATGGAGGGATACGCTTTCAAGGTGGAAGTGGTGTATGACATGATGCTGTTGTTTTGCTCCCATTGTCGTATAATTGGGCATAATGTTTCTAATTGCAAATGGATGAATCCCGCGAAGGATGATCAAATGGGTGGGACAAAACAACCTGAAAAGGAGGCACCAAAGAAAACTACGCAGCAATGGGCAAAACGCTGCATGCAGGGCCATATTAGTACCTCAGTAGCTGACACAGACATAGCTGGAACGGAGACTGCCACAACTACTATTGTGGACCCTGCCATGGAAACAATTACTGAGTTACAACAGGAATCTCCCCACATTGTCACGGAACACATTTAGGATCATATACAAGTGACGAAAGTGGTAAATGAGAACGCAGGTGGAGCCACAAAGTCAGGTACTTCCTTCCATTTTCAGTTAGAGGAATACGATTGATACGGATGATATGGTTCGTATCGATGTTGTGTAGCATAATATGATTCACACAGAGGGTATGGTTCGTGAACTTGAGGAAAATTCTCCTATTCTTCAGCCGGTTCAACAATTGAATTCCTTAGCTGGTGTGACATCACCTTCACTGGCTATTGCCACGTCTTCCTCACATGAAACAGTGGCCGAAACTCAGTAAGTTCAACAACATTCTACTTTGCCCCGTTCTGCATAAAGATTTAAATTTATTACGGCACATTTTGGTTCTGGCAACGGAAGATCCAAATGAACAATATACACCTTATCTCACTAAAAAGCAGGAAAAAAATAAAGAAATTTGTGCAACCTATAAAACCCGGTATATGGGTGCTATAACTCCTCCGAATGAATGAAGATTTTTTATTGGAATGTAAGAGGTATTAATAATGTGGAATCTTGCATTACTTTTAAAAACATTGTATTAATCATCGTCCGCTTTTGATGTTTAATTTTGAACCGATGATAACTTTTTCAATTGTTCCTGTATGGTATTGGCATAGTATTCAAGTTACAAATTATTTTTTGAATATAGAACCCCTTCCTTGCCTAATCTGTGGGCGCTTTAGGGTAGATATATTTCTCCTATGGTTATTTTTATTTCTTCTCAATGTATTATGATGGAGCTCTTTTGCAATCAGTGTAAGGTATATATAGCTGGTATTTATGCAAGTACTTCTTATTTAACCCACCGTTTTCTTTGGGATAATCTATCTAGGCTTCAAGGTTGTTCCCCTGGCCCTTGGTTATTTGTTGGTGATTTCTCTTGTATTGATTTCTTAGCTTGGACAAATACTAATCTTTTAATTCATTTGCCTACTAATGGTGTGCTTCATACTTGGACAAATGGATGATTGGGTATGGATAATGTTGCACTCCGTTTGGATCAGTCCATTTGTAATGATGCTTGGGTTGATTTTTGTCACTCTACCATGTGTTCTACTTTGATTAAGCATTAATCTGGTCATCGTTCATTGCTTCTTACTCAGGATTTTTTTTTTTTTGGTTCCTCGTGTCACCCCTTTTAATTTTTGTAAATCATGGACTAGTCATGATGATTTGCGACGATTGGTGACGGATGTTTGGTATCAGCCTATTTCTGATGTTGGTATGGTTGGTTTACACAAAAAGTTGAAATTCCTTAAACATGCTTTAGGCATCGTTTGGCCTGACTTTTTTACGGTCTAAAAGCTACTTTAAAACAAAGTTAAAATTAAGGGCTTTAAGAAAGAAGTTAAAATTGTTTGGTTACTTTAATATTTTTTTAGTTTTAAAGCTATTTTTAAGTTAAAAGTTTGGCAAAATATTGTACAAATATATAATAAATAAAAAAATGTTAAAATATTTTTTGAAGGGAAAAAATGTTTAAAATATTTTTTTAGTAAGTACTTAATAGATATTGTGTTTGGTCTACCTTCTCCTTAAAATTGTAGAGAAGTAGAAAAAAGTCGGGCCAAACGGTACCTAATATGATTGGAATAAATCTGTTTTTGGTGATGTTGAGCGGCAGGTTCGTCTTGCTATTGATGAGGTTGACCGTATTCAGCTCCTAATTGATACCACATGCATTTCTGATGATTTATACTCGCAAGATTTACAGGCCCAATTGATTCTTACCAAAGCCTTGAACTACCGAGACCAATTTTGTAATATCCCGCTTAAAACTTAGCTATTTATTAGTGTCGAGACGATGTATCTGGGACGTTTAAAGGAAAAAGGGCATTTTGGTAAACTGAGTGTGAGGCTATATAAAGCCCAACAGATTTCTCATTTCTTCCTTTTCCCCTCTCTCATCAGATTTCTCTCTTTCCATTTCTCTCTACTTACTCATACGCCCTCCCTCTCCACAAATCTCTTAAATCTTCAACAAAACCTTGCCAAAGTCAACATGCAATGGTTTTCTTCTAATCCACATTGTATTTAGACACTAGAGAAAACTATTTTTCCCTCATCCTTCCCTCGGCCGAACCATTCATGTACTTTACCCAATTCAATTGTTCATCAAGTTGCAAGAGTTTATGCATGCTTGGTTTGGTAACAATTATTAATTATTTGGTGAAATAGAAGCAAGAAGTGGAGGAAAGAATCAGTTTTGGAGCTAGGTTTTTTTGGCTAGGAGCTAGGAGCATTGAAAGAGTTCAAAAACTAATAGGTGAGTTCCTCTTAGATTAGAACCCACCACATTTGGGAAAATGAATGTATTGTGAGATAACTTGATTCTAGGTTTAATTCTTGCATAATAGTTAACTTATTGTTAATGCATGCTTGATTTATGACTTTCCTTGCCTTAAAACCTAATTTTTAACATATATGGATCTCTGGTGTTGAGAAATGATGTTTGGATGCAATAGAACTTTCTGGAAAAATTACAGGGACTAGCACTACTGGAAAAATTGTGCCACGATCATACAACATTGTGTCACAATCATAAAAATTTGGGCAGCATCGTGGCACGATGGTAAGCCCACGTGCCACGATTTTAACAAAATGCCACCTTTCAAAATTTTGTCGTTTTCGCGTCCAGTGATTATTCTCGCAACGTCAAAATATCTATATGCATGCAAGAATGTAAGGAATAGCCATAAATAGGTCCTTGCATTAACGAGTGACTGTTATATGACAATGAATGCAAATGCCTATGTGGGAATACGAACTTGGGATACAAGTTACTGAGTGTATACATGATATGATAAGAATAAGTATAAGGTTAAGTCGTGATTCTCTAACTCCCCGTTAGTAGTGGAGTTGAGGTACCCCGTTAGTAGTGGTTAGGCATTCCTTAGATGTAAGTCCTACACGGCGATAAGATAAGAGGAGTCCGGTTCTAGCCCTCGGATAGAGAATTTAGCCGGTTATGAGAGTTATGTGTCCGGGGTTACTCCACTCAGCGCATGCCATAAAATGAACTCAGATTTTATGATTGTGCAACGCTAACTTAATGATTATGATATGTTTATAAAATATGAAATGATTTACAGACAGTGATCATAGGTTTCCCCCATATCACTGTGACCTAGGATAGGTTGAGCTCACTAAGACAATATGTCTCACCCTAATCCCTTTTATTTTTTTTCAGACTTACAGGTTGCTCGAGATAAGGGTAAGAAGAAAGCTTACGACTTATGTGGCGACTGTTTCATTATGTCATGATGATGTACTATGTACTTGTTATGTGGTCTAAACTATGTTCCGTACTATGTACCCGTTAGTAGTGTACTTGTATTCGAACATGTGTTGTACCTTACTTATTTTAGATTGTACTTTTATGGCAATGTATAAGACAACATGAGCTACTTATCTGTAACAATCCTTCAGTATTGTAATTTAATGTATCCAGTACGAAATTTTAATGCTTGTATGAGAATTCGAGACAATCTCACTACGGGCGTTACAAATTTTGGCGTAAGAAAGCCTGGACTCAGCACTTTATCCATGGAGATGGGAATACTTCTTATTTTCATCGAGTGGCTTCCTTAAGTCCTCTTCCAAGCAGATTCTCTCTTTATGGGATGGAAATAACACTCTTACTTCTCCTTCCGATATTGCTTCTCATGTTCTTAATTATTATCAAAATATTTTCGGAGGTGTTAATAATTGTATCACGAATGATTTGGTTCAAAACTGTATTCTGATTTGGTTAATGGTGATGAGAATGCGATGTTAACCAAGTTCCCATCCCATGAGGAAATTAAGGGGGCTGTTTTATATCTTAATCGCGATGGTGCCACGGATCCCGGTGGCTTTGGCAGATATTTCTTCCAGCATTTTTGGGATATTGTGGGTTCATATGTCATTCTTTCAATGCAGAATTTTTTTGGCACATGTAACGTTGGTAATAATATTAAATTATACATTTAATATTATAGACAGCGATTGGCATCTAGCAATACGTCTCTGCCACCAGAGTAACGAGAATGTCATGTGATCTGATGAAACATTCCCGTGATAATGATCATCTGTATAATTACCATTTTGCCCTCATGTCTATATTGAACATAAGGCATAGATCGTGTCATCCTTGTCTAGTTCAATATTGGGCCCATAGACATTTCTCCTGTTATGTAGGAGGGGCAAATTTCATCTAGGTCACTCTTGTTTCTTAGCATGATTCATGAAGTACCCATCAACCAACTTTATAATCATCCTTTTACAGACAACGTTTGAATGAAGATAAAGCATTTGACTCCTACATCTAGGGTACATAGTGGTTTCAGGTCAAATGGTGGAATACACCACTATCACTATGAGAATATCTTATGACACTTTTCTTAACTTTTACTATGTAATATTCTTATGGCGGGTCAATCTAGTATAAATATTACTCCTAATATTTATACATATGTGAAGACTTGATAACTATTTATCTATGATCCGTGAGATGTGATCATCAGTTTATCCACATAATAGTCTCTATGATTTAATGTTATCTCATTTTGCAATAAAGCTTGACTACGGATACTTTAAGAATAATGTCCTTTCGTTTAATGGGTCTCACGATTAAGTCACACTTAATGCTCTATTAAACAGACTAATTATTCTAGGGAATTTATTATTTTGAAACAAAACAAAAGAATAAATAAATGTCTTATATATATATATATATATATATATATATATCAAAGTCATGATACAAAGTCAAATCCAATCAAAATAGATTGACTATTAGGGTTTACTCCAACACAAGGTTTGCATCAGCAGCCTCCACCACTCCCAATCATTTGTAATCCAGCATTCCGGGAATATAATAGGAATCATCCTCTGGAGTTCTGGAGAGGGTGATCCGTAATAAGCCAAGAGATGGTTGAAGCAGATGGAGAAAATTTTCCGAATGGCGGAATGTTCCGATGCGGATAAGGTGATGTATGCTACTAGGGGTGGGAATAGGCCGGGTCAAGCTGGGCTTTGCTTAAATAGGTTGGGCCTAGTTGAAAAAACTAAAGCCTAAGTCTGACCTATTAGCCTGTCAAAGGCTTTATTTTAAGTCTGGTCTGGCCTTTTTAAAAGCCCGGTCTGGCCTATTAGTCTGTCTAAAAGCCTAATTTGTACTAACAATTTTAAATATAATATTTGACATATTTATAAAAAGGCTAATAAACATATATTTTTTAAAATGCCAATAAGCCAATACAATTTTGTAAAATATGTACATCTATTTTCCTCAACATTATTAGCATATATATATATATATATATATATATATATATATATATATATATATATATATATATATATATATATATATATATATATATATATATATATATATATATATATATATATATATATATATATATATATATTGTATGTATATTCAATAAAATTTTGTAGAGTTATCACATCCATTTTGTAGAGGCTAATACGCGTGTATTATATAATGTATTTTGCAGCGTATATAATTACACATATATTGGCCAGCCTGATAAGCCTAGTAGACTTTTTTATAAGTCTTAGCCTGACCTATATAAATTAAAGAGCATTTTAAAAAGCTTGAGCCTAACCTATTTAATAAACGAGTTAGGCCAAGCCGGGCTTTAAGTAGGCCGGGCCATATGCCCCTGGCGGGCGGCCTGTCCTATTCCCACCCCTATATGCTACCAATCAATTCAGAGGCGCAGCGGAAAACTGGTGGGAGACCACTCAACAAAGAATGTTTGCGAACGATGTGGAAATTAATGGGGCTAACTTCAAGGAACTGATGTTAGGGAAGTATCTTTCGTTGTCATACAAGGTGTGGACAGAACAGGAATTTCTGGAGCTTAAACAGGGAAACATGTCGGTTACCGAATTCACCAAAAAGTTCGAGGAGTTGTCGTATTATTCCACCCACAATGAGTATGTAAGTACTGAAGAATTGGAAGATCAATCAATACAAGTGTGGGCTAAGAGGACAGATTGATACCGTTGGTGCATGATAGTTTAGTTGCCGAAGCGGGTTTTGCTAAGACTGCAAGGGAGAAAGCTATGGCTTTTGAGAAGATAAAGGATAAGTATCATGATAAGCTGAAAGCGAAAGGATCTCCTCATCAGGGGAAGCAGCTTTATTCCCCAAAGGCTGGTTCCGTTTGTAACAATTGTGGTAGATCTCATCAGGGAGAATGCATGAAAGGAACCGGAGTATGTTATGGGTGTAAGCAGTCAGGGCATCTGATCACTCATTGTCCAGAAGGTACTACTACAAGTAAAGGCAATGTGTATTCCCTAGATGGCAAGAAGGCTCAGGCTAATGAAGACTTGATTGTTGGTATGTGTTATCTTGGTCAGAATCCAGTTAAAGTTCTTTTCGATTGTGGTGCAACTTGTTCTTTTATTTCTCTTCAGTGTGTAGAAGCACTTCAGTTATCTTTGACACAACTAATTCCTCTCATGATGGTATCCACCGCCACGGATGGTGGAATTGTAGCCAGGTATGTGTGTGAGAATTGCCCTATCATCTTATCTAGTAAGACCTACTATATAGATTTAGTATGTCTTCCTATGAAGCAGCTCGATGTGATCTTAGGCATGGATTGGCTTTCTGCAAACCATGTGTATATTCGGTGCTCAGAGAAGAGCATATACATGCCTACTAGTAATACGGCGGAAGAAGTAGCTCTATCAGAATTAATTAATCATACTCATCAGATGATTCAGTTTATTTGTGCCAAAGATAAGGGTTTCTACCTCATGCTCACTGTGACTTGTAAGCCAGAATTAAGTCCCAGTGATGTTCCAATTGTTAACAAGTATCTAGATGTTTTTCCTTCTGATGTAACCAGCTTACCTCCACAACGAGAGGTTGAATTCTCTATTGATCTTATTCCGGGAGCAGAGTCAGTGGAGCCGTATAGAATGTTGCCTACGGAACTTAAAGAATTGAAGTCCCAACTTGAAGAGTTAATCCATAAGCATTTTATTAGACACAGTGTCTCATAACTCCATCAAGTCTCTTTGAAATATATCTATTTACTAAACTAATAAAAGAATGATCCAATGGAAGCATGCTATCCATATATAATTTTGTTTTTCGCCGAAAACGATTTTTCAAATGTGTAATTTTACACATGTTTGACGCCACTAGTTTTGCTTCAAAAGAAAATATTTCTGCAATGTTAATCAAAATCCTGCATTCTGCAAGAAATCTAACATTGAATGATATCTAGGGATGTATACTTTCCTTCCAAAAAATTATAAAGCAGCAACATGAGGCAGTGATCATAATTGTAAGAAAAAATAATGGAAATTCAATTGGAAGATTTACAACTTTCAACAACTTTCCTAATCCTATCAATAACTAGAGGGATTTCCTCGAACGATATAGTTGTAAAACAAATACGAAACCATCCTGGTTCTATGCAATGGCAAGCCGATCCAGGAGTTATATTTATCTTAGCAACACTCATAAACTTCTCCCATAATTCAAGTTCTCCTTTCTCGCTATAAGGTCTGATTAAACCACTCATATCAGCCCAACAGAACATACCGGCGCTGCTCTTAGCACACTTGATTCCTAGTTTGGTTAAACAATCCACAAACTCATCGTGTACCCGTCTTATTCTATTTCGGTTGGTTTCAATGTATTCCTGAATGAATCGTTTATCAGAAAGCATTGAAGTAACTAACCTCTGTGTTGGTGCAGATATAGATGAAAATCTGCTCATTTTTTTGGCAGCATCCAAAACAGTTTTGTTGTGTGAATGTATAACTCCGACTCTAAATCCAGCAATTGAGAGGTCTTTTGACAGGCCGTATACTATATGAACGCGGCTTTTATCTATGTATTCTGAATCAAGAACTTCGGCTATACTCACAAACTCCTCGCTTCCGTACGTGGAGCCTGCAAATACTTCGTCGGCAATGATATGAATGTTTTTATCTTCAGCAAAGTCTAGAAGACTGAAAAGCATATCTGGTGTCAGAATATTGCCAACAGGATTTGAAGGGTTCGAGATGAGAATTCCGCGAACTTTGACTCCTCGTTTTCTTGCTTGACTAAATGCTTGTTCAAGGGCAGTGATGTTTAGATTGAAATTGTCGGTACTTCGACAGTGAACAGGTATTAAATCTATCCCTGGACGCCATCTTACGTCCCTGTCAAAGCTGCATAATCACTTTTTAAATTAGCTTTTAAAATATTTTTTTATAGAATGATAGAATTTGAGTTAAATAATAAAAAAAATAGAAAAAGCTCCTCATAAATAGTTTTTATACATGAAAGATAAGCTCTATTTTAATTAAGATCTTTTTAAAAGGAGTGAGAAAAACAAGTCAGACCAAATGAAAACCAAATAGGAATCAATAGTTTAAGAAAGTGCCATCGATTACCCTGGATAATAAGGTGTAGGGACAAGGAATGCATTTCCATGGTCTGCCAAGCAGAAGGAAAGTATCTCAATTGCAGGAGTTGCTCCCGATGTTAGTACCATATTCGACGGGTCAAATTCTACTGATCCTCCCATAACCTGATGCATAAAATCTGCCAACGCCTGCAAAATCATAACAACCAAAGTTTAACAGACAAACAAAACAACGGCTAGACCTAACTAAATCAACAAAATTCAAATACAGAAAAGTTATTAAATAACAAATTTTAAAACAACATATAATTCTGTAGTACAACCACCGTCAAAAACCTTTTCCCACTAGATAGGGTCAAACATCGCCAAAATGTCTTATTATGTACACGTGTAATGATGACAGAAAATGGCGGTTTGATCAAATTCTGCTACACTAAAGCGCTATAATAGTAGCTATTTGACAACACTTTACATGACGTCTTATAGCGCTATAGTGCAGCGAACATTAGGCCATTTAAATAATCTAACCTATAGTTTTCCATGGTCTTCCTCTTTCCATAACTATTGGACTATTCTCCATCTAGTCTACCTTAATAGTTCTTCTACGAGTCTTCCCCACACATGTCAAAACCACCCAAGACAAGACTCGGCCATCTTTTCAAGAATGACTTGTTATTCCAACTTTCTATCTAATTTTATTCCTAATCCTAACTTGTTTTGTATGACCCCCATCAGTTGTAACAAAATTAACCTGTTTCCTGCACCAAGACAACAAATAACTCTAATTAAAATTAAAATGCTGGTTTGTTGCATCAAGCTAAAGTTGTTTATATTCAAAAGGTAACAATTACCCTGTACATTAATAAGAGAATAGTGTTCTTAAATGCAAAAACTCTAAAAGCTCAAGTTCTATATTTAACATAACGAGAATTAAAATATACTAACATTACTAATAACTTTAATAAAAACCATTCAGCTAACAAGGTTATAGCTCAACTAGCGTTGGCTCAAATATGGGAGCAGTGTTGTCAAATAGTGGCTATAGCAGTACAGCATAGTGAAATTTGAACAAATCACCTTTGTTCCGCGGTACACTATTTAGTACAAAGTGTTGTCAAATAGCGACTATAGCACTATAGGCTATAGCAGAGCGGAATTTCAACCAATCGCTATTTTCCACTATTCACAACTATGTATGGGAAAATATGGATATTATTAGAGGATCAATTCTCCAAAATGTTAGAAATTCTATAAAATTATTCATCTTAAACTTCTGGTATAATTGATTAATGGTATCAGTCTCCTTGACCAAGTGATGTGGTCTACACTCTAAACTTTGACCCTTCACACTTCAATTCTCCAAAATTTTAAAATCATCATCATCAACAACAACAACAACAACAACGGTAATAATAATTAAATTTAAGCACAAGAAGAGGTTTATTACAACCATTTTAAATACAATAAGTCTCTACAAATTGCTAAAACTTTTGGGATAACTAGTTCACAACAACACGCCATAACACGTACACACAAGTTTTTGCACTTCCACTTAATATTTAATGATAACAATAAACAAATTTCAAAAATCAATACCTAAAGCTAAATATCATCACACGGTGAAAATCATATGATTCCTTAAAATAAGCAGTGTAGTTAAATAGCGGTAAGAGCAATGTTATACCACTAATGTGTGGTGCAATTTGAACAAACCACTATTTTCCGCGATCCACGATCAACAACACTTAAATAAGTGGATTCAAATACCACAATGCATGCATTCCCTCTAAGCAAAATACAATGAAGAACACAATAACCAAGCCTTATCTCACTAAGCTACATGGATCAAACCCCACCATAATGTTCAATGATATACCATATCCCTATATAACTCATTAATCTCTAGATCCTTAATGCTTTATCCTGTAGTTTTTTCTAGGTCTTCCTTTGCCTCTAGTGATTTGACTATTCTCCATCTCATCTACTCTCCTTACTACAGAATCTACAGGTCTTCTCTCTAAATGCCAAAACAACCTAAACAGTGTTTCTACCATCTTTTGTACTATAGGTGCTACCCCAACTCTCTCTCTAATATTGTCATTTATAATTCTATCATGTCTGGTCATTACCATCCAGCGCAACATTCTCATCTCCTTTGCGCTTATTTTACTCTCGTGTTTGTTCTTTACCGACCGACAATCTCCAATGCAACATCTCATCTCCTCTACGCTTATTTTACTCTCGTGTTTGTTCTTTACCGACCAACACTTTGTCCCATACAACAACATTACCGGTTTTACAGCTGTATGATAAAATTTTCCCTTCAGCCTGAGCAGTATTTTTGTATTACATAAAATAGTACAATACAGCAAAATAACAGCAAATATATAAATAAATTCACTTACAATTTTCAATTCATTCAATCCATGAAATGATTGATAAGGCGCAATTCCATTTATACTCAAATTGATATCGTCATTCCCTATCACTGATCCCTCCAAGTTCTTCACCAACCATTTCTCAATCAAATCCAAACTCAACTACACCACAACAACAACAAAAACCCAAAATTAAAACAAAACAAAAGAATTTAAAACAAACATACCCAGAAAAGAAAAAGACAAGAGTAAATACCCAATTTGGTCCGTCACAATTATCTCGCAACCCAATTTAGTCTCAACATAAAATAATGTCCAAATTAGTTCATGTCATGACATTTTCATACCAGCGACAAATCAGTTTTCTGCTATAATTTGTCAGATACCAATTTGTCTTCAGTATAAAAATATCATAGACTAATTTGATTTGTGTATTATGATTTTGCCAGTGACTAAAACATTGTAAGGACCAATTTGGGTCTTTATTCAAAATGCAAAAAAGACTAAAGACCTATTTTGATCCCTCACAATTTTCTGACTGTCCAACTTAAGGATATTGGCTTATTTTTGAGCTTATGAAAAATAGCTTATACAAATAAATAAGTATTTATGTTAATTCATAAATTCTCACTAACGAAAATTGTATCTTCATAAGCTGTCTTATCAATAATATTTGCATAAATTGTTTTATAAACACCCGGTCAAAAGCTCCTCCAAAAAAACACATTGAAACATTTCGGACTTTAGAAACCGAATAAAACCGTGAGAAACTCATAGGCCAACATTTTTTTTATGGAAAAAACTACATAAACATTGTAGAATCCGAAAACAATCATTAAAGAAAAAAATCACCTTGTTATCAGACAAACCAAGCTGAATAATCCCGTTAGGATTAAACTTAACATGATAAGGATCTTTCTCAACTCTTTGAATCCCAACATAATAAAGAGAATCATCAGGTTTCGCAACAACATTGGCGAGTTTGGATACTCGAACACGCGAAATAGAACCACGAGATGATAAATTGGAACGAGAAGAAGAACGAGGAAGAAGAAGCGTAGGAGAAGAAGGGATGTTGTTATTATCGTTAGGACGACGTCGTTTAAGGTAAAGTTGAAGAAAGTAAAAAAGTGATAAAGGGATTAAACTACCGAGGAGAAAACCGTTGCGTCCTTGAACTACGGCTTGAAGAGGAACGATAAGTTTCATACCGGTTCGAGAGGGAGAGGGTGAAGATGAAGGTTGTTGTTGTTGTTGTTGAGATTGGGTTTTTTTTGGGTTGGTGGGTTTTTTTTGGGTTTGGGTCATTGACCCGGGTTTAAAGGGAGGAGGGTGAGTGGGTTTGGTTTGTGTGGTTGAAGGAAGGAAGGAAGATTGATTGAAAGAAGAAGAAGAAGAAGAAGAAGGGAGGAAGAAACAAGTGTGATGATGGATGTGTGCGCCAAATGAGTGTGTGTTTGTTTTGTTTTTTCTCTCTTTTTGTTTTTTGTTTTTTTGTTGAATTTTAATTATTATTATTAGATCCCTTTGGTTTTGAGTATGATTTGATTTGATGTCTCGTAATTGTAAACACACAAATCCTATATTATTATTTAAATTTTAAATATATTTATGTTATAATAAATTAAATATTCGTACACGTACACGTCAGCTTATCTCGGTTGGTATATGTAACACCCATATAAAGATTGCATAAGATCTTATACGAGTATTAAAAAATTTCGTACTGGATACATTAATTTACAATACTGAGAGTTATCTCATAATATTACATCACATAGTAATAATACACCCAAGTGTTTATACATATCCTTTTCTGATAATATACATCATAATACAACATCTGAATACAAGTAGCTGAAACAACAGGAAAACCGGCACGCTCAATCCAAAGCTTTCTCCTTACCCTTGTTGCCTGCAACCTGTGAATCTGCATCAGAACGAATGGGATGAGACATAATGTCTCAGTGAGCTCCAGCCCAACCTACTGTTGGCAACCTCAGGGAACCTAGGGTCGTCATGCCTACTTTGGCAATCTCGGGAATCCTATGATCGCCAAGCTTATATCTTACCCATAAAGGGTTTTCATCTGATAACTGTATAGTCAAAGAAACTAGACTATATCCTGATAACTTAGTGATCGAGGGAACACTCCTATGATCACCATCTGATACATATCATAGGTATATACTGCCTGATAACATAAATAGTATAAACTGATACATACATGTTAGATGTTAGCGTGTAACAAACATTATTATCTGAATTCATTTTATGGAATGCCCCCGAGTGGAGTAACCCCGAAGCACATTCCTCTGATAACCGGTGAAAATTCCTATCTGAGGGTAATCACCGGACTCCTCTTATCGTTGTGTGGACAACTCTCTCGAAAAAGTCCCATCCGGCCTGATCCGGAGTCTGCTGAACACAACTTAACAGGCATGTAGACAACCCTCTCGGAGAAGTCTCATCCGGCCTGATCCGGAGTCTGCTGAACATGCTAACATAATCTTATAATATAATCTTAACTTGACATATGTATATCTGATACATCATCTGAACCTATGCATATCTGATGCATTCATCACATAAATAATCATTTGATACTTAACCTATAATATAAGGTTCTAGGCTTATCGTTCTCATAAGCCACTTAAATCATGTTGGGTATCTAAACCCCTTATGCCTATCTGAGGCCTTGAATATTTAAAATATTCCTTGCACTTGTACGCTTAATGAGTACATACTATTCTGCTTAGTTAAGGGAAACCTGAAAACTAACCCTTAACTACTTGATAACTTATGGATTAAATACCCATCTTTCTGTATGATACCTATCCTTATCCTAGATTAATCCTTGAAGGTTCACAAGTATCTTTACCCCAAAGCATATCAAAGATCATTAGCATGGTACAATTGTTTGAAAATAAAATGCCATTCTGGGCAACTTCGCTCTGCGACCCCCTGACTTCGCTCTGCGAAATCCTGCGTCTAAACCTTCAGAACCTGGTAATCCTGAGTCTGAAGCTTCGCAGAGCGTCTGAAAGCTTCGCTCTACGAACTCAGCTTCTGATTACTTTGCAGAGTGAGGTCTAGGCGATGGCTAGGCGATGGCTAGGCAGTAGCAAAACTCTGCTACTTCGCTTTGCGACCCTGGGCGTCGCTCTGCGACTGTAGCAGAACACAGAATTTCTGGAAAAAAAAAACATGTTTTAATCTTAAAACTTGATACCCAACTGCCCAGTGATCTTTGAAAACATGTCAGGGACTCATTTTTAAACTCTAAAATGTACTGTACTCAAGGATTAAACAGGATCAAGCATAGAATCAAAATAGGGGAAAACTAACCTTTTTCCTAATAACTTAGAAATTCAGTTATAATCCTCACACAGTTTAACCCACAAGGGATACTGCTACTCTAGGGAACTCACCTAGTATTGTGCTGTTCTTGACAGGCTTCCTTTACCAAAACCCTAGCTTGAGAAATCTTCCTCCTACTTTGTTTTCCTTAGCTTTCTCTTGTTCTAATCTCCCAAAGCTAGCTTGCTTATGATTCCAAAAGTTTGGAAGGAAGGAAGATGATGATTGGCAACACAAAGGAAGGATGGCGCAAGCTTAGAGAGAGAGGGAGAGAAAAATCTGATTGTTTTAGTGAGAGAAAGGAATGGCATAATGAATAATTTTTTTCATACTTATCTCTTTAAATATCCATTCCTCTCATATTTACAATTTTGCCACTACTCTCTCTTAATTCATCTAATAACGATAAAAGTTACATCTGAGCGGGATGTTACAGTATAGACATTACATAATTTATATAAGAGTGGAGTTCAAACTCAGGACATTCAAGTGAATTTCTAGTTACTAGGTTAATGAAGAAAAAAAAATGAATATTCTTGACACGTGAAGATAGCTCAATTTTTATGGATGTTGGTTTAGAGTTTGAATCTCGAATTTTTTACTTGTTTATTTATGAATGATGAATTTCTAATCCTAAACGACTTGAAGAAAATAAAAAGGGGAATATTTTCATGCAGGTGCTTGGAACTATGTTCCCACAATTTGGAAGACTCTCTTTTTAACATTATTTATAACACTACCTCTCTTCTTTGGTGAAATTATTATGATTCTTTCACCTTAAAAATGGGATTCACATGGAATGATGGAATCCATATGAATTTCACTCAATAAACGAGTGATTGTTATAGAATGTGTCTCATAGCATTCATCTTTATTTAAATTATCTGGAGAAAAGACAAAATCACATCATTTCAAATTTAAAAACTTACTTCATCTCACAATCCTCTGTAAGTCGATGTAACCAAAAAAACCTCAAATCATGATCACTTGTAGTCCAATTTCACGCAATAGGTAGTCACAATTGTTAATTTGAAATTAGATGGTTTATATCACGTTGTCATAACAAATATCAATTGACAATCTAGATCGAAAAGTAGAAGGTCGTAACTACATCACATTGTTGCAACAAGAAATCCAATATCCCATGTAAGTTAGTATTTTAGCTTAGGGGAAAAAAAATACTATCTCATTTTATATGTCGTTTTACAATAGAAATATTAATTTTATTTTTCTATTATACTTTAACTATTTTTTAAGGAAATATAATTCAATTATTTGTCACTCAAACATTTTCTAACCTTTGTAATATTATAAAATACAATTTCTTATAATTTTAACAAGTGTAATTTATCTTTCTTAAACTATTAATGAAGGAAAGTTTGTAAAATAATTTATAACTTCTTTTTCTCATATAAAATTATACGTTTCTTAATCGTGTGTCAAAGTGACTTAAATTTTGAAAAAGATGATTGAAGCAAGTCAATTTGAATTGGTTACTCAAAAATATGATTTAATCTCATAAGTACACTTAATTAAAACACAATACATGCAACAAATTTCTCCTCCACGTGAGTAGTATTAGTTAAGTTACTAGAGATTTGAGTCCTCCCATATTAACGTCAATATATCGTTTTATAAAAGAAAACTATAAATAATTTTTTAAAGATATGTTACCACTTGTTCAAATATAATTTCTCTAATGTTTTTTATTTTACAAAACAAGGAAAGAAACAAAGGGGCTCCCGAAACTCATCATGTGCTCGATAAATGTTTTCATTTGATTTTGAGTTTTGATTATAAAGTATTTGTCCGTATTGGAGTTTTGTTTTTTTGTAACAATGGGATATGTGTGTGGGATTATAATATGAAGGGATTTATAGTAATTCCAAATTTTAAGATTTTTTTAAAAAAAGTCTTTATGTGATTTTATGTTATGATTTGCAATTTTGCAATGTGTCTTTTTGTGTAGGTTCGAATTTTTATTGACCGTCCGTTGCATAGAATTATTGTTTTTTAGAGTAAATCCGATGTATAAAGTTGAATTCACTAGCGGTATGAACACAATTATAATAATATTATAATTCACTAGAGAATTTATAATCATATCTTTAGGGGAGGAAAGCACTACCCCATACATTTTTTTATATAGAAATTAAAACTGTCAAATAGTTAGGGTTGTTAGTTTGAGATTTTTTTGAGAGAAATATATTATTTTAGTAAAAACAAAAATTCATTTTTATTATTTTAATAGTGTTTATTTCAACCTTAAAAAAATAGTGTTTATTTCAGATTTTTAAAAATCATTTTGTTAAAAAGATCATTTTTCACCATGAAATAAAAAGATTCCTTAAAAAAAACCATAAAATAAAAAGATATTTTTAGTAGTTTTTCACAATCTATTTTTTAAAAAACAAAGAACTAAGAGTTCCAGATTTAAAAAAATAATAATGTTTTTGATGATGGTAAACAAAAAAATATTAGCTTTATTTTTTTTTTAAAAATCTCTAAAAAAAAATGTAGGTCATAACAACGCACTTATTATAAAGATGCTTTGGAGTTTAGTGACCAAGTCTAATGTTTTGTAGTGTTGGGTTCTTTACAATAATGATATGGTAAGAATTAGAACATTATTGAAGTCATGAGTCCTAGGCCTCTAAGATAAAGTATTAGAAGATATAAACTCTTTTTTTTTTATGATATCAACTAAGGAGAGATTTAGATCCACCGTCTCCTCTTGAATTTGTGTCATCCTTTGCGCATAAAATTCTTTGAGTCATTCTTCCACTTTGACATTAGCAAAAAGAGACAAAGAAAGATATTTCAAAGATAAAAAAATATAACAAAAGCATATACAACGAGGCAAAATTTACAAACCTAGAGAAGGATAAGTTTAAATCACAGTAAAAAAAAACATAAACAAGGCATAGACATATATATATGCCACAACATAAATAAGGCATAAACAAGCACATGTATGCTACAACATGAAAGTCTACAAAAGGCAACAAAATTCGTAGATGGTACAACTATATCTAAACAAAAACAAGTACACAATTACAATAGGATACAAGTAACCATGTAAAAATAAGCACTTTGGAATATGAGAAAACATGCAACACAGCAACAAGAACATACACATAAAACACATGCACAAAACCACTATTAAAGCATGCAAAAGATCAACCAACTAAGAACAATTGCCAACTTAACATGTTAAGAACAAATGTATATAGGGATCAATTAGTTATCAAACCTGTAACACCCATACTAAATTGTCTAGAATATTTAGCATGTGTATTAAACTTGATACTGGATACATTAAAAAATTTCAATATTAACAAGATTCTTCTGAATGAAATACAAATCTACTCGTCTCATACATCTGATAAAATATCACTAACGTGTACATACAAAAGTCTCAATGTATACAAAAGCACCATTGGCGTGTACATATGTATATGTATATATTAGCTGACAACATCCTATATTGGTACATGACGAGCAATATACTCCACTCAGCTTCTTCCTGCTAAACTTCATCACGAACCACCTGCTTGCCTAAAACTAAATTAAAGGGATTGGGGTGAGACGGGAGTCTCAGTGAGTTCCATTTATCCTAAGCTGCAGGTGATCTCGGGGATTTTATGATCGTCACCTGTCTCTACATGACCCTGAAAAGGGGTTTACTGTTTTGCATAATTTAGCGATCAGGGGAAAACTAGGATCGCTATCTGATGTCTATAAAGTCTTACCATATTCATATTTTCATAACTCGTGCATTCATATTTCATTTTGTCTTCATCTTTAAGTTAGAAGGTTAGCGTGTAACACACAATTATTATCTGGGTTCACACAATTATTACCCCGAGTGGAGTAACCCCGAAATACATCTCCCTGATAAACCGGTGAAATTCTTATAGTAGGCTAACACCGGACTCCTCTTGTCGTCGTGCGGGTCACCGTTGCGGAATGCCACGTCCCATTGGCATGAACCTTCCGTGTCCCACTGGCGTGAACAACAAGGAGACACTACTTAACTGATATATTAATTAATTATGATCTGCTACGTGAACTTCCTGTGTCCCACTGGTGTGAACAACGGAAAGCACGACTTAACTAATATGTGAACCTTTAGTGTCCCACTAGCGTGAACATCCAAAGGCATATCATAGCATAGTCTTATCTTTACGTATATATATAGATGAGTCGTCATGAAGGTTCCCTAGCGGGCTGGCCTATCTAGAATAAATCTGGAGCGTACCTGAGCCACAACTCGTCAACATATATATACACATTTGTCTGTATAATTCTGTTATATATTGTTCTGTCTGATTCTTGTCATAAGCATTCATATGTATGTCTAATACATTATTCTAATCATATGCATATCTAATGCATTCATTAGGGTGGATAACCATCTGTTACTTAACCTATAAAATTCCAAGCATATCGTTCTCATATGCCACTTAATTTGATGTTGGTAATCTTTCCCGTGGTCAATGTTCTTTCATGATGCCTCTCTCAACATCAACGCATATCTCTAATCATATAAAATTTGATAAGCTTGATTTGGAGTTATCTAAACTCTAAACCTTCGATTGGTATTCATGTACATATGGATAAATTACCCGTCGCTCATAGACAACGCATGCGTTCAATTGGAGTTAATCCTTGATTGTATCTTAAACAATGTATTCCAAGATATTTCATAGTTCATTGGTAATGTACATGTATTCTTTAAAAAGGAGAAGTTTCTGGACAATCTCATTCGGCGAGCACGAGCTTCGCCTGGTGAGCTTCTGCCCAGATTTGGGTTTGAAGCTTCGCTGGGCGAGCATGAAGCTTCGCCTGGGCAAGCTAAGGCCTCGCTCCAGCGAAGTCTGGCAGTAGCAATGCTCTGCATGTTCGCTGTGGCGAGCTCCTGCTCGCTAGGCGAGCATGACAGACATCAGAACTGCATAAATCGTATTTATGTTCAAAATCTTGATACCCAGTTGTCCAGTAGTAATTGTAACATACCAATGACTCAATTAAAACCATAGTATCATGTTAGAATCAAGGATTAACATGAATTGAGTGACATGCATCATCAAAAGGGGATTAAGCTAAACTTCATAATCACTTATTTTAGATTATCTTACTCAAACAAACTCAAGGGAAAGTAACATCTAAAGGAACTCACCTTGCTTGCTATGGTTCCTCTCCAAGCTTCCAATTTCAGAATCAAAACCCTAGCTCCAAACTTGATCTTGATTCTTAGGGATTAATTGAGATGGGGGTTAAGAATTTAACATTGTAGGCTGGTTTTGGTAAGCTTAAGTTGGATTTTGGTGAGGGTATGATGGAAGAAGAGTGAGGTCGAGGGAGTGAGAAAGGGAGAGAGATGAGATCTGATTTTTAGTGAGAGGAAAATAAGAGGAAAGTGAAGGAAAAAGGTGGTTTTGGCCTATATATAGCCCTCAAGCGGAAATTACCATTTTGCCCTTGACTCAAAAAATTCCTCTGACTCGCTAACTGATGCTGATAAAAGTTAAGTCTTAAGCGGGATGTTACAAAGCCAATGACCAATAAGATAAAAATTCTTAGCAACCAAGAAGTTTTAACCAAAAGCTAAAACAAATAAAAGGTCAGATGAACAAATATAAATAGTATGATTGATTTGTTTATTTAAAGCAAAAGGTATCTAGGATACCTAATGCCCTAGGGATTTTGAGAAAAGAAGCAGATGAAAGTGGTTTAGTGGAAATATCGCAAGTTGACATTTAGTGTCGACATACTGAAAAGTCACATACTTCTTTTGAACTTGATCTCTAGGAAAGTGATGTCTAATCTCTATATGTTTAGTGCGTGAGTGTAAAACTAGATTTTTTTTTAGTAAGGTTTATCGCACTTGATTGAATGCAGTCGAATGTTAAATCAAAGTTAAGAAGTTGTTGTTTTAGCCATAAAATTTGAGCACAACAACCCCCGATCGCAACATGTTCAGCCTCCGCAGTTGAAAGAGCAACACTACATTGCTTTTTACTTTTCCAAACAAATGGCATGTATCAATAGTACTTTTCCTATCCAATTTGCATCCTGTAAAATCGGAATCGGAGAAACCTACTAAACAACAAGCACTTCCTTTCAGAATACTATACATAAACCAAAGTTTGATGTCTCACTTAATATCATAAAATCCTTTTCACAATTTTTAAGTGAGATTCCTAGACACATGCTTGATATCTATAGCACACATGCAAACACTAAACATATATCGGACCTACTTGTTTTTAATTAAAGCAAATAACTTTTCAATTTCCACACTAATGAAGGATAATCAACAACTATTGTCAACCACCACAGTTTCACCCTAGCATCCGCTCTAGCCCTCTCTTCTGACCTTGTGCCGATCAATTTCCAAAAAATATTTGCAAATCCATCTTTTATATAGTGAATGATGATGTGCATTTTTTAAAATTAAAACTATAAATTATTTCCCATAATAATAACAATGAGAGTTCCCCAAATATGCTCCAATAAATACCCCTAGCCCCAGGCCAAGGAGCAGGGGAAGCAAATGCATTGCATGTGCTCTCTTAATTTTCATCCTCAGATTTTGTTTCCTTTATCTTTCATTTTCTCTTTTTCCTCTATATGCAAAAATAAAATAAAACAATGAATTTCCACAAAGAGTGTCAAAAGGACCATTTTTTATGATTTGTTGTATGGTAATTAATTCTTGGAAAGGGATAGTCCATTCTGAAATTAATTCAAGTACTATATGTTTTTGTGTAATATGACGACATCAATGAACCATCTATATAATGACATATAATCACTACGAGACTCCAAAAAACTACGTAGTTGATAATACTACGTACGGTTCTATATATATATATATATCAATTTTTTTAGGGGATCAAATTTTGTTAACTTATTTTTTATTTTTTTTATTTTTGTGTTAGGTAATTCAGAGTTTGGTCGTGAGTTAGGTATAGTCTGCTGAAGAATTCTTTTACCTAAGAATCAAACTCGGATTCTCCCGAATGATTCGTCATTTGATTAAGCTTATTAACCACTTGAGTTCAGTCAATTTATTTATTTTTTTCTTATATATAAGACTAAAGGAGGGAGAATTTAGTTGTGTTCACGGGTCGGGTTCGTTAATCAACCCAATCAAATGACATAAGTTTGAGTTTGATAAAAAAATCTATATTTTTCATGTCAAATTCGAATCAATTCAATCCGGTGATGAGTAGGATAGTTAAGATCGGGTCATGTGACATGATTTTTTTTTTGAGCAAATGTGACATGATTTTTCTCAAAAAGAAAATAAATAAAAAATATAATTAAATGATAATTTCATTAAATTTCAAAAAGTTAAATTTTATAATTTTAAATTTTGGAACTTGAATTAAATACAGCACATAAAAAACTTAAACTACATTAACAAAAATAAAATCGTAAATTTTTTGAAGAGCTCAACTTCAGAGATTTAGAATTATAATTTTTTTTCTCAAGTAGTCTAGTGGCTGGAGCTCACACATTTTAAATATAAAGAATTGGAGTGTCCAGGTTCGAAGCTCGGCCCCTGCATATATCATACATTGTCCCAACAAACTGACTTAAGCTCACAACACAATAATTATAAATTTATTACTGCTCTGGACCGGCTAGAAGGCCAACCAGACAACGACACGTGGACCAGACGTCCACCACTCTAAGGCTCGTCACCTGAGGATACACATCAACGAACCGTGCACAACACCGCACCTTAGCGTGCCCCCGTACATCTGAGGCCGCACACATGTCCTCTGAAACACTCCTAATCACACGCCATGCGTCCCAGAGACAGTTACGCTCATGGAACGCCTATATAAGGGTGAGGTAGCTTCACCCTCAAGGTACGATTCACTTCACACACACTTTTCACGCACTTTTTCTCAGTTCCATTACTGACTTGATCGTCGGAGTGCTAACGTGCCTGCAGGCACCTTTCGTTCCACCGCGCAGACACATCGCCACTGTACCGGAGCACATTCCGCCACTATTGCCTTCATCGGTCTCTTACCAAACAGATCATTTGGCGCTAGAAGGAGGGGATCGTTCGCTAACCACCTTGGTCTGACAATCCTCCACTGTAACCGTTTTCTGTTACGGGATCATCCGCCATAACCGTTTTTGGTTACACGTTCCTCCACCGCAACGGTTGACAGATTATCGCTCCATCCACCGAAGAATGGCCAGAACTCATAGACGAACCACCACAAGTCGTTCCTCCACCGTATGAGAATTGCGCTCCACGATTCAGATCCTCCAAGATCGATCGATTCCAGTTCTCGAACCAGCGAATCAAGGAGAAGGCATGAATGCAGCTGTCCTGGACGAGACAATTAGTGTTCCTTCACCCGCATCAGCAGAAGTGACGCTCCTTCCTTCGCCTCTCTGGTGCAGGGAGAACGTCGCCCCGCCTCCGCCGCATATTGAAGACGTTTCCTGTCCTCCTCCGCCTGAGACAAACAAACTCTTGGCGAATATGATGAATCTGCTCCAACAACAAAACAACAGGCTCAAAAGCGTTGAGGAGAATCAAGAGAAGATTCCGACCGAAATCACTACGCAAATCGAGGTGGCTTAGCGGAGCCAACGCCACGATGCACCGGCGATAGTAGACGGCGCCATTTCCCTCCCTGAAAACCGTCACGGAGGCGGCAGCAAGCCTTCAGACGATTCGGACAAAGGAAGTAGCAGTCATTCCCCTCGTCTTCCTCGCGCGCAGAAAGCCTCTCTGCCACGCTGAAGCTGCCATAAGAAAGACGGTTATTCTTCAGAGCACCATCGCAGGAGCCACATGAAGGGGCCATTCACTAGAAAGATAGTCGAATATCGCATTCCTCGCGTCTTTGAGAATCCGCCCAAGCTGGAAACGTACGACGGAATGACAGACCCAGACGAGCACGTGGAACACATAGACATAGTCCTCGACTATCACCAGGCATGGGGAGCAGTCAAATGCAAGTTGTTCGTCCTGACGCTAAAGGGCGCCGCCATGACGTGGTTCAAAGGTTTGGAGGAGAATTCCATCGGTTCATGAGAAGAATTGTGTGAATAATTTGCTTCTCATTTCACTACCAAACGAAAGCAACCAAAAACTGTGGCCGCCCTTAATGCTATCATCTAAGAAAAGAAGGAGAGCCTAAGGGAATACGTCAAGTGGTTTACACGGGCCAGCGTCGAGGTGCATGGCGCTCCAGATAGTCTCAAATGTTTCGTCTTCCAAAACAACCTTCGTGACGATTGCAAGTTCAAATAAGAGTTAGGCCTTAGGGTGGAAAGGGACATGAGCGACCTGCTGACCCACGTCCAACCATACATCAACTATGAAGAAAAAAGCTGGCGGAAAAGGTGTTGAGAAGCAAGCAGTCCGGCAAAACCGACGATGACAAGGGGCGTGGCGATGGCGACAAAACAGAGAACCAACGCGCCCGTTTCACCGACTACACGCCTCTGAACTCATCACGAGAAACCATCCTCTAAGTGTTCTTGAACACGAAATTCAAGGAAGCAAGCATCAGGCCACCCCAGCCGCTGAAGGAATCCTCGAGGACGGACAAATCAAAGTACTATCGTTTCCACAAATGCAATGGCCATGACACCAACGACTACTACCAGCTCTAAGACGCGATCGAGTAGCTAATCAAGAAAGGGAAGTTTAACCGCTTCACTAAGGATGTCCACTGGAAAGATGACAAGCGGAAGCGCGACTCCCCACGAAAGTCTTCCCGCAGGAGCGAATCTCCAAGGAGAGGGCACTCTCCAGAACAGGAGGGATCGCCACCCGGGAAGGTGATCAATGATGTGGGCGGGGGATCGAAGAACCGTGATATCACGAGCGAAGACAAAGAAAAAGGGAAGCCAGATTTAATCTTCAAAGGGGACAACTAAAAGGAAAGTAGTGGAGCTGATGGCAGTGCACCTCTCTACACTGATGTCCAGGAGCGCCAAAGTCAGACCCATTTTGGGGTTCACTCAACGAGATCTTCCTACTTGTCATCATCACTGGAATTCGTGGCCATGATGTCGCTAGATGCTTGTTGGATGAGCGAAGCTCCGTCGACATCCTGTATCAGGACGCTTTCAAAAAAGGTGGGTCTGAAGAAGGAAGATTTGAAGGTTTACGAAGGGACCAAGCTGCAAGGCTTCAATGGGACAAGTACGCGCCCATGGGGATTCACCAACTTAAACGTGACTTTCGGTGACGAGACGGGAGAACAAACGATAGAGACATCCTTCTTGGTGGTCCCAGTCATGTTAGTTTACAACTGCATCTTAGGGCGCCCTACACTGGCCACGCTGGACGCGGTGACCTCGACAGTTCATCTGAAGATGAAATACCACAGTGAGGCTGGCAAAGTGGTCACCATCCACGCGGACCTGGACAGTGCCAACAGATGCTACAAGGCTCTTCATAAACTCGAGTCTGCCTCCATACTTAAAGGAGTCATGGGACAGGACGACGCCCCAGAATAACAGGAACCCAGCATGGTAGCCGGGCGGCCATTACTAAACACGAAGGCGACGACATCCAAACATTAAACTAACTAAGTACTTTACACTTTCAAATTTCATTTATGACGTTTTTCCTATAAAAATATGGAGACCCTCACATCCTTGTAAATAATTAAACTCGCTGTAAATCCATTTTCACAATAGCAATGTTCGAGCATTTCTTTTCCACTCACAAAAACATATGTTTGTTATGTCATTTAAGCTGAACAAGTTCAAAACTCCTAAGTCAACAAGAAAAATCAACCGCAACGTACGAGGCGATCGTCCGGCTTCCGCTCTTAAGTGGAATTACAACCTAAACGACCGCGGCAGACCCACCTAAAGGCTAGCCACCCTCTAGGCTGAGCGTTTCGCTCAATGATCAACACCCTTAAAAGGGGGGAACAAACCTTGGTCGGACACGTTCCTCCCGGGCATCAATCAAAGACAAACGCACGGAAGTAGGGCCCAGAACCCACATACGAAAAGACAACTAAATGCAGCGCAAGATTAAACACAAACCCGAATCGAAACGCCGCCGGTCAGAGATTCCCAACACGACGTGAAGCAAAACGCAAACGTGAAAGGGAACAATGGCAGTAGCGAATCAACATCAAAAGTGTAAAGACAAAGAAAAAAAACAATTACATTAATCAAGTCTATTTCATCAATTAACAATTACAAAGGTGCTGCCGCAACAGAATTACATTAATCAAGGAAATAAAAAGAAAGGGGGTGAGCGCTCGGCAGGAGTTAAGGCACCGGAGAAGACGAAGGTCTGTGCTGGGCCTGCTCGATATGGACCAGCGCCATGTCGATCTTGATAGGAGGATGAAAGAACTCCACCTAGTCTAGCCATCACCCTTAAGAGTAGAAATTTTGGAGGCGTCATCATCTACCTCCCTCTCTAGGCGCCCATAGTCCGCAATGAGGGCTGTTAGCTTTTCTTTAGCCTCCTTAGTGTCCTTAGCCTCTTTGGCGGCCTCCTCTTTAGCTAGCCGGAGCCCTTCCACGACGTCCTCTTTCGCCTTAAGAGTCTCCTCATGGGCTTGCTCAAGCTCACTTATCCTCTTCTGGTCGGCGTCCAAAGCCTTAAACCCGTTCTCAAATTCCACCCGGCGCTTCGGATCTAGACAGTGAGCAATGTCGTAAGCGACCAGCAAAGTACAGAAGTATGCCAGCTTGTAAGCGCTCATGGCGCCGTCCAATACCAGTTTCTGCCGGCGAGAGGCGTCCAGACTCTCAAAGAAGGCTCAGTCCTCTGGAGCTAGGGTGCCCACAAACTCTTCTTGAGACTGGGGAGAATAACCTTGGAAGATGACAAGAAGCTGAAAGGCGGCCTTCTGGCGAGTCGCTGCCGGAAGCACCGTCGAAGCGGTCCGAGCCACAACGTTAGAGCCACCTCCAGCCGTCTCCACACCGACCATGCCGGCAGGACCATTAAGCTTCTTATGGGGCTCCCGTTCACTTTCCCTTCCCCCACCACCGTCAAGAATGTCCATCTTCTTCCATTTCTCCCGCTTCGAAGGCCGGCTGGATACATACTTAATAACAGGGCGAGGACTTTGGGGAGACTGCACCTGAACACCCGAACGACCTCCCGAAGGTCCCTCCATGATAACGGGGGAGTCCACCTCGACAACCTCCGGAGAACTAGCTACCTTCAAAGACTCCGCGTTTCTCTTAGTGAGGGCTTCAGCAAGTTCAGCAGGTATGGCGCCCTCGGAAAGGTTGGACTCTCTCTTGGGAGCGTGCCCCACTGAAAGCAGCAGGGGTGTTCATCTTCTCCTTCATGGCTTTCCACAACGCCAAGGAAGCCATGGACTCTACATAAAAAGGAAAGAAACAGTGAGCCGACAGACAAATGAGAAAGCGGGGGGAGGGGGCGGAGGAAAAACAAATCACACAATATGCCTAACTCTTACCGAATATTTTCTTCTGATGGGCGGCGTCCCTCCCCTGGATGACCATCTTGGTATCCACATATCGGGCTTTGTCAACCCTCTTTGTGGGATCGTTCGGGTGGGCGGGATCTGAAATCTGCTCCAACTCGAACGAAGACACAAACTTCTTCAAGTCAAACTGTAGTTGCATCTCAGAGGGAGTGAGCCCGGATTCTGAGCCGTAGGTATACACGGCCGGAGGGGATTTCTAATGCGCCTCACTCCAAAAGTGGGAAAAAAGAGGTTCGTGGACAACTTCTTCCTGAGTGCCCCGTACGCTGTCGGACCTTCCACCGCAGCCCTGAACCTGGATATGCTCTTTCCATGCCTCGTGCGCCGCGTAGTCCGAATCTTGGGTGGCCTCAGAATCTGGACTGTCGGGATCCAAACACTCCTCCGAATGATCAAAAGGAACACGACATATGCACTGATGAGCGTGCCGGCTCAGAGGGCGGAGCAACACGTACTTATGTTTCCAGGACTTCAATGCGTCTGCATAGTTCTCAAAATACTTCTTCCAATGGTGAAGGGACACCCAATCTTGAGAACATTTATGGTTCTTCCGTTGGACCCGGACCATAGTGAAGAATAGCTGCAACGAAGACTGCTCACCTTTGTACTCGCACCAAAACTGGAACACCTTCACAAGCACCCAGGACAGAGGATGGAGTTGGGAAAGAGCCACCTTTAGGTGGTGAAGAACCCCGTGTTCAAAGCCGTTGAAAGGGACGACCACATCTAGTTCCTTCAGCAAAACGTCGCACGTAGTAAAGCAGCACCCCTCACATTGACTGCTAACCCGACCCGACAGACTCTTAACGACCCATTCGCCCGGGAGCCGCTCGTCCCACGCAAACTCCTGGATCCCCTCCTCAGACTTGTAGCACGACTCCTGTTCCAGGACCTCCTCGTGAACCCAGCCGTAATCAATCACAGGGCACATATGTTCCGAACTTTCTGAATTTTCCACCATCAGAATAGTACCGTCCCTCCTGAAAAGATAATGGAAACCATGAGTACGGGCCCTAGAACATTTCTCTAATGAACAAATGATTTCTTCGTGAGAGGACAAGTGTTTCAGCAACAAAGTCAGGGATTCCTCCATCCTGAGGTACGAAACGTCCCCCCCAGAGACGGTCACCGTACGGCGGCACTCCCGGACCTCGTTCTCATAACTAATGGAGGGGGAGTAACCGCTAGACGAGGAATCCACCAAGTTTTCACAACAAACGCTCATACTTCTCCTTCGGTACGGGAAAGCGAAAGAAACGACCAAAGGAAAAAAGGGATAAGGAGAAAGGTGATACCTTTAGGGTTGGGTAATTTCTGAAAAAGGAAGCAGAAGCCATGAAGAAACTGAAGAATCTCGAAACTTGGGCTGAAAGAGAGCTTGCTTGAGCAAAGTCGCAGAAATTCAAGGGATAATGCGAAGCGAAATATCAAACGTTTGGAAGAGGATTTGAGGAAGTAGTAGCGATAAAAAGAATTTCTGGGTACGATAAAGTTTCAAAAGTTGCAAAGGGTGGAAATGAAGAGTTTTCCCCCTTATATAGGCTTCGAGGTATCCAATGGCGCTGATGGAATCACGGACGACAAAGCACACTCAAGTGGTACGCGCGAAGATCACAACTCCCAATGTGCGTGCCTTCCACGGGGTTGACACGTGGGAAGCAAACTAAACAGTCATCGTGTCCAAAATGTTTCAGTTCAGGGCGGTTAATGTAACCACCCCCACTCACCTATCCTGGGCGTCGAACCTACCAACATCGAGTGGCAGCAGAAAATTATTCAAAGGTTTCAAGGGCGCCCAATATTCGAAGACGTCCCCTTAGCACGCAACGCATGGTTAAGCCATTGTGCCCTAAAGGCATCAACGGCTTGGGGGGCAACTGTTCTGGACCGGCCAGAAGGCCAACCAGACAACGACACGTGGACCAGACGTCCACCACTCTAAGGCTCGTCAGCTGAGGGCGCACATCAACGAACCGTGCACAACACCGCACCTTAGCGCTCCCCCGTACATCTGTGGTCGCACACGTGTCCTCTGAACCACTCCTAATCATACGCCACGCGTCCCAGAGATGGTTACGCTCATGGAACACCTATATAAGGGTAAGGTAGCTTCACCCTCAAGGTATGATTCATTTCACACACACTTTTCGCGCACTCTTTCTCAGTTCCATTACTGACTTGATCGTCGGAGTGTTAACGTGCCTGCAGGCACCTTTCGTTCCACCGCGCAGACGCATTGTCACCGTACCAGAGCACATTCCACCACCGTTGCCTTCATCGGTCTCTTACCGAACATATCAATTACCCAAACCAAATCAATTATGCTTTGATTGGGTTAGACTAGCACTTAAATGATTTCAAATAAAATACGAGTTAAATTTTTTGGATCAACAGAGTTGAATAGGTCGACTTGGACTCCTACTTTATTAAATTTATCAATAACTTATATTTTTTTTATAGCTTTATCTTTTTATAGAGAAAATATTAGTTCATTTTTCCACATTAGTATTTAGGCTTAAATGTAGTTTTCCACCTTTATGTTTCAAAACATTGCGATTTTAATCCCCTAATAAAAAAAAATAAAAATTTTGTCCTCTATGTTTAGGGAAATATGCTCTTTTGACCTTCTAACTTTAGGGAAATAAGATATTTTGGCCCTTTATCTTTACAAAAAGTTGCGATTTTGGCCCCCTGTTTTGGGACATTGTTATTTTCTTTTGTTAGGGGACCAAAATCGCAACTTTTTAAAAGTTAAAGGGGTCACGAATGCATTTAAGCCTAGTATTTATTGCTAGTTGCATAAAAGATATAAAATTAGAAGAAAAAAAAAAATTTGACTAAGTAACAAGTAATTTTTTTATTTTTTTTTTATAAAAGCAAGTAGCAGTTGCATACGTTAAATATTACAAAAGCAAGAAAAAATAACACCTGCATTTAAAACTCAACAAGCACCAGTGGTCTAGTGGTAGAATAGTACCCTGCCACGGTACAGACCCGGGTTCGATTCCCGGCTGGTGCATTTGTTTTATTTATTTATTTATTTTAATCTTAGTTTTACTTCTACGCAATATTTGTATTGCTATTTCGTGATCGAAACTAAGCTTCTTTTTTTTTTTTGACAAATGAAGGAAAATATCCTATATGTAGCGTTACAAACACATGCATTTATCCTAAAAAATAAAATAACACATGCATTTGATTAGGACATTGGATAACTATTTTTTGTTGTCAATCAAATATACTACGTGCACAATTGTAAAAACTAATCTCTCGAATTGGATAAAGTTTCTATAGGTGGCAAATCTCTCAAGGGAATTTAACACTATTGCATTCACATAGTTGGATTCAAACAAATCTAAGGACCTCTGGTTAAGCAGTCGGATGATATCTTTTACCATTACATCCAAATGCTTTTAAGTGAACATTTGATAATTATCCTCTCAATGTTTTGGGTTTGATTCTTCCCGTGTCAATTTTAGTATAGTCCTCCTAATTATCCTCTCAATGTTTTGGCTTTGATTCTTCCCGTGTCAATTATATATATACATACATACATACATACATACATACATACATACATATATATATATATATATATATATATATATATATATATATATATATATATATATATATATATATATATTATTGTTTACTAGATTATATAGATTTTAAAATACACGTCAATTTGTACAGGATATAGTTTTCAACACCTACAACTGGTTGTGAAGGGCTGAAAATATGAATGTGAAATTGACCCATCACCACTTATTTTATCAACAAATGCATTTGAAAAGCTTTCAATCTCCAATCCAAAATTTTGTATTATTTTAAACCTTCGTTTTGGTAGAAATATTTCTGTAAAGTAAATTATAATTGTTCTATCTTGCACTAAACAAACAGACACAAAAGATTAAAATTGAGTATTCATTCAATCTAAAACTTTGTATTCATTTTAAATCTTTGTTTTGGAGGAAATAATTTTGTATAAAGTAATTTATAATTGTTCCATCTTGCACTACTCAAATAGACACAAGTTTTCTTTAAAAAAATAGACACAAGTTTAAAATTAAGTTTTAAACATAATGAGGTTATGATATTCTTTGTTTAAAGATTTATAAAGTTACAGCTTCACGTTTCTTTCAAACAAACAATGTTAACTCAAAATCTTTGAAAGTTAAACTTGATTACTTTTACTTTTGATGATATAGTTCCTTGAGACCGAGAGGGTATGAGAATGAAAAATGTTTGTTTGATATGAATTACGTCCCTATGGATCAAGAGGTGACGGGAACAAAATAGACTGTTTTGAACGAAACCTAGATTTTGTCAGAGCCTGAAAGCGCTGCTGAGATTTAACTAGGATTCTTTTCATGGTCAGACTCAACCTCCACCCTCGTGTAGAGCTATTATTTACCTAACCTAGTAATGTTGCATGTTAAATATTGTGATTGTACCCCGAGAGGTGTGTCTTCCCATGCTTAACATGATGGCTTAGTCGAGAGACCCCAAAGGCCACCATGTTGCCATGAAGCCATAAAAAGCTATAGCTTTGTAGATCGTTGCAAAGCTCTTTCATAACTGATTCTTTGCTTAAACCACGTTTTTACCTTTGAGAACTTCTAAGTATTTTTAACTGTTTTATCCAAACCTTATCTTTATTTTAATGTTGTGACAAATGATTTATTTTATTTTGTTACAAGCTATAGGAAGCTATAGCTCACCATTCTTTGTGGGATCGATATCGTTTATACTATAACTTAGATAGTGTATACCAGTACTTAGTCATCCACCCATAAATACACATAGTGTTTGTAGAGACACCAAAAATTTGTGATTTTTTTCCCCTAAAAGAAAATTGTGATTTTTTTTGCCACCCTCTGTGGTTTGTTAGGAAATTCATGTGTTACATCTGTACCTAATTTGACAACATATATAACAGATTTTGCTAGTCTACACTATTTTTGGCTATAATCTTTATTTTTGCCAAGAATTTGGCTTATGTAATGAAAGTTTTCATTATAAAATATAAACCAGAACTGATATTCAATAATGACCAGTAACCCCTTTTGCAATGTGTACAATACCTACTTTATTCTCTTACCCAAATTACACATTAGTAGAAACTGGTTACTAATTTTATTATTAAAAATAAAATGACGACCCATTTTAGTGATAAAGACCTTTGCAGTAATCACAAAAATTTCAAGTCTCATGACCAAAAATGAAATCTGCTTCATTTAACTATCTTAGCTACCCAACTCCAAAAATTAATCACAGCAGTGCAAAAGTACAAATCAACAAGACTATAACTAGGTTTATTCAAAAAAAAAAAAAACTATAACTAGTTATAACTATTTGGCTTATGTTCCTTAATTTTAGTTAAGTATTAAATTTAAAGTATGCACACATTGCAGGAAGAGAAATACTTATTTGATCACAAACCAAAATAAAATATGTTGGAACACACTCACATGGATACAAAATTTAAAGAGAAAAGAATTAAATGATATGACTAAATTATTTTTCTTTTAATTTTTTTTCATTTGTGTGTGCGCCTAAATATTTTTGATTTGATTTTGTGACTATATAAGACTTGCTCGTAGAAGAGGTTACTTATCAATTGACTTTGAGTTATTTTATTCAATAATTTTAGGATAAGGGTTGACAATTCTTGCAAAGAAACATATATGACAAATTCATACAACATGATCTCAGAGTAAAATTATTTCACAACCATCACTGATGGTGTGAAGCATGCATTTTCATTTCTCCTTTGACTTCTGAGGCTATGAATAACCTGCCTCAAAATAAACTTCTCCACAAGCACTTACAAAAGAATTTAAATGAATCCTAGGATAAATGAATTTTTCTAATAAATATATCTAAGATAGAATGAAATTAACTTTCTAAAATGTTCTCTAATCAACTTTTCAATAACAACTATAAAGCTTATTTTAAGTAAATTGATAGGAAACCGGATTAAGATAACTGAAAAACTATGAAGCCAAACACAAACATATATGCTTAACTTTCTTAAATTATTCACACATGGACACCAGACACAAACACAAACACATGGACACCAGACACAAACACAAATACTTCAACACCAATAATAATTTAAGAAGATGTATAATTTAATGTAATCATGTGTCAGTGTCGTGTCGGTGTCATACACGATACGTATCTGAAACCGTGATACACCTAATCCAAACAGTATTTGTGCTTCATAGCTAAAAAAATAGTATTATTGATTAGGTCAAATATCTCCTGCAGTCCTTTAAGTTATATGTTTATAACATATTAGTCCTTTGAGTTTTTTTGTTACCAATTGGTCTTTTAAGTTATTTTTTTGTTACAAATTGGTCTTTTAAGTCATAGAATATTTACACTGTCATCCATCTTTTCTGTCAAATTCGTTAAAAAGTGCTTATAGACCATTTAACAGTAAGATGGTAGGTCCAAAAGTGCTTATGAATTCAAACATGATTACTTATACACATTTTCTTCTTCTTGTTTTTGAATTTCAAGCCTAATTTTACATATAAATATTTGATCAACAATATTATAAATCAAGTAATCGGTCAATTTTATTTTGAATCAAGACCGAATAACACACCTATGAGCTCTAGTTTTGAGAGCAATGAATTTGGACATTAAACATCCACATAAACAATTTTTATGACTTAAGGGACCAACTTGTAACAAAAAGAAACTTAAAGGACTAACTTGTTATACTCATGTAACTTAAATGATCGCAAATTGTAATTGGCCTATTGATTAAAAGGAAAATTAGAAGACTATTACTTTTCCCACCCTATGTGTTTCTCACGCGCCCTTTTTTTTCCAAAAATATCCTTTGTCCGGATTTTAAAATCCGAACCAAATTGTTAGGGATTTCTGGTTATAAAATCCGAAATAAGCTTTGCCCATAATTTTCAAAGATTGTATTTATATTATTTCAATGACATAAATATAAATGACAAAAACATAAAATAAATGCAAATATAAACTAAATTAAAAGGACAAAATGATACAAATAAAAACTCATTTTATTAATATATCAATACATTTACAATAAAATAAAGCTTATTACATAAAATATTCGACCCTAGTGCTAAACTATTAAAATCCTAAAGTTAAACCAGTGGTGCAAGCTGATGGAGGGGGGGAGAGGAGAAAGAGATGGTGTGTGTGTGTGTGTGTGGGGGGGGGGGGGGAGGGAGGTGGCTGTGGTGAGTTTTGAATCCTCTCAAGGGCGAAAGAGGCTTTGATGGTCAACCTTGCACCCAGACAGACCGTGGTTCTTTGCAGCACGTCACCATCTCCATTGATCGTTCATACAATCCATGCATTTCCAAAGTAGCCTCTTTTTATGAAAGGTCAACGATGGAAACACATTGTTGAAGATGGAAGAGGAGGAGAGTGTGAGATGATGGTGTGAGGAATTGTGAAGGTTTGAAGGGTATTTATAGGGGGAATGGGTGCATAGAGTGTAACGACTAATAATGGTGAGTCAAAAAATGTGTTCAAAGGATTTTACCAGCCATTAAAGCTGGTAAAAACCATTGAAAAACATGTTTAATGAGTTGCTGAACACCGTCCAAAACTCTGACTTGGTTCGGATTTTATAATCCGGAATATATTAAAGCTTTCCGATTTATATAATCCGAAATGCTTCAATATTGGGTGTAAAATGAGAGAAACTTCGTACTTTGTAGGGTGAGGGATGGTTCGGGTTATATAATCCGAAAATGTTATGTTAAGGATTTTTTTGAGTGGTCCACATTGCACCGACAATTTTTGTGGTCCACGACGTCCAGAAAATTCTATAAATAGGTGTCCCTATTTTCATAACCAGTAAACCACACAAAAAAAACATGGAAATTTCTGTCATTGATCCAAACACCAAGCTAGTTGCAGTTTACTACAACGGGGGAAAACCACCACATCTGTTCAGGATTCGCACTGATGTCACACTCTTCGGGTTGAAGGATCGGCTGGATCAAATTAACCGTCAACTCAACCACAAAGACATAAGGAGGGTGGACGGTGTTGAGTATCGACGTCCATCGATCTACTCAGTCGGAACTGTGCGGTTCAGCCGGATGAAGCTCGTGAATGATGACAACGTGAGAACCATGTTCACGATCTTTGGTCAGTACAGTACTAAAGGACCGATCGAGTTAGACGCTTCGTTGGTCAGATCTTTTGAAGAGATCAGGGCTCTGCTGGATGGACCAGACGAAGACATTAGTTTAGCTAATACGTGATCTGTTATGTTTTTATTTATTTTTTGTTTTATGTTGTTGAATTATGTTGTTAAAATAAAAATATATATGTTGTGTTTTATGTTGTTGAATTATGTTGTAAAAATAAATATATCTATGGTGTGTTTTTAGTTGTTGAATTATGTTGTTAAAATAAATATATTTAGATATATTATGAGGATCCTCAACTTGTTGAGGATCTTCATCATGCCGTAAATGTAAGATAGACAGATAGATGCTGAAAATCTTCATAATTCTGTCAAATATAGCTAGATAGATAGATTTTGAATATCTTCATCATGATATCAACAAATTTCTCCGTTTAACTTTACGCTAAAGATCGATAGATAGAAAATCTGAAGATCATTGGGCATGAAAACCTATCAAAAATTAAACTTAAACACAGTCTGATGCTGTTCGGATTATAAAATACGAAACTATTTATACAGGTTTCAATTTTATAATCCGAACACCCTCAGACTAGTTGGACGGTTTGTGGTGTGTTTAATGCATTTTTGGTCAGTTCCAACCATGGAAAACGTTTCCTTTGACTGTAGTTATGGTCTAGGACTGGTTTAAGGCAACAAATAGGCTTGTATCTTCAACAATTTCATTCATTCTTCACTTCCCATCTTTTCTTACTTTTTCTTAAACTTTTTTTAGTTTTTTTAGGAGTGATTATGATGTCATGGTCACTGTTGACCGTTCATAGAATCCCTGCAATTGCTTTGCAGTTTATGCGGGGATTCTACGACGGTCAAAAGAGACCTTTGACATCAAATACAACACAAAATGTGCAGTTCATGTTTTCTCGGAAAATAGAACCCGAAAACCATATGAATCTAGTTAGGATTTTAAAATCCAAACAAGGGGTATTTTGGAAGAAAAAAAAAATAGGATGCGCGAGTATAGCATAAGGTGAGAAAAGTAATAGTCAAATTAGAATAGTATTTCTATTGCCAGAGATAAGCCCCTCTCATAGAAGTGATGACTCTCTCTCTCTAAGCCAAACCAAATGATTCTAACAGAACATATATATATATATATATATATATATATATATATATATATATATATATATATATATATATATATATATATATATATATGATCTCCTCTCTTTCATCCCCTTGCAACAGAATGAGTCACACAATTTACTGACCCTTCATCCTCTGCCATGTCCCCTTTACCTCTCATTTCCTATATTTAATACATTATGGGCTTGTGCAAACAATTAGTTAACTGTCCATTTGGCTAATAAAAAATTCTAAAAGCAAATCAAAAATAGACCATAATATGTCAACATTAACAAATAGGGGAAGAATGACAAATTTTCCAATAACTTAAGCGTGCGGAATTTTTAAAATAGTATGTCATAACAACCTATAGAACACTATGACATCATTTGATTTGTGTAGCCGACCCCACTTAATGGGATAAGGCTTAGTTGTTGTTGTATTTGTCATAACAACCTAGATCATCTAGGCAAACACTAGAACTACTTCAAGTACACAATCCTCAATGATATGTTTAGAACTAACAAGAATGAAGATGCTTCTTCAATATGATTGAAAGCTGTTAGATATAACTGAAACTGAAGCAGCTAAAGCAAATCAAATTGGCAAAACATCGATGTATCCATTAAAATGATAATAAATTAATAATACAATGTTTAATTTGCCTAGGGCAGCAAAGGACAAAACTTGGAAAAAGATCCATGAAATTGTAGTAAATTTCTCTTGAAAACTATGTTGACAAACAAAAATAAAATAATTCAATACCAAAATTTGATACGATTAGTCGCACCGTCACACCGGCAATGTTTTCTCATTTTCTCCTCAATTTTTCAAAGGAAGTAGCTATAACTACCAATCACTCTTGAATTTCCCCTTCCTCTAATTCCTCTGGCAAGGGGAACTCCTCAATGACACGGCGAAAATCTATTTCGTTTACATCTTTCTCGGCAAATTCATTATCAAAATTGAGAAAGTCTTCAGGATTTAAGTGAGACATAAGATCAGAATAGGCATCGTCCATAAAATCTTCATCAAAGTCAAATGCCACATCTTCAGACAATTTTTCTAGCTCCTTGTCTATCAGAGATGCAGGTGAAAGATTACCCTCATTGTCCTCTTCAAACACTGGTTTATCTAATGAATCATTTGGTAATTTCTCAGAATTCGTATTTTCGGTAAGCACTTGATGTGATGAACTTAATTCAACGTGCTTCATGAGATCAAAAACCTTAGGATCATCAGAGTTGTTGTCATCTTCTATCACTTCTTCCCGAAATGATACACCTTCCGGACTAAGGTTAACCTCACTATCTTCCGGAAGTGATTTAGTTAAACTCGGATTGACCTTCTTAATAACTTCGAAATTGATACTGTGAGACGGCAAGAAAACAAAGACAACAGGATACTCCAAAATGACTATGTTTCCCAATTGTTGTTTAATTGGTGCTTTCATATCCAACTCTTTGAAGGGTGACTTGGGACCCTGTATGAACATGAACAAGACACAATTTATAACTGAAATAAAGTAAAATCTTGATGTAGTCAATCAATGACCTAAGAGCCTGGCAGCTCTTATACCGGATTGCAACCACATAAAGGTACTCCCTCAGTTCCTTTATAGTTATCAGTTTAAAATTATTTACACATATCAATAAAACCAATAGATTTTGTCACTTTTGATAGAAATACTAACTTGCTTCCCATAATACCCTTAACTATTTATTATAACTTTTCACTTATTTTTCTGTCTGCAATAAATAGTTAACAGTATTATTGAAAAAATAGTTAATGTTGCATTGAACTTTGAAAACGACAAATCATAAAAATAATTTTTTTCTACTAAAATGAACTGTTAAAAAAGAATGGAGGGAGTCAAGAAAACCACCTTTGGGTATTTACGAATGAAGAGCTTGAGACGATCTAATTGGTCATTGCAAAATTCCTTTAGTTGATGATTCCAAGGACTTGGTTTGAGGTGTTTCTCTAGAATGGAGCGAAAGCTTGTATTTTCATTAACTCTGAAATAAATGTGTAAAGTCCATTCAAAATTGTATCCTCTAAACTCTTAAGCATGCAATAAGAAGATAAGGTATAGCATCTGACTCCAAATCAAAGATATCATCAAAGTCGCTTACCCGTGATCGTGTAAAACAACATTTGTCGAGTGAAAACGCAATTCTATTGTCCAATGTATAGACTTCTTCCTGAAAGCATAACAGAAACATATTTGTTATTTATTAGAAACAAAAGCTTCCACCATAGTTATCTAAATATGAAACATTCTTATAATCCAAATCTCCTTCTGGCATCAATGCATTAAGAAGAAGCCACAACTAAATAAAAAACTAATTAGTCTAAGCTGCACACAGCCACTTTGGCCCTGTTTGGGTAAACAACTTAATTAAGAGTTTATAGCTTAAACTATTATCATATAAGTGTTTATGTATAAGCTATTTCTGTAACAATATATAAAATAAAATCAAATTGTTTCTTCATTATAAACTATAAGTTATTTTAATAAGTTATCTTTGAGAACTTATTGACATGTCATACTCATAAGCTGTTTTAATAAGGTCTCTGAAACAGCCTCACAAGTAGTTATGTCGGTAGATAATAAGTTAATACAAAGAGGTCATTGGTATATTACATATCATGTATACACAAAAAGTTAAAAAATTAAATAAGCAAATAATAATTCGTTAGGAAGAAATTTCTCTTATGTATGTACTATACTCCTAAAACAACAAAAATGTTGTCGTGAAAAACGAAAAAATACCTATGGTCATATCGAGACCGATTATTCTCTCTTTTTGACATTCCATTAGGGAGAAATAATAGTTTTGTGCTCCGGCTTCCAGCAGCATGCTGTAGGCTTTTGAGATGATTAGGTAACTTAAAATATGTATACAAGCCTAACTTAGTTCTCGTCCTTGAAGCAGCTTCAGCCACCCTCTTCACTTCCTCCAGCAAATTATAATCTAGATGGAGGAAAGAACAAAATAAATATAAGGGAATTAAGAAGCACATTTATGACAATTTCAAAACAATAACAAGAAACATGGCAAATTTTAAATATGAATAATCCCAAAGTGCTCAAAACATAATCCAAATAAAAAACATTGACATTTAAAATAAAAAACACTAATGTAAAATCTCTGAGGATCCAAAAATGAAAGGTCCTTTTGGTTGACTTGGGATAATAGAAAACAGGAAGTAAAAGTTGTTGCACTTATGCAGCCAACTAGGTGAAAAAACTGTAAAAGCATTGACACATACAAGGACATCAAATACAACACTGACACTAGTACATCGGCACTGGTAATTATTTTAAGTAATGGAAGTGATTAAATGTAACCACATGTGTCTGTGTCGTTTCAGACACCAGACATGCCTTCAATCTGTAATGTCGGTACTAGATAAAGGTTCTCAAGGTTCAAAGGCATACATAACATAACACTAAGTTTGAAGAGTAAGTACCCGATAATAAGATACTGTCATCAAACTGAGAAATGGGAACAAATTGAGTCTGGTTCCTCTTTCCAGTACACCCAGTACGCGTTTTGTGAGCTTTTACACAAGGAAGACTGCATGATTGTATCGAGCAACCAGGGCACTTGTATTTTGATGGGTTCGATTTGCATTCTTCACATTGGGTTAGCCCTTTAGGGGTAGCTTTAATTGAAACGTTCTCTACTTGTTCTTTTCTTTGGGACATGGAAGTAGACATGTTGATTCTTACAAGCAAAAATCCGTATTTAGAATAGGGCGGTTCAGTTTGATGTGAATGACTTCAATCTCAATTCTTTTCATGCATCAAGGATCGCCACGCTGCACAAGCAACCAACAAAGGATTACATGACAAACTTTCAAATATTAAGACATATCAATCACATTATACTGATTCCAACAGACCAACATGCTATTTCATGATCCTCCGTATTTCAGTTGAAAATATAAACAATGAAACACGAGTTTGGACACCCAATTACCCATTATTAAATCACTGAAACAAGTGTCTTTATTATCATAACTAAATTAAAAGAATCTTGAAATATCAATGAGTTTTTTAAACAATAGGCTATTATATACACAGGCTAAAAACTTGAAATTAGTTTTCCATAGATCAGTTTTTTCAGATGTTCTCGCGTTTAACTTCTCAACACCTCTAAATTTATTAAAGACTTCACATAAGAATCAAAAACTCTTATTAAATTGATACAATTTGCATAACTTAGAAGCTAGTCTTCGTTAATCTAAAATGGGCCTATCCACGCATGTCCAGTGCTGACAAGTAAAAGGGCATATGCCATATAGTGTAACAGAAGTTAAACAAATTGCTATTGTTCTGCTATACGCTATTTAACTCAAAATGTTGTCATGTCAGCTAGTGGCTATTGCACAGCTACAGCTGCCGTGACTTACCAAAATTGAACAAACAACTATTTTTCACAATCCACGATTGAAAACATGGTTCATCAAACCACTCTTAATTTTTCACAATCCACGATTGAAAACACGGTTCATCACACCACTCTTAAGTATCGACAAGGCTATCCAAAGACAATCTTCTTTTCGGCAATTCCATCATATTAAGTCAAACCCAACACAAATCCAAACCAAAATCAAAGAAATGAATTAAAAGGGTCATTGGAACAAACAAACAAACAAACAAACAAATCATATTCAAACAATTCAAAATCGCATCTTGCTAACTCCAACAGTCCAACATGCTATTTCATGATCATCCATATTTACTCGATTAAAAATTAAAAGTCAAACCGCAAAATTAGAACAAACAACTATTTCCCACTAAATTAGTTTCCACAAATCAATTTTTTCAAGCACAATAGTGACTTTGTAAGCACAATTGTACAAAGAAACCACAATTGTACACTTTGTCTACATAACACAACCATAACCAATTTTCTAAACTCTAAATCTCTAACCATAAACAAATTTCCCAATTCTGATTAGCCAATAAGTAATTTTCTACATAAAACAGCCATAAGCAATTTTATAACCATATTGGGAAATCAACCATCATCTGATTAGCCAATATGCAATTTTCTAAACAATAAGCAATTTTCCTAACACAACCATCAGAATCAGATGCAAAATTGGGAACTCAAATTGATAAAATCAATATTTGGGAAATCAAAATTGGGGATTAAACAATTCTTCGACCCATAACAAGCATCGAAGTTGGAGAAGGAAGGAGGAGAATATAATTGCTTACCTTACCTGAGGTGAAGAAGAGAGACGAGAGAGAAGAAGAGAGGTGGTTAGGTTATGGTTCCTGTTTAGGTGAACAAATTGCTATTATTCCACGATACGATATTTGGTAGAAACTGTTGTCAAGCCTATTGCAGAACAATATCTGCCATAGCATGGCGGACTTTGCACAAACTATATTTCACAATCCACGGTCTACAACAGTACTCATAACAACACTCTCTATGTATCAACAAAGCCATCCAAAGATAATCTTATTTTCATTAATCCATCATAAAATTTGAACAAACAACTATTGTACGCAATCCTCAATTGCAACACAGCTCATGTTAGCACTCTAAGGGTCCGTTTGGATTGTCTTGTTTTTTAGCTTATGAAAATAGCTTATGCAAATAAATAAGTTTCTATGTTAATTCATAAGTTCTCGCTAACAAAAATTGCATCTTCATACGTTGTTTTTTCATAAACTACATTGACAAGCTTATGAATAATACATAAAAGCTTATTTATTTACATAAGCTATTCTGCATAAGCTCAAGAATAAGTCAATCCACACGAGCCCTAAGCATCAATAAGGCTATCAAAAAACAATCTTCTTTTCAACAAGTTCAACCTACTAAGCCATGCCCATCAAAAACCCAAAAGTAAAACACATAAGCAAATCAAAAGGGTCACTAGAAATTTGGAACAAACAAACAAATCATACTCAAACAATTCAAAATCAAATCTTTCTAACTCCAACAATCCAACATGCTATTTCACGAAACTCCAATTTCAATTCAACTTAAAATAAAAAACAATGAAACATGAAATTGCATACATAACTACCACTGAAACAAAACATCTTTATCATAAAATAGATTAAAACAACAGTAAAATAGAAATAAAAAAGGAAAAGCTGATTTTTTTCTTACAGATTATGGAGGTTTTGATTTTTGCGACGAGTTGAGTGAGTCTTCAACGTGAAAAGGAAAAAAGAATGACGAACTAGAACTTAGAAGAATCACGAGAGAAAAAGTAGGTTGAGGCTTTTCTTCCACGCCCACCGTTGAGGCACGGTGGCGTGGCTGGTAGAGAGGCAGGTCTTGTCGCAGCGTGAGAGAAGAGAGGCGAGATTGAGCTTTTAGGGTTTTAGAAATTGAGATTGAGAGGCAATGAAAGAGATTGAGAAGCAATGAAAGATTTTCAGAGATCAAAGAGTAATATTACAAAATTTTTGCGACAACCTTATTTTTTTCTCTTGATTAAAAACAATAGAGAAAAAAATGAAACGAGAGAATAAAAACATAATAAAAGTATGATAGAGAAGGTTGTTTAAAAGTTGTCATAAAATAGTCATTTCTAGGAGGTTAGGTTTCATATAGAGAGTGAAATTGAAATTGAAGGTTTTAGGGTTTGAAATTTGGGAATGGGAGAGTGAAATTGAGAAGGCGGGAGTGAGGAAAACAATTGGGTCAAAGGTGTACTCATAGGCAATTTTGAGGCAAGGGTCGCATATTAGGTGTCGCAAAACACTAAATTTCTTGTAGTGAGAAGTTCATGTATCATATTTGTGTTATGCATGTGTATTGACCCTCCCAGATCTTCGATCTTTGGATCGTGGTGATGATTGACCAATTAGTGTTTAGCCGTCGTCAGTAGCAACCTTCTTTTCTAGTGGATGGAGATGGTGTAACTGTACACACTAAGATGGTCAAGTCAATAAGCATTGTGGGTGATAGAGGTATTTAGAGATAAAAAGTGAGTGTACCTGGATCAATGTCATGTTATATAATAGGTTGTTGGTCTATATGGCAAGATAGAATACGCGCTAGAGGGGGTGAATAGCGTTTCAAAAAAATTTATCGAGCTTTTAGCGAAAGCGAATTTGAAAAAATTTGACTAATTGGATTTGTGCTCGAAACAATAACAATGTCGAAGAGATTAAGACAATGTAATACACAATACGATTTGCTATTGAATTGAGAGATTCAAATGCTAAATCTTAATACAATCAATGATTAATAATTCTCACACAATATACAAAACTCGACAATTCTCAAATCAAACCTAATAGCAATTAAATGAGTTATAACTAATGAACACAAGGTATATGTGTTTGATGAATTGATACTAGATTGAACTCAAATGTGATCGATATGAATGAAAAGAAAACCTGATTCAAGGAATTAAGTCAAGGTTAACAAATTGAAACAAGATCACATTCAAATCAATTCTAAACAATCATCAAACAATCATATACTCAAATTAAACAAAGTAAAAGAGGAAAGGGAAGAGAAATGACACCGAGATTTATAGTAGTTCCCCTTTTCGTCCTCGCTTCGGGGTACGTCTACTCTTCTTGGTAGAAAACGTCTCTACCAAAGACTTCCACTAGAATTTGAATGTTTGATTACAATGTTATGATTACAAGAACTCCTTCAATTACCCTAATTTTCAATTCATATGCAATCCCTTCTCCAATCTTGAAAAACCCTTTGAAATTGGTGTTTATTCAAGTCTTTGAATCCTCAAACACACATGAAATCCTTGAAGCTCTTCCCTCGAACTCTTCTTTGCTCCGTCCGGTGGTTGGATCTCCTTCAACTCAAGAAGATTAGAAAGAATCCTCAATACCCTTGGAGGTGGAATGAAATACTCAATTCACTGTAGATCCGTGATTCCCAATCAATATCCTTGAAACCAATCAAATTACAATCCCTGTAGCACTCTAGCAATCTATGACTCAAAGACCACAATGATTCTTTGAAAAAGTGTTTAATCTGAAGAACAAATGAACAAAGAGGTTTGGAGACTCTAGAGAAAATAAATGCAAATGATTCAGGTTCGCCCCGATTTTTACCTTCTGTGCTGGGTTATCATCAAACTGGATGGACTTGATGTAACGCCCCGATATTTTATAGATAGAAATAGAGTCATATTATATCTTTACTGGACAATTTGGTGTGACAAAAAAAGGATAATAATTTCTTACATGATTTATTTTCATTCTAATCCTTTAATATTGTATTTTTATTGGGAATTTATTTTAAAGTTAATTTTTGTATTGTATTAATTATTATATAAATTAGTTTAAATTTTGAGATGGTCATATTGATACTACACTTTTTCCTTGCCTAATTGCCCAATCAAACATGTTTCAATTTATCTCCTAACTACTTGGTTTAGTGGCCTTGCCTAAGAGAAATAATAGATAACAAACCCATATTCCTTGTATTGTGGGCATAATTAATAAAAATAATTAGAGATTTTAGTTGCCAAATCATTTGCATGTACTACCACTCAACGTGCATAATTCCTTCTCTCTATATGACACTTTGTTACCTTAAGATTGTGGAGTTTTGTTCCTAAAATCAAGCCACGCCTATCTAATATTAAATAAACCATCACATAGGCCAATCACCAAACAACACACCACGTTACCACACCAAGGTAATAGAAAAACGCACAACTTCCTTTTTAGCCCTACTGTGTTTATTTAAATCCTTATAACCTCATCCGTTGTGTGGTTTCCTAAAAAAATCCTCACTGTGATCTATTTTGCTCATTGAAAATAAATTCCGAGGTCTTATTCTCCTTCAAATTCATGTAGAACCAAGTGTTAAGTGCTTTCTCTCTTGCAAACTCTTTTTGGTGGAACTACAAGTCTCGTTAGGATGTGTGGAGCTAAAAGCCTCATTAAGGAATAAAGCGTGCAAGGTAAGGGCTTTTTCCCCAAACGTCCATACTAAGTGCTAGGATGATGTTGTGAATTAGAAGTAGAAATTCTTGTCTCTTGAGAAGAAAAACAATTAAAATATATATTTAAGTGGTAAAATTTAATCTTTTATAAAAGTTATTATTTTTAATTCTATTTCGTATGACATGTGTGTATTAGAATGTGATGTGAAATGATATATTTTATGTTGTTATGTTGTATATGTTTTTGTGATGTTGGGAATGAAATGTTAAATTTTTGATCAATTAAGGAAAGGAAAAAGATAGGAATGTGAGTTTTATTGAAAAGATTGTCTTTAATCATGTTCATGGTGATGTAAGATATATAGTTATTTTTGTGTGGTGTCTTAGTGGCGGGTTAATGTCATATTTCTTTGTGGTTGCCTAAGTGGCGGGGATTGCATTTATTTTCATTATCATGACATGGCATATGCATTTCTGTGTGGTGCCTTAGTGGCGGGTTAAATTCTGTGTGGTGCCTTAGTGGCGGGCTGATTATATCCGGATCATGTAGTGTTTAGGAGCATGCATCTTACGCATAGTTGCATTGAGTCTGTCATATATTGGTGATTTGATAACTGATTAAACTCTTCTATAGTAAAGGAAATGTGTGTGAACTTTATCTTAAAGCATATATGACTTGGTTGTATTTTTCTTATTTCTTTTGATTGAGAAGTTTGGTACTATCTATTTTATGACATTGTTTCTTGTGCTTTGAGTATGAACCAATTTGGATAAGGAAATTGACCCCTTACACCAACATTTTAGGTACCAAAGAAGACATGGTGTATGCTTTGGCATTTTTGCTTGAAGTGCGTGCGGGGATAAATTGGGTTTTGATTTAATTGTAATTTTTGAAATAACTTTGAAGGACGTTTAGTTTAAGAATTTTAATTAAATTATTCTAAGAAAATTTTGTATAGGTTTTTATTAAGAATTTATTATTGATGAAAAAAAATAGCAGTGTTTTTCGAAAAATGAAAATGAATTAGGTGTAATGTCTTGGACCAAAATCTGGGGCGTTACACTTGATGTCTCCGCCGGGCATGGGCCGCTCGAAAGGAAGTTTTGCCTCCAGTGGGAATGGCATTTCTTGGCTTTCTCTCCCCTCGTGCGTCTATCTTCTTGGCGCGCGTCTAGATTTGCCTTACTACAATCGAAAACTTGTAACTTCGAGGTGCCGACGGGTCCTTTAAAGATGGAGGCGGACTCATGTGCAGATAGATTCCCCCAAGATTTATGGCATCTTTTAGCACTATCCAAGTCGGTGTGGATGGTAACTACTTCCCGTTCTGGCCGTGGTACTTCATCTTTAAATGTATCGTGGAAGTGATGGCGTCTAGTGCGGCCAGGGTTGGGCATCCCAATATGCAGTTGTAGACAGACACGAGAGGGGCCACAAAGAAAGGCGTTTCTACCATTCGTTCGCCTATTCCTTCTCTGAACGTCACAATTAGACTAACGTACCCCCATGGGTGTGTGCTTGTTCCGTTGAAGCCATGAAGCTCAGTACCGTTGTAGGATTTCAAATCTTCTTTCCTCAGGCCCAACTTCTCAAAGGCATCTTGGTACATGATGTCTACAGAGCTACATTCGTCCACCAAGCACCTGGCGACATCATGGCCATAAATGTCGGTGATGATGACGAGTGAGAGGTCTTCGTTGGATCCCCCGTTGATCTTCTCGTTGTCTGTGAATCCCAGGATGGGTCTCGTCTTTGCGATTTTCGAGGCTGGCGTTCCAACGTGTACCGCTAATAGCTCGGCTACTTTCCTCTTAGACGTCATCTTTGGCCCGTTCCTTGGAGATGTGAATCCTCCCATGATGGCACCAAGGAAAACGCACTTTCCTTTCGGTTCGCCCTTACTGTCTTGGCATACCGACCTCCCCTCAACAACGCTTAGAACTTTTGCTCGTGGGGACTTGTTGCGGCGTGACGCCTCACATGGAGACTCTCTTTGTCGTTTGTCGTCTCTTCCGCGTGCACCCTTGGTGAAGCGGTTGAGCTTCCCTTTCCGTATCAGCTCTTCGATTGCGTCCCTGAGTTGGCTGCAATCATTGGTATCGTGGCCGTGGGACCGCTGGAATCGACAATATTTTGATTTATCCGTTCTGGAGGATTCCTTCATCGGTTGGGGCAGTTTAATGAGTTTAGGGGCGTGTAGTTTTCAAACCGGGCGTGCTTATTTTTTGACTTCTTGCTGTCGCCGCGACGTTTGTCTTCGCTCCCTCTCCCTGATTGCTTGTTCTTGAGTGCTTCTTCAGTTAGCCTTTTTTCTTCATAGTTGATGTACGGTTGAACGCGGGTCAGCATGTCGCTCATGTCTCTTGATGCCCTGAGACCTAATTCTTCTTTGAATTTACATTCGTCGCGAAGGTTATTTTCAAAGATAAAGCATTTCAAACTGTCTTGTGCGCCGCGTGTAACACCCCGAACCCCGAGTCTAATATATAAATAATAAATCATACGATTATTCAACATCAAGGTGTTATCATTCATCAATTATCTCATGCTATTTTCTCATAATAAAAATTTCATCGTAGATATACATATCACATCAGAAAAAACATCTCGGTAAATAATATCTTGGGTCACATCATAAAAATCTTAACATCAACAGAATATCCTCAGTTGATCATGTAGATCCAATAACATCAATAATCCAACAAGTGAATAAATACAACCCCAAAATTCCTAGATCAGAGCACCTAATCTAGACATCCTCATAAGCATTAAAAGAGTAGGCATGACGCTATCCTCAGCAAAACTCACCAAGCAATCTACTCCTCAATCTGCAAGTCCACCATGAGGATGCAGGTGACTACAAAGCCACTAGAGAGTAAGATATAAGTTCAACATAAATGATCAATAAACGCATGTAAGTTCAAGCAAAACAACAACATCATATAGCATGCATCATAAAAAGCCTGGTTACAAACACCAACGTTTATATCGCATTTATAATCCATTAATAGCTTGGTTACATCAACATTTTAAAACAAGATTTACACATCTTACATAGCATATCCTCATCAATAAATGATCTTCAACTCAACTATAAGTCATTCACATTTCATCAATAATAATGATCAACTCAACTATAAGTCATGCAAATCTCATCAATAATAATCATCAACTCAACTATAAGTCATTCACATCTCATCAATAATAATCATCAACTCAACTATAAGTCATTCACATCTTGTTGGATATTTGGTTGTTGGCTACATGTTTTGCTAAAATCAAATATACAAGCATTATGTGCTTCAGAAGCTGAAATCTCAAGTTGTGCGTCTTCAGAAGCTGAAATGTGTCTTCTGAAGCTGAAAGCAGAACATCAGAAGCTGGCACAGTTCATCAGAAGCTGAACTGTTCATCAGAAGCTGCCTGTTTAGAAGCTGACCTTCAGAAGCACGTTCAGAAACTGGTTTCTGCGTTCAGAAGCTGTGTTATTTTCTCACATTATCTTTTGAAGATTTAATTGAAGATTTCTCCAAGCTTTGTTTTTAGAAGGAAGATTGTTTTGCGTGAAAATCTTTATTGAAGATTGGATTCTTTTATTTATGAATATATTTTCAAAGGAATCTTTGGAAAATATATTTCAGAAATATAATTGCTTCTATTTGCTTCTAAAGAATTCTGAAAACATATCTTTGAAGAAGATTTGATTCAAGAATTATGTTGCTGCTGAAGACTATATAAAGAGGATGCTGCTATTGAAGAATGTACATCAAAAACCAGAAGTTAGCATTGAAAGAGTCTTAGGTTTTTGAGTCTGTTAGTTGTGAGCTTCGTGCTCTGTCTTTCTGTACACCACTCATCTGTTAGAGTTGGTTTAGGTTTATTGAGTTGTAATTCACTTAAAGCTTTTAAGTAAAAGTGACTTTGATGTTTTGAAGTGTGTCTTCATCCTTGTTTGTTTAGAGTTTACAATCACTGGGGCAGTGATTGCTTGAGTAGGAAGTAAGAGGGGTTCTTATATCTAGGAGTTCCTAGGTAAAAATCTATACGGGTAGTGATTAAGTGAGAAGACTGAGAAACAGGGGTTGTTGTCATAGGTCTTTGAATTGATACTATTTAGTGGATTTCCTTCCTGGTTTGGTAGCCTCCTGACGTAGGTGTATTTGTCACCGAACTGGGTTAACAAATCAATTGTGCTCTTTACTTTCTGTTTGTTATTTTGCTTCTGAACTGTATACTCTGTTCTGCGTATTATACTCTGTTTTATAGTTCAGAATCAGTCCTGCCAGGAATTTCAATTGGTATCAGAGCAGGTGTAACACCCTATTTCCCGACGATAATTATTAAATAATAATTATATATTTAATAAAGAGGATGTTACAAAACTCGTCAATATATCACATATAACATAAACACTTTCTTTAAATAATAATTTCAACAGCAGAAAACATTTCATTGATTTCATTAATATTGATTATCCTTGTTATTCAACATCATAAATAGAAATAACAATATTTCCAAGTTCTTGACTTAAAAACAAATTAATTTCAACGTCAACCCCAACCCTGGTGTTACAAGAATCAGAGCTTGTAGCGACTACATGCTTAATAGATTACTAAATAAAATGAAAACTAGACGGAAGACGTATTCCATCTCCACCTTCTAAGTCGTCCCACAGCTAAACTTCCTCAACCTGAGTGTCTGTACCCGGGAGTACAATCACCACAAAGAAAACAACACAACAACAACAAAGGGGTGAGAAATCCTGCCGTAACATAATATTAGGGAAAAGCACGCACAACATTATAATACAACAATAACAATATTATGTCGTCATATGATCATCGACATTTATTATATTTTTCTCAACTAATCATACATATCATCATCTCATTCAATTCACACTTAAAAACACCAAGTATAAGTATCATCATTTAAATGCATATGGACTCACCCTAAGACCTATATGAATGTGGTACCACACCTATCGTCGTCATAATTTGCAGAGATATGTTACTGGACTTTCGTCGTCATAAATTGCCAGAGATATGTTACTGGACTTTCATCGTCATTTCATCTTCATAATTCCTAGAGACGACTCTATATGCATGCATGGTGACAGACTCATCAGGTATTACACATCATCACGTCATCATGAATTCACATTCATAAATGCAAGACTCTTCCTAATATGCACAACATCAATGCAAAACACACCGTCATCATTCTCATCGTCTTCATAAATAAACATCATCATTCTCATCATCAAAATAATATAGACATCGTCATTCTCATCATCATTATAATATATACATCATCATTCTCATCGTCAAAGTAATATAGACATCATCATTCTCATCATCATTATAATATAAACATCATCACTCTCATCATCATATTAACGCAAGTATCATCATTTCTCATCATATTTATATTATACACTTGTATATAATATCAATCGTCATCACTCTTTGTCATAGTCATATGATTCCTCATCATTACTCTCTATTACCGTCTATATCTCTACATTATCTCCTCATCAATCCAACCCTTAAGCACGACTCGTTTCTACGTCAACAACCCTCTATTTTATTTTATTATTCATCTTACGGACATGCTCTATTCTCTCGTCTATTCTAGGCTCTCTAGATATTTTATCCTGATAGCACACCCTATTCCTCCTTCTTAGTTTTAAGATGTTTACTTCCCCATTAACATTACATATAACGTCTCCTCTCTATACAACTAGGTTTCACCTCACCATCGTCAATAACTCTTTCCTACTTATCCCTCTCATTATTACGACTTTATACCTTAATCCCCGTCTCACATTTGTCGTCATCTATAACCTCGACCATTCCCCTAATCTTAACTTCATTCTAATTCAAAGTTATTATCTCACCGTATCGATACTTTCTACATCAGCAACTTTCCTCACTAAAACTTCATTATAATTTAAGGTTTTATTCTCTCGATACCGGTCATTATTATTATCGTCAAACATTATGACTATTACCTCTTATCTTCTTTCCTATTCATCTCGCTCTATTCTAATCAATTTCCGTCTTATTCACCGCTATCCTCATTCCTATTATCTTTCACTACTCAATACACACTTTATGTGTTCCTACCTAACATTCATCTTAAGTTCCTTAATTACCTTGACTCTTTTACTCTTCAACTTAACAATATTCCTAAACTCATTATTTGTTTAAGAAAATTATATTTAACTTCATCACTTACTTGGAAGGCACCTACGTTATATCCCTTCTTATCATCGTATCTTTTCACTTCTTTATCTCTTCAAATTTTATACTCTCTTAATCAGCTTACCATATTAGACCTTTTAAAAATACCCCAATGGATTAATCCTGTCGTTATCACTCCGCCGTGAACTACTCATCTACATCCCTCACACTTCTCCTTCTACTGCTTAAACTACTTCACCTTTTTAGGCTCAATACTCATCAAGTATTAAATGTCAACACATCAACAACAGCTTACAGTCATAGATGCAAACTCTTCCTATTTTTCACAACACCGAGACAAAACATATCGTCGTTATTCACATCATCAGCATAAGAAAACGTTGTCATCATGAATATACATCGTCACTCACATCATTTATATAATCAACATCATCATTATGAGTATGTTTCACCAACTTCATCATATTTATATATTCAGTAGTCAACGTCATTAGCAACTTCATTATCTAAGCGCTTTCATTCTCACCATTCACTATCCTACTCCTCTCTCTTTATTTCTTCTTGGATTTGTCTCTAACACCCTAAAGTTCTTCCATGTATTAATTGGTTAAGGGGTTGGGGAACTACTCTTAAGACACCAGACTAGACTCCCTTCATTTATGTTTATAGGTTCGGAACCCTAGTATACGCTTACTTTTCACGCTAACAGCTTTCTTAGACTTACTATTCATATCGCAGCATGACCCAGGTACAATATTTTATTCATAACTCAAGTTCTAGAGATCTAAATGGATTAAAACCAAATGGAAATGAAAGCTGACATCTATATCTAAAACTTTCATGAAGGGACCTAAGTTCAATTCGGGACAGAGAGGGGTGGAAATGTTTCGTTTCCTAAACCTGGGCAGAGTGCACGACCGTGCCGACACCTGTGTAGTAATATGACCATAAATCGAGTTGTGGATGTCTAAATGAGGTCACTCCAAAGCCACATGAAAGCTAACATCCATATCTACAACTTTTATGAAGACACCTAAGCTCAATTCGGAAATTAAAATGGTCAAAAAGTTGTGCTAAAATCGCGTCACGATTCTGTCAGCATCAGAACGCAGATTTTGTAATTTTCCACCATGGGAGCTTCCCCGGCTTCGATTTCGACTCCCCCCAACTCACCCAATTCGTCCCTAAACATCACCCTAAGGTTACCCTATTATTCAAACACTTATTTTCCATTAACCTACTGATTCACACACTCTCTTCATGGTCAATCCTCTATTCGTAAACCGTAAACTAGTTTCTCTTAATTTTAAATAATTCAACCTCATCTTTACCTTCGTCCATCATCAATCTCTCATCACAATCTCACATCATAACAGAAACAGCATCTTAAGAATTAAACACCCTCCATCATATATTAAGATACCCTAAAGTGCAAAGATTCTCCCCGTTACCTCGATTCCTCTGAAATCTCTGGTTTGGCTTGACTTCGTTGTAGCTAGGTTTTCCTTTCTCTGACGGCTGCTCTTCTCTCTGTTTCTACGTTCAGCAAAACTGAGTTTAATTTCCCAAAACCCTTATTTATATTTGGTCTAGCCACTCTTCATATAACTTTCCTCTTCTATTCACTATTCTTTTGCTTTTCCCCTCCCCCACTTATTAAAAACTTATTTTCTACACCTCATACTCTTTTCTACTTGTTTTTCAATTCTCTTTCTATATTATTTAAATTCTAGTATCATAAATTAATTCACCAATATAATTCAACCCTCTCAACATTTACATCACATTCAAATAAAACAGCATTAATAATAATATTCACCACGCCACACCTATTAAAATTTATTGAATTACTTAAAATATAAAATTGGGGTGTTACAGCAGGCACCCTGCCTGTATTTGGGTGAGCTCCAGGAAAGTTATTTTCTGGCATAATGGACTCAGAAGGGGATGTAACTTATGAAGAACTTCTTGCTTCTTTCAAAGAACTATACAAGATGTATATAAATCAGAAGAAGACTGTCACTCAACTTCAGGCTGAAAGAAGTGGCCATTTAGCATAAATTTCTGATCTCAATGGTGTGGTAACCCAACTGAACTCTCAACTTGAACATATGAAGAAGCAAGAAGAGATATTGGAAAGTCAGAACCAAGGGAAACCAAAAGGAATATGGTTTGAATATAGGACCTTGAACAACAAATAGCAAAGTCCAGATAAAAGGTTCATTGCAGCTGTTAAAACATGTGATCCAATGATGAGCAAAAATAAGGTGGAACACCAGAATCAACCTCAGGTATCTAAGAGCAAGAGGGCAACTCATCCTTGGATATGTCATCACTGTGGTAAAAAGGGGCACATAAAGCCATTCTGTTTCAAGCTGTATGGATATCCCAAACACTTTCAACAAAGAAAAGTGAAATCCATTGTAAACAAAGTCAATGTGAAGAAGGAATGGAGACCCAAACTCAACATTGTTAAAGGCATCAAAGGTCCAAATATTAGAATCCAGAAGGATCATCCTAAGGACCTAATCATAGGAAATCTGAATGAAGAAATTACCAACAGATCCAGAGATTGTTCCAAGAGTAAAATGAAGAATTGTGCTCTTATGAATGCAAGACATAAGAGAACATCTGATGCAACACATGTGAAGGTTATCACAGATGGTAATGTTAATGCTGAAATAGATGTTGATGATGCAACTGTGGCCTCCTCTAAGGTTGTTGTTGATAATCCTGAATCTACCCCATCTAAATCTGACGGAGGTTCTGATGTAGGTTCTGATATGAAGTCTGATGATGAACCCATTGGAAATAGGCTTGAACAAAGTGTAGCAAAGAGACTAAAGTCTAGGAAAGGAAAGGTTGTTGCTGATGTCAGCAGGCCTACTCCTGTTGCTAAGAAGAGTGCTGTTGTTGGATCATCTAAAGGAAGGGGTCAACTGGGCCTTTGTCTTTTTTGATGAGTTATAGCAGAATCTGAGGACAAAGCAGCTTCTGATGCTTTGTAAGTTTGTGTTTCATGTGTGAAAGACTTTGCTGTGTAATTTTGATCTTCTGTGAAGATTCTGTGTGTGGGTACTCTGTTTGTGTAATTCTGATCCTGTTGATGGTTCTGTGATGTGGGTTCTGTGTGTATGGTGTTGTGATGGTTGTTTCCTCTGCTGTTTCTTATTTTTTCTGCTCCTGGTAATTACATGGTTGTTTTGTCAAAATTGTTTGGCTAAAAAGGGGGAGAAAAGTTCAGTTGTTCAGGGGGAGTCTCTGTGTTCAGGAGGAGTTGTTCCTGTGTATCTGTTCAGAGTGTTGTTCTTGAGTTGTGTTGTTCCTGAGTATCTGTTCAGAGGTAGTTCAGGGGGAGTTTGTGTGTTTCCTGTCAGAAGCTGATTTGCTCAGGGGGAGTATATGTATGAAATGTAGTGAATCATCCGATGCTGACTCTGTTGTTGCTACATTTGTGTTTTGTTCTTCATGATTGCGTACTTGGTTGAAGTGAAGAACTTGTTTTTTGTGAAGAAATTGATTTTAACCAAAAATTTGCCAAAGGGGGAGATTGTTGGATATTTGGTTGTTGGCTACACGTTTTGCTAAAATCAAATATACAAGCATTATGTGCTTCAGAAGCTGAAATCTCAAGCTGTGGGTCTTCAGAAGCTGAAAGTAGAACTTCAGAAGCTGGCACAGTTCATCAGAAGTTGAACTGTTCATCAGAAGCTGAACTGGTCATCAGAAGCTGAACTGTTCATCTGAAGCTGCCTGTTCAGAAGCTGACCTTCAGAAGCTGCATTTCAGAAGCACGTTCAGAAACTGGTTTCTGCGTTCAGAAGCTGTGTTATTTTCTCACATTATCTTTTGAAGATTTAATTGAAGATTTCTCCAAGCTTTGTTTCTAGAAGGAAGATTGTTTTGCGTGGAAATCTTTATTGAAGATAAGATTCTTTTATTTATGAATATATTTTCAAAGGAATCTTTGTAAAATATATTTCAGAAATATAATTGCTTCTATTTGCTTCTAAAGAATTCTGAAAACATATATTTGAAGAAGATTTGATTCAAGAATTATGTTGCTGCTGAAGACTATATAAAGAGGACGCTGCTATTGAAGAATGTACATCAAAAACCAGAAGTTAGCATTGAAAGAGTCTTAGGTTTTTGAGTCTGTTAGTTGTGAGCTTCGTGCTATGTCTTTCTGTACACCACTCATATGTTAGAGTTGGTTTAGGTTTATTGAGTTGTAATTCACTTAAAGCTTTTAAGTAAAAGTGACTTTGATGTTTTGAAGTGTGTCTTCATCCTTGTTTGTTTAGAGTTTACAATCACTGGGGCAGTGATTGTTTGAGTAGGAAGTAAGAGGGGTTCTTATATCTAGGAGTTCCAAGGTAGAAATCTATACGGGTAGTGATTAAGTGAGAAGACTGAGAAACAGGGGCTGTTGTCATAGGTCTTTGAATTGATACTATTTAGTGGATTTCCTTCCTGGCTTGGTAGCCTCCAGACGTAGGTGTGTTTGTCACCGAACTGGGTTAACAAATCAATTGTGCTCTTTACTTTCTGTCTGTTATTTTGCTTCTGAACTGTATACTCTGTTCTGCGTATTATACTCTGTTTTATAGTTCAAAATCAGTTCTGCCAGGAATTTCACATCTCATCAATAATAATCATCAACTATACATTTACCACATAAATGCACAAGTTCACACCAAAACATTACCACATATGACTCATCATGTTCATGCAATGCGCCTATCACGACTCTACATGCATGTGGTACCAAGTTGGATATCAGAGGTCTGTTACTGAGTGATCCCACGACATGTTGGATTATCAAATCCTTCGGCATGTTGGATCATCAAAACCCTCGACATGTTGAATTATTAAAACCTTTGGCATGTTAGATTATTTAAACCCTCGACATGTTGGATTACCTGGACACCACATATAGACTCGACAATGCACTCATCATGTTGTTATATAATTCACTCCATCATACAACGTATCTCCACATCGTCACTATTGCATTATCAAATCAATACATCCATACAATACAAGTCATGTTATCATCACAACATCATTTCATCACATTCATCATGCTTAATCATCACAACATCATAATCATAGTAACGTCATGCTTTCATTCAACATCAATCACATAGTTCACAAGTCATGATTAATCAACACACCATAATCATAGTAACGTTCATTCAACATCAATCACATAATTAAGTGATCATGATTAATCAACACAAGGTTCCATTAACATACCACTAACTAACTCATCATCATCTTATATATTAAATCATGATTCATCATCATTCATGCCTCGGTAGTCAATTAACAAGTTCACATGCAACTTACAGCTCAATTAAAGATAATTCACAAGTTCATTTCGCCTTTTTTCATTCATAAGTTATATTTAATCATACATCATGTTAATCAACCAGATACATCATATTTAAAAACACCCATTGGTCAAGTTTAGGGGTTTGAGACCCAACACATTCCTTAAGAACTTTAAAAATTGCGAAAAATTGAAGTTCCAAGCTTCAAGAAGGAACGCACAGTCGTGCTCATCAGACGCACAGTCGTGCGCCCTTTAATTGGGGAATGTCGTAACTAACGCACGGTCTGTGCATTTGGGACGAACGGTCATGCATTATGCACAGACAGTGAAAATTGATTTTTCTTCGTTTTTCGGCTCGAAAAATCTCATTTTTAACGACACCCTTCGATCCCAAACTCGCCAAACTCGATCCAAATCATTAACCCAACATTAATTAATCAAATATGGTTCAAACTCAGCTTAAACAACTCATTTCATAATCACTTTTCATCAAAATCATTATGTTTGCACTTAATTTCAAATTTCGTTTCAAAGTCACATTTTCACCAACAACTCATCAACAATCATGGATTAACAACAGTAGCAGCAATTCTTTCATGTTACACAATATCAAAATCACTTATTTCAATCATTTCAACAACAACTTATTTAATCCAACATCAATTTAACCATTTTCATTCAATTAAGCTATTTCATTCAAAACATAACAACAACTTAATTCACCACAAAACCACACAACCAACATAATCACTTCATTCTTCTCATGTATCATAGCCGTAACTTAATCAACAACAACAACTTATTCAAATTCACTTAATTAAGCAATTTCATCATGAACATATCAATAATCACTTAAACCACAACTTATTCAACATAACTTCATGATTTCTCGAACAAAACACTTACTCATGCTCAAAATCAACTTGTTAAACAACAAACATCATCCAATTATCATGCTATTCATCAAAATCACCAAAATTCACCAAGTTATCATTTTACTATAACAAAACATGAATTTCGACATGAACAAAACATGAATTCACCAAGTTTTAACATAATCAAATTAATCATCAAAATAGAGCACGGATTTCACATAATTAACAACAAAAATCATGACATTAATCATAAGCTAAAACATCCAAACTACCAATTTGCTTATTAAAACTCATATGGTGAAAATAATCTTTCCCCTTACCTCAAATCTTCACTCTAATAAGCTCTTCTAAGTTGATTCACCATTTTCCCCTTGTGCTCTTGAGTTCCTCTTCTCTTTCTCTCCAAGCCTCTCCCTCTTTCTCTATTCTCTCTCTAGCATCTCAAAAGTTGTCACAAATGAGCCAACCCTAGTTTCTCTACAACACACACTACTCTTTATATAATATGGGTTAGGGTCATTCTCACTAATGAGCTTAGTTATATTCAATTCTCATAAAATAATTCTCTACACTTTTATTTCACTTAAACCTCCCCAATTTACTCTTACACCACTAACATCTAAATTCTCTAATTTCTAACACAATCACAAAAATACCTTTCAGCCGAAATTGTCCAAAATACCCTTAATCACTTAAAATCAACTAATCCACCAATTCCCAATAACACAAACATTTAACAAATATAACAAATAAATAATAATATTAAATAAATCTAATACTAAAAATCGGGCTGTTACACTCCCTGCCTGCTCTCAATCTGTCCGGTCTCTCAGACATATCTACACAACATAAAACAACGAAAAAATCAATGATTTTCATAGAGACATTGTGTCATTTCTAACTAATCAACAACAACAATTCACATTGCACTCAAACTACCATATTGTCTCATTTCAATCTCTAAACTACCAAATTGCACTCAAACTCACTATAATCAACATCAACAATCCAATTTCTAACTAATTTCATCATTAACAATGCAAAAAAAAAAAAAATATTGAGACATTTTATCAAACACCTAGAGTTCAACATTAACAATATGAGTTCATTGTGCCATTTTAATCTTTAACCTACCACATTTGAGTCAAACTTACTATAAACATCACTAAACTACAATTTCTGACTTATTTGATCATTAACAATCCTAAAATCTAACATGCAAATCAAACCATAAAATCCTAAAATTGTGAAATTTCTCTAAAAATCTAACAATTAAACCAAAAAAAAGGCAATGCAAAAGGTTAGAGATCACTTACTTGTGATTGAAGTAGAAATTGATGTTGATTTGGTTGATATTGATCAAATTCGCACTTTGAGGGAGAAAAATCGCACTTTTTTCACTTTGGAACACAATGGTTCTGTGTTATGTCTGTTCAAATCTATAACAGAATGCAACATGACTTAAGTCACATTGGTATGTACCGAACGTGAGTTAAGTCACGTTGAACCAATGTGACTTAACTCACGTTGATATATACCGAACGTGACTTAAGTCACGTTGGGGGTGTATTAGGCAGTTTACATGGAAATGAGCAATTTTGTTTGTCAAAAGAGCAATTTTCGCCAATGAAGGGTGTGCATATGGGACTGTTTTGATGGCAGGGCTGGACAACAATAATTTTCAAAATGAGAGGAGGAGGGATATTATCTGCTTTTTCAGAGTCATTGGAGTTGGAAAACTATGGGGTTGAGGTGCTTTTAGCAACTTTGAAAAATAAGAATAAGGCGCATGGGAAAAGAAAGCAACCACAATATAACTATGGTGGCATGGGCTGAAAAGAAAGATGTGCGACGTGGATTTTTTTTATGACTAAACAATTTAAATATTTTTTTTCTTCAATTTTTTTCTAACATTAATTGAGGGGATGAAGTAAAGAAAAAAAAACCTTAGTGTTCGAAATTAAAGTTTTCTCAAATGTTAGAGACCAAAATCAAAACAAACAAAAAAACATGTTTATGGCGTTATGGATAACCGGCCTAGATGTTTCCATTGAGAACAATATGATTGGACAATAAAGAATGTTTTTGAGATTGACGTCAATTGCAGCCTTCCCTTATCATGATGTTATCCTTGTTGAACTCCACATGTTTGTATATAAAATTTTCTTTGAATGTTGTATAAGCATTTTGATTTCAATAATACACTATTTCGCTTTATTATTTGAGGAGCAACTGTCATTTTTGCATATGTTGTTTTCAGACATTGCATATATTACGGATACTATTTAAACAATTAACCCTTGTTCAAAAAAAAAATTATGGAAGTGAAAAAAGAAGCTATCTTGTTGAATTGGCAACTTCATTCAAAATACATAACTTTATATACAAAATTTACCCAATTTAATTCTTTAAACAAAGTCCAAAAATTTGTTAAGAAAAAAAAACAATGTCCTAAAATATTTGTTAGCATCTTCAATATTCTAAAATTAGAAGATGACATAGTAGTTCATTACCCCACATGTTAAAAAAATTCAAAATTTGGTAATAATGTCATTTGTCACTATCTTAGGCCGGCGCCATATAAAGAAACATATAAAACTAACCAAACTTTTCATATTTTCAAATTCAATTGTTTTTCTCTCCCCTCTTCATTTCCTGTCTTATCAATTCTATCACCAACGAAATCTTCGCCATTTTCTCCTACAAATTTCCCTTTCCATTTTCCTCTTTTAATTTCAATCATTATCATCATCATATTATTATTTTCTCAGTTTTCAACAGGATCAATATATTCCTAATGATCAAAACAAATTGTAAATTAATTATCAACAATAATTAATTTATTACCATTCCAAACCTTCTCTCTCGTTTTCCGGGGAAATCGAATAACAATCGAATTTTCCCAGAAACGAGAGAGGTAGGGACACATGTTGATGAAACATTGAAAAATAGAAACTTGTTTTTGATTCTGAATTTGGTTACAAAATGTTGCTTCTTTTTTTCTAATGGATAGTTAGGATTTTGTATGTGAAAGAAGAAGAAAAAAAACATGGAAGAAGAGTTCGTGGAGATTGAGGTTGAAGAGTCTTCTTTATGTTTTGATGATGAGATTGATCTTAATTATGAATTTGATGCTCCTATGTTTTATGATTTTACAACACAAGAAACGCTTTTGGATGATTGTGAAGCAGAACAATGGTTTGAATTTGCACAAAGTTATCCACCTTCACGTAAGAATTTATTTAAGGAAAATTATTAAACCTAGTTGTTATGTTTTAATTTGTTGTTTTTGAAAAATAGGTTTTAAAGGAGTGAAAATTATGGAAATATAACTACCAAGTCATTAAAAGTTGCACTGTAAATTCGTGATCAAGTGCGTGTTTGGAGTCACGGTGAATTTTGTAGAATCTTGCAAAAGTTACAAGGATTTTGCAAGCAAACTCACCGTGATTCCAGACATACACTGAATGTTTAGGTTTTGATTGGTTTCTTTTTTTGGTTGTGTGTTTTTCTGTGTAGCATTTTTGATGAAGTTTAGATACGGAAACAGTGGTGCAACTGAAAATGGAAATGTTACTTGTGGGGATCCTCAACACGTTTCAACAATGGAAGACAACAATAGTAGAGGTAAGGTTTTCATAATTGATGGCTTAATGTATTGAGTTTTGATGCTAATTATTGTGATTTGTTAGAAGATTTTAAATAACGGTATGGAATCGCGATTATGACCGAGATGTCAAGTTCATTTTATGTCTATCTGATTGTATTGTGGTGGCAATTGCGACAACATTGGTCATATTTGACTGCCAAGTTTTTTAATGTTTTTGCGACTGTATTATGGCGGCAATTGCGACAACAACACTCATATTTGAGAGCGTGTTTCCAATATCGAATCTCGTGACCGCAATGTGACTCTAATTGTGTTTTAAAACCTTACTTTATATTACCATGGAGATTAATGCCTCATTTTGTTGAATATTGCTAAAAAAGTTTGCATTCCTATAAAAATGATGATTATAATAACTTTTTGTTTTAATTATAGGAAAAATGATTTTGATATTCAAATTGTTGCCTAGTATATTGCTGTTAAGCATATTGAATTCTCCTTAATTTTCTATTTATTGTCATTTTGTTATTTTGTTATATAGTAACTGAATACATTTTTGTTTTCAGGAGTTGAAAATTGCAATCAAACAGCACAAGATACTCTAGATTGTAAGATAAAGGCTCTCACAAAGTCAAGTTCATCAAAATCTAAAGTTTTCACTTTCATGAAACCAACAGCAAGTCATTTGGCAAAGCTGAAGAGCCCTCAAGAAGTTCAAAACCCTCGAAATTTCACAAGGTATCATTTAGATCTCACCTTCTATATCGTAGCGGTATGTGAACAAATCATTATTGTTCTGCGATACACAATTTACAAAGTATTGTAAAATAGAGGCTATATCCACCATATAACATTGAAGCATAACAAAATTTAAACAAACTTCTATTTTTCGCGCTCTGCGTTGATAACACTGATTGAATTTCTCGTTATATAATTGACGGTTTTTTTGAGTGTTATTACCTTGATCCTTGCAGGATTCAAGAAAAAAGTTCTGCATCCATAGATTTACTATTAACAAAGAGACAGAAGCTCGAAGCCGGTTACTTGCGCAAGGTATGATGAGTTTTTATGTATATAAATTTCATTCTAACATTTCTGAACTTCTAACCTTACTTTAGCTTAATTGAATTTTGCAACCTTTAGTGTTTATGTCAGTTTGCATTGTAGTACTTGTTTATAAAGTATGAAAACAAACATTTGGCTTCATATATTGTTTACAAAGAAAATAAATGGTCCCTCTAAATATTCAGAATTTTATTTTTAGTCCTTACAAAATAAAATCGCACCTTTTAGTCCTTGTAAAATTTTCCGTCAATATTTTTAGTCCCTGTAAAAATTTTCATCAGCATTTTTAGTCCCTGTAAAAATTTCCCGTCAACATTTTGGGTCCCTAAAATGGTAAAGGAAAATGTCACAGGGACTAAAAAGTGTAATTTTATTTTGTAGGGACTAAAAACAAAATTTTGAATATTTATAGGGGAATTTACTTAATTAACCCTTGAAAGAAATATATTTGTTTTCCAATTCTTTTAAAACATAATAACTACTTTAATTCAACTGTTGATATTTGATTGAGTTGGTTGGTATGTTTTTTTTTTTTGTTTTCATGACAGGTTGCTCAGCTGAGGCATCAAAATATTCTTACACATAAGAAAACTAAGGAGGTAACCAATTTTCTGTTAAAGTGTTGTGAATCACAAATCATAGAAAATAGCGGTTTGTTCAAATTCAGCTACACGCCTACACTACAGTGCTATAGTGACGATATAGCTTCTATTCAACAACACTTTATTCGAAATATCATACGACATAAACATAGCAATTTTTTCAAATTCCGCTAAACAATAGTGCTATATCCGCTATTTTACAACACCGATCGATCATTTGTTTGACTTGAATCTAACCAATACGATACATGTCTGATTTTAAATTGTGATACAGGTTGATCGTACCAATGTAAATTTAGCCTCTAAACCAAATGTTACTATTCCTAGAGAACCTAATCTCCAAACAGCACTGAGAGCACAAAGACACAACAAGTATATCAACTAGTTCTTAAGATCATAATAACTATTTTAGTATCTTATGTGACAAAATGTTGAGTTTAATTTTGTGCCTTTTTTATAGGTCTAGAACTAATATTGAATCAGAGGAACATGTAAAATCAAGTTTTCAGGTTCTTAAAGCGCGACCCTTAACTAAAAAAGTATGTAAGTTATTTTCATATCAGTTATAAGTCGTTTTCTTAAGTTATCATGCGGAGTTTACTTGAAATAAGTGGAATATGGATATGTCAAAAAACAATTTTCACAAGTTCTCTCAAAATTGCAGGGTGGAGGTACATTGAACAGCAGTTCCATCTCAAATAGTGAAACAAGGTAACAAAATATACATGAAGGTTTATCCTTACCAATGAAGCACCAATACAAACACGACACTGACATGTAGACACTACTAATTAGAAAATGTAAATGATTAAATGTAACTACATTTGTCAGTTTTGGACACCAGACGCACCTTCAATTTGAATGCCAGTGATACATAGATTCTTGCTTGCATCTTTTCATCTTTTTTTTTTGTGCATGTTCATGAGCAATTATGAGTTCGCTCATATCTTGTTCTATTTCTTTCAAAGGAAAAACACTAGTGCTGGCTCAAGGCAAGAAAAGTGTAGAATGAATAGCAAACCCCAAGGTAGCACTGGTGATAAGGTGAGTGATCATTATAAGTGAAAATTTCCATTCTGTTTCATTTTCCTTCAGGAATAAGTCATTGATTATATAAATGTTGTGCTCAGAAACTCTCAAGTAAAGGAGAAAGAGGTGTCTTCCGAAATATCAAAGTATTTCCCTTGGTAATTCATTGAAAGAATGTTTATTAATTGAAGTTTATCTTGTTTGTATCAATGTTGTCAACTGCGGATCGTGTACAACAGCAGATTGTACAAATTCCTACTGCACTACAGATATAGTTCTGTTATAGACGTTATTTAACAACACTTTGTAATATACTGCGTATCGTAAAACATTAGCTGTTTTGTTCAAATTCGGCTACGTTATAATGCTATAGCGTCGCTGTTTGACAACATTGGTTTGTTTTTCTTTCATTGTAATTCATTTTTCTTCTTCTTAGGAATCAAATGACAAGAGATATATGGATGAACCACCAACAGAATTACTTAGCAAGGTAATAACTAATTGCAATTGGTTTTTCTTTTGTTCTAATTTATTTTCAAGTAATTTGCTCTCCAATGTTAGCATTAACTACTTAAGTCAAAATTTATATATATGCTTCATGTTTGGATTATTAAACAATAAATTTCTTTTAATTATTATTTTTTTGTTTGGCCTACTTTGTAGCTCACCTTAACTTCTGAAGCCAAACAAACTGCAAAATCACAATCAAAGGAGCAATCAATTTCTAAGGTCCATCTCTCTTGGTATTTCTTATGACATTTTCATTTCATATTTTCACTTTTTAATAGAAAAGTAGTCTTGTTTTCAATTGGTTTTCAGTTTTCTGAATAAATCTTTGAAAACAAAAAATAAAATGATAACAAAATGACATTTTTTTAATTAGAAGTGAAAACATAACATGGTTACCTGAAGTTTATTTTTTGTTTTTCCATCTCTAGTGACTCATGGTTATATATACCTATCATTACATTGCAGAGCTTGAAGGAAAATAGACCTGGATCGTTGCGCCAGGAGCATGAGGTATGTTAGTAGTTTTGGATGTGCATTCAGTACAGTTTTTGTTGTGAATGAACCACATTCAATGAGTGTGAGCTAAACAAATTTCATATTGTATTAGGTTATACGTGCACACTTCTCACTTCAAGTTTCAATGTATGCATTTTTTCTAAATAATAGTTTTCTTTAAGAGGTTAAAAGGAAACCGTTTATCTTTTCACAAAATAAACTTATCACAAGGTTTTGTATCGCGCCCTCCTAGGTTGTCAAACTCGAGAGTCTAGTAAACTCGTATAGTCTGTGTAGACTCGACTCATAAACTCGCAAACTCGAGAGTCTAGCCACAGTCACATCGTGATCTTTGATACTATAGAGAATTGCGATAAAATGTGGATGAAGCGGTTGCACCTGCAATCCTATCGCAGAGACATGAAAACCTTTATTTCGTGGTTGTATTGTTTTTCAAAACCTTTGGCTACTCAAAACACTAAATTTCACTAATATATGAAAGTCTCCTTGTTGTCTCAACATTTTATTTCAAGATGATGAACTTGGTCAAAGAAGAAATTCAAAGGTTATGTGGCAAGCAATATCAATGTGCTCATCAAATGGGGTCCCTTGTCACAAAGCAAACCTGTATGTTGGTAAGTTGAACCAAATCTAAATATAATTTTCTTCTAATCAATTCTTTAAAAACTGAATTGTATAGTTCAACCAGTTGAATTGCAATTGGTTCAACTAGTTTTGATTTTTTGCATTTTTAATTTTTAATATACTTTTTTCATATTTATTTATCAAATGGTTCAATTGCCATTGAACCATGATATGGTATTCTCACCGGTTCAATCTATGGTTCGGTTTTTAAAACATTGCTTATAAATTTGTTTTCACAATGTCATCATTTAGAATTCAGATACTATTTTTTTTTTGTCAAGGTCATAGTTTAGATACTTAATAACTATGTAATTTACACAATACTAACCCTCTCATTTTGACACAGGAACTTGGACATTAAATGATAATAGTCATGGTTCCCACCATTGGTGCTCCTTAGTCCTAGATAACATTTGCTTAAACTTGCACAAAAGGGTCCTAATTTGCTACTAGTGGTAACAAAGGGAACCATTTATTTTGAGAAGAAGTTCCAAAGTGGAACCTAATACCTTCGTTCTACAACAAAAATCATTAGACAATTGGAAATTCTCCCTGCCCATTTCCCTTCCTTTTAATTCTATTTCTTTTATTTATAAAGAAAGTTACAAAATGCAATGTCAATTTCATACAGACTGAGGCATATGAATATTATACTTGTAAATTGTTGGATTCCCTTATATTTACAACAATTTTTAACAAACTGAATTAAATTTTTGCACCATATAAGTCTCATATCACACCACCAATCAAGGCAAGTCTCCTTCTTGAAATTTTACCCGCCTTCAATCATATACCAACATGAGCGTTGGAGTGCATGCATGTCTACCTCAATGAACATCATTATTGTCATCGAGCCACCACCATTCACAAAATCGTTCTTCCATCAATCCACCATTATTACTGAGAAAACAACTAAGCTATAATTGGAGAGTTTTTTTTGGTATTCTTATATTTTCTAATCATAATAATTTTCAATTAAATTTTTATCTATTTTATAGTAAATAAAATTTTAAATTAATGATAAAAATAACCATAAAAGTTCATCATAGTAAGCATGACTTGTGATAGTAGTAAATATTAAGTGTCCAAAGTTAAACACTTTTGAGGATTAATATTAGTAATTTTCTCTTGTTTAAAAAAATTGGTTAAGCGCAGTTTTATTTCCTCTATTTTGTCCAAATTACAATTTTGGTCTATATTTTTAACTACACAATTTTGGCCCCCATTTTAAAAATTTTGACCATACTTGATCTTGACCATACAATTTGATGGCTTTTGGCAAAAAATAAATAAAAATATGACAAGACATTAAGTCAGGACAAGTGGATTGTTATTAAGTCGGGGATTCACACTCTCACATGTAATTGAAACGTAGCATAGATGGAATTCCTAAATTGTCATCTAAAGGAACCACTTTTACATACAATTCTTAGAATTTCACTGCATGCCCTTTTTAACCCTAATTTATTAAATAAATAAGAATAACCCTAATTAATTATAGGAAGAAGGATAAAGTTCATATGTAACGATTTTGATGTAAGCTAGATCTCAATCTTCAGCTAATCTAAGATCAATCACACTGGCTAGGTATGTCACACTCTCTAGGGCATGAATGTAACACCCCAATTTTTAATCTTAGTTTATTAATATTATTATATATTAGATAATATTAGTATTATTGTTATTATTAGTATTGGTTATTATATAGTATTAATTTAATTATTCGTATTTATTGGGAGAATAGGTAAGGAGAAAGTGGATGGGTAGGTTAGTCGGTTAAAGAGTGGGAGAAAATAATGTTTAGGAAGAAAATAGAGTTTTTAGAAAGAATAAGAAAGTAGAGTGCGAATGGAGGTGGATTAGTAAAATTGGGTAGAAAAGAGGTGTAGTTAGTGAGCTGAGTAGTGTTTTAATGATTTAAGCAGAGGGATGTGTGAATAGTAACCAAATTAGAGGTGCGGATAGTAACCATGTTAGAAAGATTAAGAGAAACAAACTCAGTTGGTGGTTATAAATAGAGGAGAACATTAGAGAATTAAGGTTATAACAAAATAGAGAAAAAGATAGCAGAGGCAAAAGAAGAAAACTAGGGTTAAGAGGAAAGGAGGCAAAGAAGGCATAGAGAGACGACCAAGGAGAGATTCGACCGTAGGAATCGCTACTTCTGCTATTCATTGAGGTAAGGGGGAGTTATGGTGAGAAATTGATGATGAATTAATTCGGGTGAGAAGGGAAAATTAGGGTTGTGAGATCAATGGTTAGATAATTCGATTGGATAATTAATCATGAGAGAATATGTTGTGATTAGGTATAAATAGATGAGAATTAATGTGTATTATAATCATAGAAGATTAGTAGAAAGAATTGGTGAAGTTTGGAGTCGAGGTGTGGTGATGGTGGATATCGGACGAAGGAGAAAGATTAAAATAACTAGGTTTCTGAGTGGTGAATTAAACATGTAAAAGATGATTGTAATTAGGTGGATTATGTGGTAATTAGAGTTTAAATGTAAGGGTAACCTTAGAGTGATGTTTCTGGACGATTTGGGTGCGTCTTGGGTCAAAATCAGAGTCGGGAAGGATCCCATGGAAGAAAATCGCAAAATCTGCGATTTCTGCATAGCCTGCGCACTTAGCACGACCGTGCGTGTTCCTACTGCACATTTTTTTTTCTTGTGCATTTTGAAAGGCGCACGACCGTGCCCTTGGTGCGCACGGTCGTGCACTACCTCCTGTATTGGGAAACCTTCATTTTCTTCATAAAATGAGGCCCGAAAGTGAAAATTAAGGCCCATAATCAATGTACTTAAGTGAGGGGAGTGTGTTTAGGTGTCTTAGAATTGATTCCTTAAGACAATGAAGAGCCTAAAACATGAATTAGTTAAAGGAGTACAAGACGATGGTAAGAAGAGATAAGGAGTGATGGTTTAGAATAGTCGATGATGATAAAGATAGATTCTTTAGGTTAGTAAAGAGTATAAGATAGAAGTAGATAGAAGAGTATAGAACCAAGATGAACAATAAAAAATGGTAAAGTGGTTTAAGATAAATGAAGATGCTAGGTGAAGAGATAAGACAAATGTAATTGGGAATAAGAGGGTGTAAGTTAAGGTAAAGGATAATGTTAGAAATAATGATAATGGTGAGGTAAAGACTTTAAGTTAAAAAGAAAGAGGTGATTTCTAGGTGAGGGAGATATGTCTAAGTGTTTTCTTTAGAAGTAATTCCTTTAGAGGGAAGGTGAGCTTAAGAGGGGAATTAACTAGAGAAGTGTAAGATGATTATAAATGAAAGTATGGGGTAGTGCTTTAAGATGATGGATTAAGACGAGGATGAGGTCTTTAAAGTAGAAATATAAAAGATGCAATAAGATGATGCAATAAGACATATATAAATGAGAACAAGGAGATGTTAGTTAAAGAAAGGGATAAGGTTAGAGATAGTAATAACGGTGAGGGAAAATATCAAGTTACTTGAGGTTAATAAGATGAGACCTTAACAGAGTAAATGGTGTGACTACATGATGAGTCTAAAAACACGGATTAGTTAAAGGAGTATAAGATGATTATAGGATAAATTGTAGAGTGGTGGGATGAAGTAGTTGACGATAACAAAAGTAATTTCCTCAAGGTAATAAAAGAGCCTAAAATAATTGTTAGGTAGGAATGTAAAAGGTTTAAAATTGAATGAAGAATAGAGTGTGGTCGATTAGGATGAATGATGATGTTGAAAGCATTGATAAGACGAAATATAATTGAAAATAGGAAGATGTGTTTGTTAAGTAACGAATAATATTAAGGATAATAATAGTGATGAGGCAAGATATTGGATTACTAAAGTTGATTGACATTAGGAAGATATGATCTTAAAATGTAAAGAATACTTGGTTGTAATAGTGGAAGACGTTATAAGTGACGATGATGGCGAGGTAAAACTTTAAACTAGGAATGAAGACTGAGGTATCGCTAATGGGACAAAGTACACAATAAAGGAGATAAGCTAATGTTGGGTATAGGATTTAACGATGATGTTGAATAATGATGAGATGATGTGTATATATATATACCTATATATGATGTTGAAAATAGTGAGATAATGTTGCCGTATGACGCTGATTAATGACAAAATGATGATGACGTAAATGATGCTTATGATGACGAGTAATGACGAAACCTACCTTGTTTATAAATGACGAGTTTGATAAGATGAACTCTATTGTAATTGTGAGTTATTGATAATATGCTAATATGTAGTATTTAGTGAGTCTTCTCTCATGTATCATATCATATTTAGGACCATGACGAATGACAAATGACAAATGACGTATGTTTGTTCAGTAACACAACTTTGACATACAAATGACGATTAGAAACCAGTACCGGCATGCATATAGGTCGTAGGGATGAATTTCATCTTCTCATATACCTGTTGATGTGTTGAACTTGATGTTGTTGTGAATGATGTGTGCTTTATTGATGTATTTGAAATTAATGATGTTGTGAATGATGTAAAGAGAATTAATTGTTGTTGTGTACTGACATTTTATCTGATGTCGTGTATTTGATGTGCCAACTGATGATGTGTTTTGATGTGATAAATGACGTAGTGTACTGGAGTAATTATTGAATGATGATCATGTATATGATTGCCTGTGTTTTATATATGTTATTGAATGATGTGAATTTCTAAATGGATAATTGATGTGGGTTGAAGTGATAAATGTTCTTTTGTAATTATTAAATGAAGTAATGATTGTAATGATAATTATTTAATGATGAGCATGAATGGTATGAATATATGATTTGATGATATCTTCAGTGTTTAATCTATCAATCTATTCATTATGTTTATGCCATCTTTTATTTTAGATATATTTTCACCCTCTAGTTGCAGGTTGAACGCCTGTGCCCTTATGTGGTACAAATACACAGGACGACGAACCTTAGACGCTGCGAGCTTGGAGCACGACGAGGAGTCTTTCTCGTCACTATTTTTCTCCTAGGAGTGTATTTTGGGTCAATGCTTTGGTCTGTAAGACTGGGGAATAGGGATTTAATTTACTGTCGAAACTTTAATGTTGAGATTCTTCTCTTTTGAAAATAAGTTGATTTTGCTGAGATGGTATGATTAAACTTGTTAAACAATTCCGTTGTACTGTTTTTAATTGAAATGAAGTGTATTTATGAGGAGAATAGGTGACATCCTTATATGATTTAATGTTATTTGTATTTTTAATTTAGAAAAATATTTTTGGGGATAGGTTGTTACAATGAAAGCATTATGTTGTGCGATACATATGAAAATTAAGTAGATCTCAAATCATAACTAAATAAAAACTTGCATTAATAAATTCCAACGAATAAATAGAGGTTCATCTTAGAACCCTAATAAGTAGGTGTTTAGTTACTCATGATAACAAAAGATATAATACAAAAGAAATAAAACATACTATAAGAACAAAGGTTGAGGAGAAAGACTCGTCTTGATGCTCTTGCCTACCTCTTGAATCGTCAAGTTCTGAATGAATAATTCTGAACGAGAGGTGTTTTATTTATAAGCATATTTCTAGGTGGGTTTGGGTTGAAAAACTGGGCTTTTTCCCCAAACCCTTATAGAAAATAGAACAAAAAGTTGTATTTTACCATAATTGTACACCTGCCCCACGTGGAGAGGTGTGAAGCGCATAGCAGCACACAAAGAATTTTTTTTTCAATGTTCCACATTCCTAGCACGTGTGAGGCACGCACAGGGTGTGTAGCCTCAGCCTTTAGTGCCGATTTTGCCTTTTTCTTCGTCTTTTTGAGTGTTTTCCTTCTTTGATTTGTTCTTGGGACTTGGGATAGAAATTTCCCAACTTGTAATGTCTTCATAGGTTTCTTGAACTTCATCCCATGTCAACCAAAACTTCCATGAGGTGTCTTCCTTTGCTGAATTACATAATTTTTCAATACATTACTCAAGTACACTTATGAAATTGTCTGGTTTAGGGAATAACCTCAATTACATGACTCGATTTAAAGAAATTACAAAATGTCCCTTGAACCATGAGACAATTCTATAAAACTCCTCTTTTTTTACTCAAATGATTACCAAAATGACTGGAAAAACATGTTGAAAAACGTAAGATAACCTATCATCAAGCACCCCCTATATAAGGTCAACCTCACACCATTTCAAGGATAAGATTCATGATCCCCACTTTATCAAACTCTAGTAGAGAATCATCTATAGATTCTCTCAAATAATATGATGGCACCTCATCATATGATGTTTTAGGTTTGTTTTTGAGTCATTGTAATAAGCATTTGAAGACAATTTAGATGGGCTGCCCATGGTTTGAGGGACATTTTGTATTGTTTTGATTTGAGTCGTTGTAATTACGTTTCTTCCCTTACTTGACAACTTCATAGGTGTATTAAGTGTTTTTATTGATTAACCATGTAATTCAGCAAATCAAAACATCTCATGGAAGTTATGAAAGCTAAAGAATGAAGATTGACGAATGTTTCAAAAGGTTTTGAAGGCAATACAAATTGGGGAAATTATGTCTAAAGTCCCAAGGCATGTCAAAGAAAAAGAACACTTGAAGAATGAAGGAAAAACAACAAAATTTTCCCCATGCTACTGTGCAAAGATCCCCATGCGCATAAGCCTGCATATGACAAATTTTCTTGTTGTCTCATGCGCCCCAGTCGCATAGCCATGCGCCTTGCACACGGGTCGAAGGAAAAGGCCCAAAATTCTTATGGAAACCTAATTGAAAATATGCCTATGTAAAGAGCTATTTTCACACAGAAATATTCATTCAGAACTTGGCAATTCAAGGCGAAGGCAAGCTACCAGAGTATCAAATAGGAGTATCACACCTCCATCAATTTATTATTAGAGTATGTTTTGGTTTTCTTTGATTATGAGCCTCTATTTATTTTATTGAACTCATTAACGCAATTTATTTATTTAATTATGATTTGAGTTGTATTTAATTTGCATATGTTTCGTGCTCAATGTTTTTACGACTAGGTAGTGACGCCCCTAGATTTGGGAATGATCATAAGTTAGGGTTCATTAGACTTGAGTCTATCTTTAACTAGAACTGTTACATATGAATTTTGCTCATGAGGATTTAATTTATTAGGTATCCTTTGAAGTATAATGGTTATGTTCTAAAACCTTGTGTGATTGTGTGTAAGTCCTTTAGTTGGAAATTTAGGAGCAACATGACATGCTGAAGCCAATTACCTTTGAGAGTGTATGTCCCCAATCTAGGAACCATACTAATGCCTAACACATCATAGAGGAGTGATGTCCCTTTACTGTTAGTATACGTATACCTCTTTAGAGTGATGAGGAGCAACACGACATCTGAAGGGACACTTAAGTCCCACAAAGGCAACGATCATTTATATAGGTCTTAGGTAATAACTAGTAAGTATTTGCATTAATTCAACAAAGAAGGTAAATGGAATTCAAAGAATCCTAATTGCCGCTAAAACTCTTAATAAATATAACTTATTTACTTTGCACAATTAAACAAATCTTGCAAACTTCCCCCCTAAATTACAGTTTTTAGTTACAGGTTAGTAAATTTCTGAGTAGGAAACAACAATCTCTATGGAGATGATTAAATTACTACTTTATTACTTGAACTATTTGGTTCACTTGCAAAATCTATCAACATAATATCATTGCATCCTCACCGGAGCATTACCTCCACCGTGAGCAAGCTTAGCACTGCCGCGCTAGAGAACCTCTTGTACGGTTACTGATAACAAGATATTTGATGATATTTTATCTATGTTTTAAAGTATTTTATTTAGTAGTTAAGGTCATTTTTTTTTAAAGAAGTTGCTCAGGGTTTAATGGAAATTTTGTATTGTTTTCATATAAGTCTTTGTAATTCGGCAAATCAAGACATCTCATAGAGTTATAGAGGCAAGAGAATTAAGGTTAAAGGATCCCAGGAAGGTTTTTGAAGACAATACAATGTGGGAGAATAATGTCCCTAGTCCAAAGATAAAAAAGAATGGAAGAACACTAAGAACGAAGACAATACAACGAGGGAAGATAATGTCCCTAGTCCATAGAGGATTCTAACCTCTCTTTGTTTCTAGAGTATGTATGTAATTCTTTCCTTGTTTATGTTTATGTTGCCATAAGCAACTAACTACTCTATGATTAGGGTAATAAGATGAACCATTATTTATTTATTTGCCTAGGAAGACATATGCCTTAAATGAGTCTGTTAAACCTTAGGCAGACATTAGACCTGGACTTATCTATGTATGATCCCAAGGTTTTGGTATGAAGCTGATATACCTTGCTTTAACCCGAATAAGAACATGTTGAAAGTTTCTTAATCATCTTAATCAAATTAGGTTTATTTGAGTACGATAGTTAGATTATGATTCATCCTTTGAGAACTTACTTTGTACCAACCTTGTCTAGGCATAGTTATCATAAGAAATTCTATAGATATATCACAGTTTCATAATCCAAACCATCGTTTATCAAGCACTTAATCAAAATTGTTACTGAACCTTGCATTAATCCATCAAAGAAGATATATAGGATTCTAGTCGCCGTCAAACATTTGAATAAAAACTTTTAATTTTTTGTAATTAAAACTAATACTTTCATTGTGCAAACAATTCAAACTTGAAAACTCTTAAACCCCTCTACTGCTTTTATAATCAATAAGTTTAGTTAATTGATGAGTAGACAACAACCCATGTGGAGACGATAACTTATCACTTTATTAGTTGTTACAATTTGGTGCACTAGCCAAACTGGTCATCACATTTTTCTTGCCGTTGTCGGGGATTGTTGATATTCAACAAGGCAATTCGTTCTACTTATTTCGTAAATATATTTAGCTTATTTGTTTTATTTTTATTTTCAGTTTCATATTAGATTTTATTTTATTAGATTAGGTTTGTTTTTATTTTTCTAGGGTAGATTTTATTTTATTTTTGTTTATCTTATTTCCAAAAATAACAAAAAAAATTAACTTTTTTCAAGCAGTAGTTTTTATTTTTAAGTAGTATCTTTTATTTAGGTAGCTTTTATTTTTATCTTTTATTTTAGTTATTTATTTCTGTTTTAATTTTCCTCTCTCTAAACTTTTTCCTCTGACCTCTCTCTAACAAAAAAACCTAAACCGCCCTCCCTCTGTTCCAAATCCCTGTGTTCCAATATGTAGAGGATGGTGGTGGTGATGCGACGGTGGGTATTCCATCCGCATCACCTCTCGTCCATGTTTTTTTCGGTGGTAGTTCGTCGGAAAGAACGTGTTCTCGGCGTTTTTTGTTCGTGTCCTGGATCTTGGAGCTTTGTTCACCACCTCTTGACCGCCGGCGTTGGTGCTTTCACCGACGCCACCGCGGTTATGTTTTTTTTTTTTTTTTGGGTGTCTGAAGAGCTGTTGTTAATCTGTGAGGTTTGGTCTTCATAGATCCATGTTTCATTCGACGAGGGTGGCTAGATCTGGTTACCTTCGTGTTGGTTTTGGTTACTGTTACTTCTTTCTGGTTGTCCAAGCTTCTGTGTGCTTTCCCAACCTCCCCCTCGTCGTTGGTTTTTTGGTCGGCGGCGTTCTTAAGGTCTGCAAAGGGTTGTGCGGTTATGGTGGATCTAGTTTCTGGATGGTTGGTGGTTTCTCTCCTCCGCGCCAAAATATGGGACAATAAGGTTTTTCTAAAAATGCGTCCTCTTTGTTCGCGTATGTGTTGGCTGGTTCTAACACTGTGTTCGGCAGTGTGTGGTTTCTAAAACTCAGTTTTAATCTGTCCCATAGCTTTCTGTTGGTTCGGATCGCTGGGTCTTTTGGCTCGAAAGGGCGGTTACGCCTGCTGTGTTTTGCAGGGGCTGATGGTACGTGAACCTCTATTTGTGTTGGCGGTTGGTTCATTCACTCTTCGTAAAAGATGTGTATGAATTTATTCAGGTGCGTCTCTAGTTCGTTAAAATGTTTGCGGACTTTTACATGTTATTTCTTTTGCAATCTGGTTTCGTGCACCGTGTTGGGTTCGCTGGATTGTGTGGATGTGTAACTGTTTGTATAACATTTGTGTTTCTTTATACCACATTGGTTATATTTGTTGTAACACCCTTTTTTGGGTTGACTTTGTGGTTGCTGAGTCAGGTTTATGTCCCCTCAGCATTTTGTACTTTCTTTTTATTTTATATACTTTCCTTTGCTAATTTTTTTTTATTATCTATAAAAAAAATATTACTACTAACTTTATTTAGCATCTCTACTAAAAAGCTTTCGAGTTTTGTTTCATGCGTGATGCAGATTCAGGTCCGCTACTATTTGATCTAGACATCGAAAAACTGAAAGAGCCCTCTGGAAATCGATCATGTTAGAAAAAGAAGATGAAGTCAAAGCAATCACCATTCAATACTACTCATCGAATGAAGAAGAGATGGAGGAAATCTCATGAATCACACTTGGAGATTATAGATGGCTCGAAAATCTAGATGAGGTAGCTCTAGAGTTCCATTGGTGAACCCCATTGTACTTGACATCAATACTTCCATACTCAACTCTCTCAAAGATGACCAATTCTCAGGGAAGGAGTATGAAGATTGCAATGCTTATCTCACACACTTTCTAGAGCGTGTGGCACCATCAACCGATATGGAGTATAAGAATAAGACAAAACAAATGGAATGTTGTTGTGAATCATGTGATGCAGTTTAGTCATGCCGATGGGCGGTTGCACTCCGGACAATCTTTGATTTTGCTCATGGAGCATATGCGATTGCTATCGATTCATTTGATGTATTTTAGTCATGTCGATGGGCGGTTTCACTCGTTCTTCTGTTTATTCCGAAGGTGGCACTGGGGTTGCTATAGGGATTGTCATCAGTGAGGGAGAAAATAATGGTGTTGGACATTCGAGCAGCAGTGGAGATGTTCACACTGCGATGCTTGTCGGCGTCTGAGGAAATGTACCTACTTTAGTTTAGATATTGTTTCCATCCATTGTTTTTAGTAGTCAAAAGGTAAAAAAGACTCAGGTAACGAGGTTCTTAGAACTTCGTTCCCACATATGGCCCATTGTTCTTGTTAGAGAATAGAAGAGTCAATTGAAGTAGGTGATGACAGAGCATCATATGACATTTTCGACTATGTTTTTAGCATTTTTCTTTGCATTTGAAGACAGATAAGTTGAGAGATAGATGATTTGTCAATGGTTTGAGAAACATATTGTACTTTTTTCACTAGAGTCGTTGTAATTCACTATTATCCGAGATCATGCAACTCCAAGGGTGTTTTGACAAGGTACTCGGTGAAACTTATTTTAACTTAGGATTAGGTTTGGGTAAGTTTTTCTTTTATTGTTTTTATCTTTTATTTAGTTAAAGGTAGCGATTTTCATAGTAATAATAGGGAGTTTGTTTAGTTTGTTTGATCTTTTTAGGAAGTATATCTTTTTAGATTAGGTTAATATTTATTTCTTAGGTTAAATTTGTTTCCTTTTTATTTTAGATTATATTAGTTTTATTTTCCTTGTTTTTAGGTTATGTATATTTTCTTTCCATATCTTGTTTAAAAATAACAAAAATATTTTATGTTTTATTTTAAGATAGGATCTAGGGTAGATTTAGAGTTTTTTTAGTAGTTATATTCCATATATACATATAAAATTGAAAAAAAATAATATTTACAAAGGTAGATTCACATAAACCCTTTAACTCTTTCACCATGAACTACCCTAGAAGGTTATTTGATTACCCTTATTTCCTTTATACTCCGTCTTACTATCAAGGATGGAGCACACCGTACCCTACACCTTATCCTACCCCTTGGGAAAACCCTTATGAAGAAGAAGAAGACATGGAGGAAATCAGATAATTGATGGAACAACTGTTCAAACTTTCCTCAGAGGGTTTGAAACAATAATCCAGAGCTAAATAACCATGAATGAAAGACATAATGCATCCATGACCTATGTCACTGAAACTTTGATCAATATTACTTCCGCCATTATGGAGGTAGATGCTCTCGATCAAATGAGAGACCAAAGAAACGAGTGTAGCATGACAAGAGACAAAGTCCTTGTTCATGATACAACAACTTCTGCCGTCCCTCAAGCAAACAAACCAAAGTCACATTTGGTTGAGTTGCTTAAAGCAATAGGTGAAACTAAGATAACACCTTCTTTAGTAGAAAAGTTAGAACATAGTCCAACTTACAACAAGTTCATATGAGAAATCATTACTACAAAGAAAGACCTTAACAATAAGGAAACTGTAATGATCACTCAAACTTGTAGTTCTATTGTTAGGAACACTATACCTAAGAAAAAGAAGGACAAAGAGATCTTAGGTATTATGTGTTCTATTGGGGAAATGAGATTTAAATCAGCCATGTGGGATATAGGATCAACAGCAAATTTGATGCCATAGTCAGTCTTCAAGAAACTCTAGAAAGTAGAAATGAAACCATCCAACATTGTTGTAACCTCAGTTAACGGCACAGTTAGAGTCTCAGAGGGAGTGTGGTGGAGGACGTAATGGTAGAAACCAACCAAGTCATCGTTTCGACCAATTTTATTGTCCTCGATATGAAAGAAGACCTTAAATGCACACTGCTTCTAGGGAGACCCTTTTTAATAATAGCTAGAGCCATAACCAATATTGAAACCCGGGAATTGGTTTTTAGAGTTAGAAATAAAATAAGGTCGTATAAAATTTTCGAAAAAGGTAAACAAGAAAAGAGGAAACGACAATGTACCGAGGTACACACTCTATCACCTAGGAAAGAAAGCAAACAACCTTATAGGTTGAATAAAAACGACCTTCACAAAACTCAGTTAGGTTTTAAACCAAAGGGGAACAAATTTGGAGGAATGGTGTCAAGGTAGTGACCTTAAAAAGTGCTCGATGAGAAGCCACTCATCAGTAAAAAAAAAATTCAATCGACGCATGTGCACACGTGCCTGGCGCGTGAGCCTGCAGGATGCAGGTGTCTGTTGCACGCGCACGCGAGTGACTCCACGCGCCAGTTGTATGTTGTAGAAAATTTGGAATTTTCAAAATCCTAACCCTTTTCCCCAATTTTGACTCCTTTTCAACCGTTTTTTACACAATTTCCTCACACAAAAACCTCATAAAAATCATATAAACCCAAATTCTAATTCTTCACTCAATCTTTTCCTTACTTTCCATAAATTCACTTTTAAGCACAACAAATTAATTCATACATTCTCTTTCAAACATCACACAACACTTATCTTTTCCAAAATTTTCTTCTTCCCTCAACAACAACATAAACCCTTTTCTAAACCCACGATTTTAATTCCTCCATAGCAAAACAACTTAAACCCCATGCTTTCCCGAAAATTCCCTTCTTTGAAACCCAAACTCTACCATAACCTAAGATTTTTTTTAAAGACCCAATTTTTTAGTTATTCTTAATGGCTAGAGGTGGGAAAAGGGTTATAGAATCATCACCCAAGACACCAAACTATGATTCACACAAGTAGGAAAGAGTTGAAGGCTACAAAAGAAGAAAGTGTATTGGAAAAGATCAAATAGGAATTATGTGTTCCCGAAGTGGGGTGGTTGAAGCGAAGTGAGGTATTTCTACCTACAAAATTTTCCCAGAAGGATATGAAAATTTTGGCAAAGGTTTGGGGAGCACTTGTTCTTTCAAATTTCGAGAGTTGTGAGAATACGTCGAAGTTTAAGTTAACCACCGTGGTATGTGTAAAAGCAATTATGGCCAAAGAAAGTATCAATGTAGGGAGAATGGAGCCCGATTTCTTTTAGGACGTTGTAGCTTGGTGAATGCTTTGTGTAAAGATGCGCATGTTAAGACCAAAATCTTCGGATGTCTACCAAAGGAAAATACATAGTATTGAAAAGGGATGGTTTAAGAAGATGGAAGAACCCCAAATCCCAATTCCCAAGAGAAGAACCTCTAGGAAGAAATCTTTCTCCACCTCGTGAGTAGGGGTGTTCATGTCCAATCAAATATATATTATGAATTTTTATAAATGTTTCTTTAATTTACGATCATGTAACTATTTTCTAGACTTTTTCTTTAGTAGTATTGATTTTTTTTCCTTCTTTTAAGAAATATTATTAATTTACGATTTTGTAACTATTTTCTTTTATTTACTATTTTATTTGTTTTATGTTGCTTTTATTTTATACTTATTCATCTTTTTCGTAACCTTACCTTTTTATGAAATGTCATAAAATAACATATTTTCTTAAAAGAAAATGACAAAAATATACAACAATGAAAACCGAAAACCAATTCAATCTAAACCGAAAAAATTTGGATCAGATTGGATCGGATTTAATTTTAAAACCAAACCAATTGGATGAACAAATAACAAAACCTAAGAGATTGGATCAGATGGTTTTTCCTCCCAAAACCGAACCAATCCAAATTTAGAGGAAGAATTAGAGGAACCTCCGGCCCGGCAAAAGTTTTACACTTTATCTTTAGGAATAGCTAATTCTTTGATTGACTTGGGGAAGACAAGAGCTATTAACATTCCATATTTTGATAATGATGTCGAACTCTTGGATGCCTTGAATAGAATGAGAGCAGAGTCATGAACATTATCGATGTATAAGCGTTGTCAAGGAAATAGAGGGATAATGGAATGGGAATACCGTCTTGCAAGGGTTGAACTTAATCAAAGTATTGCTAAAGAATAAGAAGAGTTCAACCAAGAGGGGTTATTAAGGAAGGAGCAAGAAAGGGCAGGTTATGAAAGTTGGCTTGGATCATTTAGTCTATCTACATTTGACCATGGGACTATGGAAGGAGGACATGATTAGTTTTATAGGATACTTATGACTTGTTTTATTGTGTTCTTTTTTGCATTTTTTTGTTGTTATTAGGACTTTGATAGACAAATGCGTCAAGCTCGAGACGCTAAACAAGCGTTGAATGGGAGGCAACACATCTTTTTAATTTTGAGTATTTTCAATTTTAGTCATTTATTTTACATAGCCACTCTATATCATAATTTCTTGCTTTTAATGTTGCTAACTTGCGCCTAGACGCGTTGTTTTTACATGAATTGTATAACTTTCCATTTCAAAAATCAAAAATTTTGTTTTAGTCTTGGAGAATTGTTCCAAACATTGTCAGCAGAGGGCTAGATTACTTTCGAAGTTCAAGAGCACAATAACTTTTGGAGCTTGGTGCAGAAAATACTCATAAAAAGTCACCACTGCAATTATGAATAGCATAACCGGTGAGATTTTGAGCCAAATATATATTCCAATCGGTTTCTACTTTTTTTATTTCATTTTGAGTGTTCCATGTTGGATTTCTATTTTTGCTCGAAATTTCGATCTTTCTTTACGGACTATCGGTTATATTGTCATACACATGAGGCACTTTTTTTTTGGTAACTTTGAGCTTTTTTCAAGCCACTCTGAATTATCATTATATATCTTTTGTGAAACCACTTTGAGCCTCCATGCATTCATTTTCTCTTGGTTACTTTAGTGTGACTTTGAATCATGTCACAAGTTATGAACCCTAGTGATTATATCTGTTTGATTTCTTTTTTGGAGTTAGATAGGTTAGTGAAATACTTGCCATGGTTTGAAATTAAGTTTGGGGTGGGGTACTAGTAGAACTTGGTTATCAATAAAAAAAGAATGAAAAATGTAGATAAAACATCAAAATGATGGTCTACAAAAAAAATAGAAAATCAAGAGATGCAAACAAAAGTTTAGTCCCATAAAAAAGAGAATAAGTAGTTCTACTAGTGCCCAAATTCTTTGAATTGGCTCCAAAATGAAAGCTAGTACCTCATAACAATGGTTGTGACACAATTGTGATTGAAGTTACAGGTTTGGATGATAAAGTTTGTCAAAGTATTTCAAATAGAGAATCCTTAGGAACTAACTCCAAAGTGCTTGTTAGCCTACTTTCCCAAATATATCTCACCTTAACCTCAACCACGTTATAACCCTGAAAAGACCTCTATATGTGTGTGTGATGATATATGCCTTGAATGTTTGTTTAGAATTGCTTCAATCTCATAGCAAGGTACAATCACATGACGACTGGAGTGTGGCAAATGCCTTTACCAGCCCCATTGGCTTTAGGAGGTACATATGAGCATCTTGGAATTGTATATGGTTGAAAGTAAGAGTATCTTCTCTAAGTTTGTCCCACCTGCATGGAAGTGGTAAGCTAGTCAAGTCTGATGGTGAGAGGGATAAAAATCTGAGCAAATCTCCGAAAAGGTATTTTCTACTCTTGAAATTCATGTAAATTCTAACTTCTTGCTACTGTGTTGCTTGAGGACAAGCAACGGTTTAAGTTTGGGGTTGTGATGACAGAGCATCATATGACATTTTTAGCTATGTTTTTAGTACTTTTCTTTGCATTTGAAGACATATAAGATGAGAGATAGAGGAGTTGTCAATGGTTTGAGTACTTTTCTTGCTATTGTGTTGCTATGTTTTTAATGTTTTTTCAACGAGAACTCTGAGTTGTAATCTTGAAAATTGATCTGTAGATTAAAAGTAGGAACAACCCGAAATTATATCTGTTCATTGGCTGTTCTAATTAATTGTTTCTTAAATTGGTTAATGAAATTCAAGTTTGAAACCTAACCGTTACTACTCTCTTCTTTCGACAATGTCGTACGTAACCTAGGTTAGTCCGACATATAGTTGTTGTGAGAAGCTTTGTATGAGTTTTATCCATTGATTTTAGTAAATCATAAGTAGGCACCAGATAGTTGTTTGTTTCTTAAGATAATTCCAACAAAGACGAAGGGGGATTCAAGGATTCCCAAATCGCCGTTAATAATCTGAATCACACACATATTGCATTGGGCAGGACAATTCAACTCTGCAACTCTATTCAATTCTATTCTACTTTCACTCTTTCAAATAAGTTTTACTAATTGCTAAGTTGAACGACAATACTTGTGGAGAACGATAAACTTACTACTTTATTAATTGTTATGATTTGGTGCACTTGTCAATTTCGTCCATCAGTATGCACCTTTATTGATGGTTGACAATTGTTCATCACTAACACGGAGGGTGTACCTACAGAGTCACTCAAACATTTATGTTAGTTAGGTATCAAGGTGTTTTGAGGAGATTTCTTGGAATGCGAGTGTATACCTAGTTTTGGTGTGGACCACTCTATTTATAGGCCCCCAAGGCGGACGATTCGCTTATACCCTTATGGCTTCATGGCCGAGAGACCGTTTGATCATATGAAGGGATCATATGGGTCTGAGCCCTTTATCTGGTGCATCGTGGGCCTTCACTTGTGCATGTGCTCCGCTACTGTAGAGGAGTGGGGGGCTTAGTGGCTAAGAGGATTTGGTTCGATCCGAAACATTTGGATAACACCATATTTTAGATTTATGTGGCTAATTAGACTTTTTCTAATAGTGGATATTCATCCAAGTAAATGTGTAATTTTAAATTTAAAATGCCCAAACACTAAGTAATTATTTTTTTCAAATATATGAGTTGATCCTAGTCGAGTGTTTGAAAGAACATAATAACATCATACATTGAGTGAGCTGAAGGGATATATGTTACAAATTGATCAAAGACGTTTACAATTAATTAATTTTTTATGAATGGCTTCTTGAAACTCCTAAATGCTAAAAACTATTTAATTGAAAGAGCATTAACTTTTAACTATAAAATGATCAAGAAAATCCTCTTTATTACATGTAAAAGAGGAAAAATATGGTTCAATTTCGCTTATTTGTTTATTCTTTGATCATGATTCTTTCTCTTTTTCTTGTTGAAGCGAGGGAAAAAAAGTATGTCATTTTTCACATTATTTTCAATTTTTCTAATTTTGTCTTATACACAATACTTATAACATTTTCTAACATTTTTTCTTCTTATCTGACAATGTAGCTAATATTCCGTGTGTTTCTAATAGTGATTGTCCAAAGCCTGTAAAACCTTTGTATTGATGGTATTTGTCAATTCACTTTAGAAGCTTCAAAATTTGATTGATGTTTATTTGGTGTCTAAATTTAATTGTATTTGTATGCATTGCACTCTTTTTCCTTTACCTTATTTTATTTCATTGTGTTTTCATGTTAAAGTTTTTAATAAGACAGTTGTTTATAATATTTGTTCTCTTGGGTATTGGCCTAGTCCCCCTAAGATTTTTTTCTCTCTTTATGAAGTTTTAATAATATGTTCCTTTGAGGTGCTCCAAATGTTCCTTTGGGATGTCTATGCAAAACTATGATATATAAAATCAATGAATTGTATTTGTACTTGATAATGTTTATACTTTTATGATGTACTTCAATAGTGCATTATTATGATATTGAAGTTTTCACACTTTCTTTTTCTCATTGAAGATATCACATATAACAATGTTGTTGCTTAGTTTTTTTTTAAGGGAATGTTGTTGCATAATTATAATAATCTACTTTAATAATAAATGCAATATGTGATTATGTAGATTAGATATTTATTCTACTTCAACATTTTTAGTATGCATTTAAAATATCATTTCAAAGAGCTAAACTGTTTTTCCTTTTGTTGGTAAGCTACGAGCATGAATGCAACCTAGATAAGACTGTGAGACAATATTATATGAGCAACATAGGTACACAATTTCTAAGTATAAGTTTTGACATACATTTAAAACCATCAACACAAAATAAGAAATGCACTCTAACTAGCTCTACAACATGAACACCTCTAACTTCTTCAAGATTTTCTACCCATCCTAAGTGAAATTCTACAACATTTGGAAACTAGGTCAACTTTATAAATTTTCCAATTATTCAGACAAAAAAAAAAAAATCTTTCCAAAACTAACATTCGTCTTAATATATACTCCCTCCGTTCCAAAATATAAGCAAAAATTGGTCAACAAAAGTTAATGTATTTGGTTCAAAATTTGTACCAAATACATCAACTTATGTTGACTCATTTTTGCTTATATTTTAAGACGGAGTAGTATTTCAGAATACTTTAAGTCTTCCAATGATCTTAAAGTCGACAAATGTAACTCTTTTTCATCAATGACTTAATTTCTAAAAGTTTGTCTGCTCAAAACACTTTCCAACACTTAGCCAAATAATTTTTTTCAAAACATTTGGTTCTCAAGAAATTTTCAAAATAACCAAGTTCTTAAAATATTTTCAGAGCCAATGGCATAACTACGAAAATTTTGCTTTTCACCAAAAGATTTTCAGAATCATTTTGTGTTTCCATATTTTACAAAAATACTTTCAAAATTACAACGTATAAATGTTCAGAGTCTCCTTTGTTTATAAAATGTTAACCTGAAAACTAGTTTAGTCAACCTATACGAATTTGCAAACAAAATTTGTTTAAAACATTTTAGTGCATTAAGCACTTATTACGGTCAACATAAAACCATAACTTAATGAATATCATGAACCATAAGTCCATTTCGAAGGTTTTGACAAAACAAATCCAATGGTCAGGTTAGAATAACAATAAACAACACGAAACGTTATCATTTTACCCTTTTTAGTTTGGCAAGTACAAACCTACACCAAAATAATTTTTTGTCGAAAACCAAACTGGTACATTGATATATTTACTCAATATTATAATATCCATGTAAATAAAATAACATTTTGATGTTTTTACTATGTCACTAAATTTTCAAAACGCTCAAAATTAAAATTTCTCACGATTCTATTATTATATAGACCCGACTATAATATCCATTACGAAATTAAGCTCCAATCAAAAGTTTTGGCATACCCTATTTAAAAATCATGATCGGCCAATAAAGAAAGGAGAACACATCATTTTTCTTTCCCATCAAATTTAGCCACTCATCAAGAAGCAAGAAAAGGAAATAAAAAGAGAGGGAGGAAAAATGCTATTTACAAATACTTCCTTCCAAGTCTTCCTTTCCCACTATCTTGATAATGCTTAGCCACACCATATTTTTCTCCATTTTTTTTTGTTGGATATTTGGTTGTTGGCTTCATGTTTGCTAAAATCAAATATACAAGCAATGTGCATCTTCAAAAGCTGGGCCTTCAGAAGCTGAACAGTACTTCAGAAGCTGGGTCTTCAGAAGCTGAACAGTGCTTCAGACGCTGAACCTTCAGAAGCTGATGTTCAGACGCTGAACAGTACTTCAGTCGTTAAGCCTTCAGAAGCTGATGTTCAGACGCTGAACAGTACTTCAGAAGCTGATCTTCAGAAGCAACCTTCAGAAGCTGTATGTTCAGAAGCAGACCTTCAGAAGCACTTCTTCAGAAGTACCTTCAGAAGCTGGTTTTCTGTGTTCATGTGTTCACGTCTTGGGTGTTTATTTTCTCGTTTGATCTGTTGAAGATTTGTCTTAAGAATTCTCTTGGATTTGTTTCTAGAAGGAAGATTAATTTGCGTGAGATATTTGTTGAAGATTGGTTTCTTTTATTTGTGAATATATTTTCAAAGTAATCTTTGGAAAATATATTTCTAAAGAATAAATTGCTTCTATTTGCTTCTAAAGAATTCTGGGAATATATCCTTGAAGATTATTTGGTTCAAGAATTTGTTGCTGCTGAAGACTATAAATAGAGGACGCTGCTATTGAAGAAATTGATTCAAAACAGAAGTCATTATAGAGAGAGTCTTAGGGTTTGAGTCTGTAAGCTTTGTGTTGTGTTTTTCTGTACACCACTCAATTGTTTCGAGTTGGTTTAGTTTATTGAGTTGTAATCACTTGAAGCTTTTAAGCAAGAGTTACTGATTATGTTTTGAAGAGTGTCTTTATCTTTGTCTGTTTAGAGTTTAAAATCACTGGGGCAGTGATTGCTTGAGTAGGAAGTAAGAGGGGTCTTATATCTAGGAGTTCCTAGGTAGAAATTTCACGGGTAGTGATTAAATGAGAAGGCTGTGAAACAGGGGCTGTTCACATAGGACTTCGAATTGATACTATTATAGTGGATTTCCTTCCTGGCTTGGTAGCCTCCAGACATAGGTGTGTTTGTCACTGAACTGGGTTAACAAATAACTTGTGTTTTTACTTTCTGTCTGTTTTTTATTCTGCTTCTGAACTGCTATTTTGCATACTCTGTTTTACTGCACTAGAATCTGTTCTACTCTGTTTTACGAACAGCAACTGGTCCTGCCAGGAATTTCAATTGGCATCAGAGCAGACACCCTTCCTGTTTTAGGGTGAGCTCCAGGGAAGGTATTTTCTGGCATAATCGAGAAAGAAGGAGGATTTGTGAACATACCACCTCTGTTGGATGGTTCCAACTATGATTATTGGAAATCCTGTATGAGTGCTTTCCTGAAATCTATAGATAGTAAGACTGGAAAGCAGTTCTGAAAGGTTGGGAACATCCTGTTATGCTTGACAAAGATGGAAATAAGACAGCTGATCTGAAACCAGAAGAAGAGTAGTCCAAGGTAGAAGATGAATTAGCTCTCTAAAACTCCAAAGCCTTGAATGCTATATTCAATGGAGTGGACAAGAATATGTTCAGACTGATCAAGCAGTGCACTGTAGCTAAGGATGCTTGGGAAATTCTCAAAACTACTCATGAAGGCACATCAAAGGTAAAACTGTCCAGAGTTCAACTTCTCACCACCAAGTTTGAAAATCTCAGAATGTTGGAGGATGAGAATATACAAGACTTCTATATGAACGTCCTGGACATGGCTAACTCATTTGATTCTCTTGGAGAAAAAATATCTGATAAGAAACTTGTGAGGAAAATCATCAGATCCTTACCTAAGAGATTTGATATGAAGGTAACTGTCATTGAGGAAGCACAAGACATCTCTAGTATGAAGGTTGAGGAATTGATAGGATCTCTTCAGAATTTTGAAATAGCCAGAACTGATAACAAGGGAAAAGGTGTTGCTTTTGTATCAAATGCTGATAATGAGGATGATGAAAGCACATCAGAAGCTCTTGTGATGCTGAGTAAACAATTTAACAAGATTCTGAAGCAGAAGACAAGAACTGGTGAGAAAAGCAATCAATCCAAAGGTGTTCAATGTCATGAGTGTGAAGGATATGGCCACATTAGGACAGAATGTGCAACATACCTCAAGAAACAGAAAAAGAGTTTGGCTATTTCTTGGTCAGATGATGACTCAGAAGGAGAAGTGGGGAATGAATCAGCCAAGCATGTTCTTGCTTTAACTGGTAAATGCATGTCTAGTGATAGAGTTAAGGATTCAGAAGCACCATTAGTTTCTGAAATACCATCAGGTTCTGAAGCATCGTTTGATACTGAATTCAGTGATGAAGAACTGTCTTTTGAAGAACTTGCTGATTCTTGCAAGAAGTTGCATGTTAAATTTGAAGAAGTGAGCAACCAGCTGGAAGAACAGAAGAGAACTATCAGTCAACTTCAGGCTGAAAGAAGTGACCATCTAGCATAAATTTCTGATCTCAAAGATGAGGTAACTCAGCTGAACTCTCAACTTGAACATGTGAAGAAACAAGTCAGAATGTTGAACACTGGTACTGATGTGCTAGAAGAGATATTGGAGAGTCAGACCTAAGGGAAACCAAGTGGTATTGGATTTGATGATAGGACCTTGAACAACAAACATCAAAATCCAGCTAAAAGGTTCATTGCTGCTGTTAAAACATGTGATCCAATGATGAGCAAAAATAAGTTGGAACACCAGAAACAACATCATGGATCTAAGAACAAGAGGGCATCTTATCCTTAGATATGTCATTATTGTGGTAAAAAGGGGCACATAAAGCCTTTATGTTTCAAACTGCATGGATACCCCAAGCACTTTCAACAAAGAAAATCTGAACCTGTTGTAGTCAATGTCAAGAAGGTATGGAGACCAAAATGTGAAAATGTTGACAAGCGGCTGAAGAATAGGAAAGGAAAGGTTGTTGCTGCTGCCAGCAGGCCTACTCCTGTTGCTAAGAAGAGTGCAGGTGTTGGACCATCTAAAGTCTGGAGCAAGGTAGAGGTCCCTGTCCCAAACAAGAAGGCACTAAAAGGAAAGGAAGTGGATTCTAGTGAGTCTGAGGATGATGCTGAGCAAGACATCATGCCCTATGTTCAAAAGAGGATTGCTGAACTTCAGAAGCAGATTGCTGGGAAGAAGATTCCTCTGAATGTGCCTGAAGCACACATTAACTAAGCATCATCTGGTGTTGTGTCTAATGAAGACTAAGCAGCTTCTGATGCTGAGTCTGAAGACTGTCTACTGAATGGACTATGTTCTGGATTTCATTTTGTGTTTCTGATCTGCATTTTGTACTACTCTGCAGTTATGTTCTCTTGTTTTTGTTCTTCTGTGAAGTCTGTGTGTGGGTACTGTTTGTGTGATTTTGCTGGTCTGAGAAGTGTCACTGATGTTATAGATGTGTATGGTGTTGTGATGGTTGTTTGTTTCCTCTGCTGTTTTTGATTTCTGGGTGTGCATATGCTTTGTAACCTTTGTTGTTTCTCTGTCTTTCTACTCCTGGTGATTGCATGATTGTTTTTGTCAAAATTGTTTGGCTAAAAAGGGGGAGAAAAGTATAGTTGTTTCAGAAGCAGTTCAGTTGTTCAGGGGGAGTTTCTGTGTTCAGGGGGAGTTGTTCCTGTGTATCTGTTTCAGTAGTTCAGGGGGAGTAGGAGTCTCTGTCATGTTTCAGGGGGAATGTGTACTTCATGTTCCTGTGTCCTATTAGATGCTGATTTATGTGCTCATAACTGGAAGCTGATCTATTTCAAAAGTTGTTGCTGATGATATGTTTTTCAGGGGAGTCTTTGTGTGAAACGTAGTGTTTATGCTGATGCTGACTCTGTTGCTACGTTTGTGTTATGTTCTTCATGGTTGCGTTTTGATGTGTGAAGAATTTGCTTTGTGTATCTCTCCGTGCTCAAATTGATTTTAGCCAAAAATTTGCCAAAGGGGGAGATTGTTGGCTATTTGGTTGTTGGCTTCATGTTTTCTAAAATCAAATATACAAGCAATGTGTGTCTTCAGAAGCTGGGATTTCAGAAGCTGAACAGTACTTCAGAAGCTGGGTCTTTAGAAGCTGAACAGTGCTTCAGACGCTGAACCTTCAGAAGCTGATGTTCATGTTGGAACAAAATGTATGAACAAGTCTCTCTTTGAGTTTTGATGATAACAAAGTGTTAAGAAGAAAATTGGATATGCTAATGCTTGATTCTAGTGTGCAGAACCATATGCTTAAAGATTGGTATCTAACAATGGTTCAAAGATCAAGTTAAGAGCAAAGGAATTTATTGAAGCTTATGTTGCAAACAGCTTCTGAAGTGCTGCTTCTGATCAGCTTCTGAAGACCAGCTTCTGAAGGGTGCGTCTGAACACTGCGTCTGAAGGTCAACGAAAGTCAGCGTTTGAACAATGCATCTGAAGGTCAACGAAAGTCAGCGTCTGAACAGTGCGTCTGAAGGTCAACGAAATTCAGCGTCTGAACAGTGCGTCTGAAGGTCAACAAAAGTCAGCGTCTGAACAGTGCGTCTGAAGGGTGTGTCTGATGAACAATGCGTCTGAAGACCTACGTCTGAAGACAGCTTCTGATGAACAGTTCCTGAAGCCAGCTTCTGAAGAGAAGCTTCTGAAGTCTGAGTTTTAAGGAAAAGCAACTGTCACTGTCAATAGTAAAGCACACAATGTCAGAACAGCTCTTTGCAATGGTTGTCTCCCTGGGCAAAACACGATCCATGTTTTAAGGAAACAATTCAAATTGTGCTGCTCTGTTTTGTGCACCAGTTCTGGAAAGAATTACTGCTGGCTGTAGCTTCAATACCAACGGCTCTTTTGATGACATGGCATCTTCTACAACAGCTCTTTAATTCTCTACAAAGGATTGAAGATTTGAAGAAGAAGACTAAGACTCTGTTCTAGAAAAATCAGAAACTGATATACTCTGTTTTACGTGACAGTCATCAAATAACTTAGGAATTCTTACAAACCATTTTATCTTAGAATTCCTTAAGTGTAGAGTCTCAAACTGTGTTGTATTTTGTGAACACCACTGATAGTATATCAAGTGTTCAACTCAAACTCATTTATGTTGTAAATCTGTTTGATTCAAAGTCTCTAGCCTGCGTGCTTGAGAAACTGTAAAGTCTCTTAGTTGTGTGCTTTGAGCAGGGAAGTCTCTTACTAAGTGTTTGAGCAACTAGAAGTCCTTGCTTGAGGGCTTGAGCATTGGAAGTCTCTTACTAGGTGTTTGAGCAATTAGAAGTCTCTTACTAAGTGTTTGAGCAACTGGAAGTCTCTTAGCTGTGTGCTTTGAGCAATTGTAATCGTTTGATTATAGTGGAAAATCTCTTGTTAGTAAAAAGGGGACTGGACTACTTCCGGGTTGTGGAAGGAACCAGGATAAACCATTGTGTCTCTCTCTCTCTCTCTTTACTCTTACCCGCTGCAAAACAAACTCTGAAAATAGGTTCATAACTGATCTATATCAGAATCTGAACTTAACATAAGTTTTTTGAGAAAGAAAAAAGGCCCACACAATTCAACCCCCCCTTCTTGTGTGTTTTTCTCACCTTCAGTTGGTATCAGAGCCCCTGGTTCTGATATTCAATCACTTAACAGTGAGTCAGTATTGATCCTGAGAAAAACATGTCTTCTGGTGGTTCTGGTGAATCTACATCCAGAAGTGGTGGTGGTGGCTATGGTACAAATAACAAGCAATCTCACTCACACAATAAACCTCCTATGTTTACTGGTGATGCTGAGAAATTCTCCTGGTGGAAAAACAAAATGTACAACCACATTATTGGAATTGATGACTCCTTATGGGATATCATAGAAGATGGAATATCTATTCCAGTTGATGAAGAAGGAGTAGCCATTAATAGAATAAGCCTTACTGATGCTGATAGAAAGATCTACAGAAAGCATCATAATGTAAGAGGAATCATTGTGGACTCTTTACCCCACAATGAGTATCTCAAGCTGAGTGATAAATCAACAGCAAAAGCCATCTTCACCTCTCTCTGCTCTAACTATGAAGGAAACAAGAAGGTTAGAGAAGCAAAGGCAAACCTTCTGGTTCAGCAGTATGACCTGTTCAGAATGCAGGAGGATGAAAACATTGAGACTATGTTCTCAAGATTTCAGACTCTAGTTTCTGGACTTCAGATTCTGAAGAAAAGTTATACTACTGCTGATCATGTGAACAAGATCCTTAGAAGTCTGCCATCTAAATGGAGACCTAAAGTGACTGCTATTAAGGAAGCTAAAGATCTAAATACTTTAAGTATTGAAGATCTTATAAGCTCTCTCAAAGTGCATGAACTGGGACTCAATGAAGATAAATCTATTAGACAGTCTGAGTCTATAGCACTGAAATCTAAAGGAAAGTCATTAAAAGCTCTAAAAGCTTCAGAATCTGATGAAGAATCTCCTGAGGGAAATTCTGAAGAAGATTCAGAAGCTGAGGAGCTGGAAATGATTTCTAAAAGAATTCAGTACTTGATGAAGAGACAAAATAAATCTTCTAACAGAAACAGCAACTTCAAAGGATCTGGTTCCAAGAAGGAAGAACAGAAAGGCTGCTACAAATCCAGAAAGAACAACTCAAAATCAAGCAACCTCAAAGACAGATTCAAGAAAAGTCTTATGGCCACTTGGGATGAGCTTGAAAATGAATCTGAATCATATTCTGAGAATAAAGATGAAGAAGAAGCAAATCTAGCTCTGATTGCTACAACATCTTCTGATGAAGAATCAGGTTTAGACTCTGAAGATGAGGTATATTCTGAACTCACTCGTTCTGAACTTATTGATACAGTTAAGAATTTTATGAACCACCTCAGAAGCAAGTTAAATCAATTTAAATCTTTAAAAAAGAAAAATAACTTGCTGGCTGATGAGAATCTTCAACTTCATAATCATATCAATGAGATTGATGAAGAAGTTAAAGAACTCTGAGAAATGGTTCATAAGAAACCTGATGAAATTCCTAGTGAACATGAAATTACTCTTCAGGATTTTATCTTAACTGGAATCATCAGAAGTAAGATTGCCTCAATGATTTATAATATCAGCAGAAACAGAGGAGAAGGTATAGGTTTCAAAAATGATTCATTTAATTTTTCAAAAGAAACAAATATACCATCCTGTTCTGAAGATAGTATAAAAGGCACTAAGGTATGTTTTGTACCTGCATCTGACAATTCTGAGAAACAGAATTTAACAGAATCTGAGACTGCTAAGTCTGAAGTTCTGAACTGCTCAGAATCTAAAACTTCTGAACCTAAGGGAAAGATGAAGGTAAAATTTAAAACTTTGCCAAAGTCTAAACCAAAAGGTTCTAAGTCTAAGATTATGAGAAAATCAGATTCTAAACCTGAAAATGTTCAGAGTCTGAAGAGTTCAGAACCTAAGACAAGTAAGTCTCAAACTCTGAAAAATTCAGACTCAAATTTTCAAAAGGCTGTGTTTGTAAAACCTTCAAGGGATATTAAACCAGTTTATACAAAATCTGTTAAATCTCAGAATGTCAGACCAAAGATACAAAAGAAAGCCAATCTGTCAATTGATTCTGATTGTATTAAGAAAGGTCTGAAAGTTTGTTGTGTGTCAGGAGCTGGCAAAACTGAAGTTCTTAACAAATCAGAACCTATGACTTCTGAATCCAAGATTCTGAACAAATCAGATCAAAGACTCTTAAGTCTAAAGTTCTGAAGAAAACAGAACCAAAGTCTTCAAAGGTTCAGACTCTAAAAAGCTCAGAACCAAAGACCTTCAAGTCTTAGGTTCTGAAGAAATTTGAGTCAAGACCTTTGAAAGCTCAGGTTCTGAAGAACTCAGTGTCTGATACTAAGACTTATTCAAGATTAAAGGATTCACATCCAAGGTATCTGAACAAGTCTGAGTATTATAAATCCAGACATAAGGTGCAAAAGACTAAACCTTTCAGAACTAACCCAAGAGGACCCATATGGGTACCCAAGTCAGAAATCATTTCTGTTGCAGATACGATTAAATGCCAAAGAAAAGGTGAAGTCCTGGTGCCTGGACAGTGGCTGCTGGCATTGCATGACAGAAGGAAAGTCTATGTTCCAAACCCTGACCATGAAAGAGGGAGGAACTGTGAGATCTGGAGGAAACCACAAAGACTAGATCACTGATACTGAGATTCAGCTCTCAGAGGACACTTCAGAACCTGAACCAGAACCTGAGTCAGAAGAAAGTCCAAAGCTAAAAAGCCTCTCAGATTCTGACACTTCTCCTGAAGCCAATCAAGAACATTGTTGGAACAAATGGGTGTTCAGAAACAACCTGATTGAACAAGGAGAGGTAGATCAAAAGCTCCACAGAGGTATGATTGTTCTCTGTTATACTTAATAGATTCTACATCAGTTGGAAAACTATCAGACTTATGAAAACAACATAACCTTCTTTGTGATAATACTGTTGTAATCTGTTTGTCTAAAAATTCCAATTCTACATTCAAGAGCCAAGCATTTTTAAACTTAAACTTCATTTTATTAGAGATTATGTTTAGAAGGGTGTTTTGGATTTTCAATTCATTGATTCTGATTATCAATCATCAATGGGCTGATATATTTACAAAACCCCTCATTTTAAACAGATTTTATTTTATTAAAAAGAATCTGAACTTGCATTTCATCTCTTAAAAAGTTGCTTGACTCTGAATAGAAACTGAGAACCTGAAGTTCATCAGAAGCTAAGACTTAACAAACACTCACTTTGAGAGTCTGAAGATAGTTCAGCTTCTGAAAACATCAGAGTCTGAGTTTCAGAATCTGAATTTTTATGACTTCTGATAAAACTCATTATAAGTGGATTTTTTTCACATGACCCACTAATGAGAGTGAATCTGAATAGTTGTTCAACACTTGGTCAGAATCTGATAAGTAATAACAGCTGGGCTGTGATGAATTAAGCCTTGAAAACTGTACTTTGCACCCTCCTAAAGTCATCAATGTGCAGTGTGTTTAAATGTTTTTCTGTTTCTGAAAAGTTTTATCAAACACACTCAAAACACAGTTTTCAGTATTCATCTTATATGTTCGGTTTTCAGACCCAGTTTTAAACTCTCATTTTTTGTCTGAAAGAGTTCAGCAGCACTGAACCATATGCTCTGTCTTTTTAAAGAGTTCAGTGGTACTGAACAAAATGCTCTGAACAATTATGCTCTGAACATTTTTGGTCAGAAACAGTTCAGTAGTACTGAACAATCTGTTCTGAACAGCAGTCTCTATTTTTCAATGCAATGTCATATACTTCATGTATGATCAAGTTTGCTCTGATGTTTATCTTTGCTGCTTGATTGCCCATATGTTTGCATGATTATCTCACATCTGAATTCTCTCTCTGTTTTTAAACTCTTGAATGATTTTTGTTGATGACAAAAGGGGGAAAAAATGTACAAGTATTTCAGGCTCTGAGCCAGTCAGATAAATTACTCTTGAATGATTTTTAAACTCTTGAATGATTTTTGTTGATGACAAAAGGGGGAGAAAATGTACAAGTATTTCTGTGAGATAAATTACTCTTTGTTGAGTTAAAATTAATTTAAATAACTTGGATAAGACTCAGGGAGCTTACAAACCTCATCCTGTGGATTATCAGACTTAGGGGGAGCTTACAAACCTCACACCCTGAAGTTAACTTGTTATTTATAATTCTGAGTGATAATTTCACCTTATTGTTTTAAGTTGAATTTAATTAACATGGATAAGAATCAAGGGGAGCTTGCAAACCTCACCTTGTGGATTATCACACTTAGGGGGAGCTTGTAAACCTCATCCTGAAGTCAACTTGTTAATTAAAGTTAACAACAATTCTGAAATAATCACCTTTTTGATTTAAACTGAATTTAATTAACCTGGATCAGACTCAGGGGGAGCTTGCAAACCTCATACCCTGCAGTCAACTTGTTAATTAAATTAACAGCAATTTTCTATTAATACTTGTGTTTGTCATCATCAAAAAGGGGGAGATTGTTGGAACAAAATGTATGAACAAGTCTCTCTTTGAGTTTTGATGATAACAAAGTGTGCAGAACCATATGCTTAAAGATTGGTATCTAACAATGGTTCAAAGATCAAGTTAAGAGCAAAGGAATTTATTGAAGCTTATGTTGCAAACAGCTTCTGAAGTGCTGCTTCTGATCAGCTTCTGAAGACCAGCTTCTGAAGGGTGCGTCTGAACAGTGCGTCTGAAGGTCAACGAAAGTCAGCGTCTGAACAGTGCATCTGAAGGTCAACGAAAGTTAGCGTCTGAACAGTGCGTCTGAAGGTCAACGAAAGTCAGCGTCTGAACAGTGCGTCTGAAGGTCAACGAAAGTCAGCGTCTGAACAGTGCGTCTGAAGGTCAACAAAAGTCAGCGCCTGAAGGGTGCGTCTGATGAACAGTGCGTCTGAAAGGTGCATCTGAAGACAGCTTCTGATGAACAGTTCCTGAAGCCAGCTTTCTAAGTCTGAGTTTTAAGGAAAAGCAACTGTCACTGTCAACAGTAAAGCACATAATGTCAGAACAGCTCTTTGCAATGGTTGTCTCCCTGGGCAAAACACGATCCCTGTTTTAAGGAAACAATTCAAATTGTGCTGCTCTGTTTTGCGCACCAGTTCTAGAAAGAATTACTGCTGGCTGTAGCTTCAATACCAATGGCTCTTTTGATGACATGGCATCTTCTACAACAACTCTTTAATTCTCTATAAAGGATTGAAGATTTGAAGAAGAAGACTAAGACTCTGTTCCAGAAAAATCTGAAACTGATATACTCTGTTTTACGTGACAGTCATCAAATAACTTAGGAATTCTTACAAACCTTTTTATCTTAGAATTCCTTAAGTGTAGAGTCTCAAACTGTGTTGTATTTTGTGAACACCACTGATAGTATATCAAGTGTTCAACTCAAACTCATTTTTGTTGTAAATCTGTTTGATTCAAAGCCTCTAGCTTGCGTGCTTGAGCAACTTTAAAGTCTCTTAGTTGTGTGCTTTGAGCAGGGAAGTCTCTTACTAAGTGTTTGAGCAACTAGAAGTCTCTTGCTTGAGGGCTTGAGCATTGGAAGTCTCTTACTAAGTGTTTGAGCAACTAGAAGTCTCTTGCTTGAGGGCTTGAGCATTGGAAGTCTCTTACTAGGTGTTTGAGCAATTAGAAGTCTCTTACTAAGTGTTTGAGCAACTGGAAGTCTCTTAGCTTTGTGCTTTGAGCAATTGTAATCGTTTGATTATAGTGGAAAATCTCTTGTTAGTAACAAGGGGACTGGACTACTTCCGGGTTGTGGAAGGAACTAGGATAAACCATTGTGTCTCTCTCTCTCTCTCTCTTTACTCTTACCCGCTGCAAAACAAACTCTGAAAATAGGTTCAGAACTGATCTATATCAGAATCTGAACTTAACATAAGTTTTTTGAGAAAGAAAAAAGGCCCACACAATTCAACCCCCACCCCCTTCTTGTGTGTTTTTCTCACCTTCAGTTCAGACGCTGAACAATACTTCAGACGCTGAACCTTCAGAAGCTGATGTTCAGACGCTGAACAGTACTTCAGAAGCTGATCTTCATAAGCAACCTTCAGAAGCTGTATGTTCAGAAGCAGACCTTCAGAAGTACCTTCAGAAGCTGGTTTTCTGTGTTCCTGTGCTCACGTCTTGGGTGTTTATTTTATCGTGTGATTTGTTGAAGATTTGTCTTAAGAATTCTCTTGGATTTGTTTCTAGAAGGAAGATTAATTTGCGTGAGATATTTGGTGAAGATTGGTTTCTTTTATTTGTGAATATATTTTCAAAGTAATCTTTGTAAAATATATTTCTAAAGAATAAATTGCTTCTATTTGCTTCTAAAGAATTATGGGAATATATCTTTGAAGATTATTTGGTTCAAGAATTTGTTGCTGCTGAAGACTATAAATAGAGGATGCTGCTATTGAAGAAATTGATTCAAAACAGAAGTCATTATAGAGAGAGTCTTAGGTTTTGAGTCTGTGAGCTTTGTGCTGTGTTTTTCTGTACACCACTCAATTGTTTAGAGTTGGTTTAGTTTATTGAGTTGTAATCACTTGAAGCTTTTAAGCAAGAGTGACTGATTATGTTTTGAAGAGTGTCTTTATCTTTGTCTGTTTAGAGTTTAAAATCACTGGGGCAGTGATTGCTTGAGTAGGAAGTAATATGGGTCTTATATCTAGGAGTTCCTAGGTAGAAATTCAACGGGTAGTGATTAAGTGAGCAGGCTGTGAAACAGGGGCTGTTCACATAGGACTTCGAATTGATACTATTATAGTGGATTTCCTTCCTGACTTGGTAGCCTCCAGACGTAGGTGTGTTTGTCACCGAACTGGGTTAACAAATAACCTGTGTTTTTACTTTCTGTCTGTTTTTTATTCTGCTTTTGAACTGCTGTTTTGCATACTCTGTTTTACTGCACCAGAATCTGTTCTACTCTGTTTTACGAACAACAACTGGTCCTGCCAGGAATTTCATTTTCCAGTAATGATATTTTTGTACAACCATTTTGTGATAAATTTTGAGGCAATTTTTTTTTGTATTGGTCAAAAACTATAGAGACGAAAAAAGAAGAGAGAGAGTTGTCCAAAAGTTATTCTAAAATGGTTGTATAAATATATTTTTTTTTGTATTTTTTTTTCAAATTTTGGAATTTACAAATTTTTTGAGTGTAGCTCTACAAAAGAGCAATAATATCTTTTGAATACGGGTATACTGAAGTTTTTATATCTAGGCAAACATAGAGAGATAGAGGAACAAGGAGAAAAATATAAGGAACCAGAAAAATAGATGGAAAAAGAGCACATGTAGTGGTTACAAATTGTGTTATCACTTATATATAAATGTTATGCAGTCCTGATAGCTAACCCTAATTCTACCCTAAATATTTCCCTCCTTCCTCAAAGCAATTAATCCTTCATTTGAATTATTATTCAAAAAAATAACAACCGTTTTTTTATTGTACCTTTGAATGTACTAATTGGCTTTGAATACATAATTATTTTGATTGAATTACTTGCTAATAATAAAAGACATCTACTCAATTCACGGCATAATTATTTTATTCTGTCAACCGTTTTTTATGGGTATTTTATTATTTTACTAATAATAAAATCAAATTCAAATTACTTGCTAATTGGCTTTGATTTGTCAATTTAATATACACTTAGCGGTTATCAATTTAATATGTCAATTAGGGGTTATCAATTGAATTGCATTCAAATTGCTGATGGCAATGTTATAAAAAGAAGACCTCAGCACAATAAAAATTAAAATGAAACGCACCAAAAAAATTGATGATGACTGATGATTTCTTTCACATTCATATCTTTCCCTTTCAACTTCTAAACGGTAATGATATAAATCTAAACATTAGTGGTTTCTTCATAGTGCTCATGTATTATTTTGAAGATCAAAGGTCCTAACGTTTAATTATGTAATAAAAATCTCTTTCATTGCACCAATTGTCATGCAATATAAATTCTCATTTAGCATTGCAACCCTGATCATGTGATTCTATTCTCCTATCTTTTGTATTTGAGTGTCATTTTTTAATCCTGATATGAAGAAGAAAATTTTCCTTAATATATATACTATGCATCTTTCCTCCATACATATCTATATCTTTTATATTTGAGTGTCATTTCAATTGCATTGTTATTTTGTGAAATTTCGTGCATATGTTAGATATCTCCATATTCCTACCTATTTCAATATCTTTTTCTTTTTCTTCATTTGATTGATTCTGAATCTAAGCATGTCCTTCATAAAACAAAATTGTTGGTGCATAAGTATATCTTTATCAACGTATTATCCTTCTTAAAAATGTAGTGTTCAATTTATCAACATGACTTACATCTGTCAATGGAGATTGTTTGTTTTACTTTAAATAATGATTTGATTCTTTAATATTTCATGATGTATCTACTTTTTATATTTTTCAAAATTTCTCTTTAAAATCTTGATTGTAAGTTTTTCTAATCTACTCAAAGTTTTTTCTTTTTGTACGTATCATCTTTGCAAATGTTTTTCTTCTCTTGGATCTCTTTTCATAACAACATTTTAAGTGGGTCAAGTTTAATAATTTTTCATTTCAGCTGATAATTCTTCCTACCTAATTAAAACGGTTGTCAAATTGAAATTGAAGATGGAAGTATTAGAAAAAGAAAAGTCAGCGTCTTTAATAATAATAATAATAATAATGTCCAAACGTATAGTTATAGATTTAATCATGATTACTTTGTCTCTTATGCTTATCACTATCTGCCTCAATCAGTTTTCTCTCATGGCCAATTATATGTTGCCCTGTCTAGAGTTACTTCCAGGGAAGGCTTGAAGATATTGATCCATGATGACGAGGGAGGTGATACAAATGTAACATCAAATGTAGTATATAAAGAAATATTTCAGAATGTACTTTAGTTTGTTCATATGAATATAAGTTTGCATATCATCGTTATTATGATTATTTATACAATTACCTTTTGTATTCAACTTTATGTCCTTGATTTCTCTGTATTCTAAAACACCTTATATAAATGACTAACGCTATAACAAACCCGTGCGATAGCACGGGTCAAAAGTCTAGTTATAGAGTAAAAAATGCATAGTCGGAATTTAGGGTTGTTTTTAGTGGGTCTTGACCCATATAATTAATAAATCCAAATGATATAAATAAAATAGCATGTAGTAATATTAAATAAAAAGAAAAAAAAGGTACTCATTCTCAATAATTTAGCAACACCAAGTTAAAATCCTAGATCCACCCCTTAGGTCATGCAAAATAATTAGAGTAACGTGGCTAATTAAGGGTCCGTTTGGTTTGAGAGTTTTGGAGGGGAGAACTTACTTTTATTTTTTAAATTACAAACAATGTAAAATGTTTTTTTAAAATAAATTAAGTGTTTTTGAAGTATTATATGATTATTTATCATGGTGTTAATTCAATTTTCTAAAAAATTATTTTATAATATCCGTAATTTAAAAAATAAAAGTGAGTCCTCCCCTTCCCCTCCCCTCCAAAACTCTAGAACCAAACGGACCCTAAGGGATACATGAAATGTAGTCATTAGCAAAATTTATTTTTCACACTAATAATCATTTGCGCACCCTAACCAGGGACAAAGCCAGAAAAAATGACTAGGGTGGCGAAATTTACCATGTGAGAAGTAAAATCACAATCAATAAACATTGTCATCAATTAATATTTATAAAGTAAATGTTATTGTATTTTAGCTGGGTTTTTTTAGTCAAACAAAACCCACTCGAATCTCAATAAAACTATAACTATAACTATTATGATTATTATTATTATTTTTAAATGGGTATTGTGAATTTAAAATAGTCTAAGAAATCAGTTTTAATTAGTTGAGATTTGCATTTCAGAACATAAAATAATGTTGTATTTAAGCCAAACTAATCCACCAAAATCGAATATGAGATCTTGATAATCTTAAGATCACTCTAAGGTCTCCAACCAACAACAATAAGTCAACCCAGATAGGGACATACTATGTGACATGGAGATGTTGAATGCTCTTGACGTGAATAAATTGATATGGAAGTATAATAATTGGCTATTTATTGAAAACTGTATTTTTTTTAACTAAAATTATTTAAAACTGAATTAAAAATAAAACCCAAGTTGATTCATTAACATGACTGAGTTGACATATATTATAGAAGACTATCATACTTTGGTCAATCGGTAGATAAACTCAAGTAAGAACTTTTTTGTAAAAAAAAAAAACAAATCAATTAGGACCCTTATGATTCTAAGCCCAACCAGTCCTTTATACTTTGAGTCGTTCCTTTCAATTTACAAGGGCGAGCATGTATTATTAGGTATACATGCATTTAACTTTTTAATATTTGAGGGTGGCGACCGCCCCATTTTAGCAATACGTAGCTCCGTCCTTGACCCTAACCTCTTAAAATTCGCATTGATAATCAATATTGTGTTCTATTTGGACACCCCGACTTTTTAACGTTGCACTTGACCAAAGATTGTCTCACTTGCTGCTACTGAAATGACAATGGCTATCACGATTCCATGAATTTGGCGCGGGAAAGTCATGTGACTTTTGCCCAATCACATTCGTTCGATTAATCTCTTGCATCTGATTATGCCATGTGCCATGTTATTTTTTTATAAAACGTAATCGTTCCAAAAAATATTGAGCCATAATTAAAGAAAAAAAGAAATATGACTGTTGGAGCTTCATCTCTATCTACCACCTCCGCGACGGTGAGGTCCTCTACATCTGTTTCAGTTCATCGCCTCGGTTTTCCCCACTAATGCCGAAATTTGCTCCTTCAACGCTGATACCGACTTACCAAAGTCACAAATTCGCCATAGTCATATGCTTTGTCACACAAAATAGGATTCGGATGTCGTGAGTCACAGATCCTCCATTAAAAAAGACAAAGTTATAAATTGTAGGTTGATAGTAGGTGGACAGTCGACAACCCTCAATTTTACTGTGGGGTGGAGGAAGTCTTGTGTACGACAACAAAGACTCAAACCTAATAAGTGTCTAAGCTTTTTTTACAAAAAAAATAATAATATAATAATATGACACGTTGTATGATATGATGCCTAAGACTAATTAGACGGATGATATTGGGCGAAAGTCACATGACTTTCTCACGCCAAAGTCATGGAATTGTGATCAACCCTTTGCCATCTGCAAGAGACTGACTTTTGCAGCGGCTCCCGTGTTACTCTGCCACATATTGACTTTTGCTTTAAAAAACAAGATGTTGGGTTTTAATGTTGTTGGATGCATTTTGTTAAAACAAGAAGTTCTAGCAAGATGCTGGACCAAATGTCCTAGACATGTTAGTACGACATCTTGACTCAGGATGTTGTATTTTAGTTCGCAATCTTGGAAGATTTGTTTTTAGCGTGAGATCTCTGAAGGTTTGACTGTATCTATGATTCACGTATTTTATGATCCAAGAAAAGTGTGGTTTTAGAAGCGTGCGTATTTGTTTTTAATTTGCCGTGTTTCCTTATTAAAAGTCCTAAACATTTAAGTAAACATTATATATGCTTCTATGAAGATTGTTGCTGAAGTTTCTATTGGATCAACATATTAGTTTATCCCGATTGAAGACCAAGCCCATGAATTCTCTGGCTATATAAAGAAAGACTCAGACCACGTGAAGATTACTGAAGCCGTCATTTGAGAAAAGTGTCATATTAGGGTTTCGAGTCTGTGCTTATGATTTGTGAGCCACTCTTTCTATCACCTTGATGCATAGAGCTGGACTATTTTAGTTGAGTTGTACTTTGTGTTTTGTAAACTTCTCTAGTGCATCTTGCATAAAGTAAGTATTGCTTATAAGAGTGTCTCTCCTAATCGTTTGTAATCATTGATAAATCACGGGTTGTGTGATTAAGGAGAAAGTGAGAAGGATTCTCATATCTAGAGGGAGTCTTAGATAGAAATACCACGGGTAGTGGTTAGGTGAGAAGACAGTGAACCGGAGGTTGTTCACATAGGACTTTGAACTAATACTATTATAGTGGATTTCCTTTCTTGACATGGACGCCTCCAGATGTAGGTGATGTTGCACCGAACTAGGTTACCAAACATCTAGTGTTTTTTACTTTCCTGCACTTTAATTTGTTGTTGTTTATTGATTGTTATTGTACGGTGATTGTAATCAAGTGTTCAGGACATTGCATACGATATTCCAAGTGTCCCGGACATCTTGTAGGACATATGTCCACTGCGTGCCAGAATTTCACAAGAGTTAAATAATGTTCTCCCTGTTATTTGAGATTCCCCCTACAATTTGAAGATTCTTTGATTGAACCCAAACGACGTTTGTTTGTGTAATTATGCTTATGTGGTGCGTTGACTATGTATTAACTATTGAGGTGACAGACTTACTTTGCATTTTGATATCTTTCCATTTTTCATATGCCTTTTTTGTTAATTAACAATTATTTAAAAAAACAAAAATATATTAAAATTGAATTAAAACACCTAAAACAAAATCATCATCATCAATTCTTCTCCTTCATCAACAAATTCATAGCCAATACCAATAACAAACCCTTTCCTTTCTTTTTACGAATCTTGAATTCCAACAACAATAACAACAAACAACTTTGTTACTTCACCTTACACCAATTCATTTTGTGACTCTTTTTCTGTTTTTTCATCCCAATCACAAAATTAGGATTTATAGGGAAATAGATGAGAAATTGAGCATTTGGGTCTTTTTTTTTTCCTTTCAAATTTTCCATCAAAAAGATTGTTCCTTTCATCACACCCCGATATAGCTAAGCTTTAATTAGAATTTCCGTGATTTGTACAAACTTATGGACATTGATGAATTTATGGGTTTTGGAAAACATTTAGTGTTGAATATGTTAAAAAAACAAAGAGAGAAGAGAACGGAGAACGAGGGAGATAAAGGATGAGAGAGAGAGAGAGAGAAGAATTATGTGAAATCTGGATTTTTTTTATTGTATTGATTTTTGTTTTATTTATTTTTTTGTATAATTTTAAATTTATTTAATATATAAAAGACACCTAGTAATAAATAAAATAATTATAATCAGCATGTCACGCCATCCATTTTGTAAAGTCAGATGTCATTAGGGTCCAAAATTAAATAACCTTCAAATGACATAGGGAATTTCAAACTTTTAGTTTTATAGGAGGATAAATCAAAACTAACCCCAATTGGCAAGGAGAAAAAATTATTTAACCCTAAAAACAAAATTGTTTTTTTAAACTCATTTTGAGAATGACCATTTTCAAAGGCACACAAAATTTTCAATAAAAAAAAAGGTTAAACTTTCACATTGATTGATTCTTAAATGTATAGAAATTGCAAATATGTCTATAAATATCTCTTTTATAGATATTTTGGTCTTCAAATCAATTTTTAGATAGTTAGTTTAGATCTTGAATGTGTTCTTTGTTGGTCAATTTAGTCCATTAAATTACTAAGAAAATAGACACTATAGATAAATTTTCAATTTCAATACATTTAATTTAAGTACTATAATGACAAGATAATTACTTTTCCCCCTTTTGTTTTTGCTCATTCACCGATCTAAAAAGTGCATGCGTGAGTTAACTCACGCTGAAAAATGTTCAGCGTGAATTAACTCACTTTGAAAAAAGTCGAGTGTGAGTTAACTCACGCTGGGTATTTTGCAAGGAATGAACAATTTTGAAGGGAGAAGAGCAATTATCTACTAACAATGTCTCACAAATGCAATCCAGGATCATTGGATAAGATGATAAAAGATTTCTACTTAACTAAATGTCTTTGTTTCGAACTCAGTCCTGAAAATGCACCATTCTCAAATCTCTTGAGGAAAAACTTTCTCATTCATCACTGCCACTCATTATGTTTCTACGCAGCTTGAATGATTATATTTGTTGTTGCATGCAAATGATACCCTACTAAAAAAAATGTCGCACGCATTTAAAGTTAAATGTTTTTGTTAAGGCAAGTTAAATGTTTTTATTTAAATACACAAATAAAACAACCTTAAATATTTTATATTTTGACCAATAAAACAAGTTTAGTTTACCTACAATAGATTGATCGAAGTGGTAAGAGACTTGGAAACATCAACGAGTTTCATTGTAGGCAGCTGTTTAGCACTCTTTTTACCAATAACAATAGTTCAAATTTTTTTTTCTCGTTGTAGGCAACTGTCTATCACTCTTTTACAAACTATAAGACATACTTCAATCTAAGACAATCAAATGAGGTCTCTCATGAACTAGCACATGTAGCCCTCTTAAAAGCTAACTCTCAATTATTTCTTGATGCACCGCCTTGTATTAACGACTTATTAACTAATGAAATTAGTTGAATTTTTTCACTTGAAAAAACTATGACGCATAATTGAAATAATTGAATATATGTGTAAAGTTTAACACACACTTCCTCCATTCTAAATATATACTCCATTTACATAACTTACTTTAAATATATTTTTTAATTAATAAATAAATACAAATATTAACATATAAAATGATATTCAATTTGTCTCGATATGTAACAACTGAACATATGTCATTACATCACATCTGAAATTTAGCACAGTTTTCAAAACAAACACTGTCACTGTATTGATTATTCTTCATCATTTTTTCCACCATGACCGATTTCCACCACCACCACCAACACCGCCCCCACCGTCTCTCCGTTCCACCACGCACCACCACTCCAAACCCTAACCCTAACCCTAATTCCACCTTTCTTTATTCCACCCCAACACCAACCCCTTCCAAATCAAAACACCGTCTTTCATCATCTTCATCATTCTCCTTCAAATCAAACCCTAACCCTAAATCCAATTCCAATTCAAAATCAATCTCCTTCATCTTCCTTCTCCTCTTCTCTCTCCGTTCTCTCTATTCCCTTTTCCCTTTCCTTCGTTCTTCTTCGCCTTCTTTCTCTCTCTTCCCTTTTTCCTTCCTTGTTTCACTTCTCTCCTTTTTCCTTACCCTCACTTTCTCTCTCTTTTCATTTTCATCTTCCAAACACCCTTTTGTTAAATCCAAACAAAAATTATCACTTTTTAGTTTTTCATCAATCACACACTCTCAGCAGAGAATTTTGATATGCAAGTCGATTTTATTGGCTTTGGTTTTTTTGTTACGGTTTTCGGCTCTGCGATATTGTGGTACTGCTGCGATGATTATCGCGGAGTTTATGGGAACGGTGGCAGCTCGTCGGTTTCAAAGAAATCGGAGAAATAGTTTTGGTTGGATTGAAATTCGCGGGTTTTTGTCGTTGTTTTTAGGTTTGTTTATGTTGTCATTTGGATGGGATAGGATAGAGTGTTTTCCATTTGGTGGAAATGGGGTTGATAAGTGTGTTAAGGTTTGGCAATTGTTGCTACCATTTATGTCTGGTTTTCTTGCTTGTTATGAACAATGTGTTTCGGTTGATGAATATGGGTGTTTTAAGCAATTGGATCGGAAACGGGTTCGGTTGATTACGCTTTTTTTCACTACAATTGTGCTATCTGTTCCTGCTGTGATTAGTTTTTTTATTTATGAAAGTGGGGAAGATAGTGTTGCGTTCGGGAATTTGGTTTGGCCGTTGGCGAATACTGTTGTTTTCGGTGTGCTTTTGAGTGAGAATTATTTTAGTAGCGGTGCTGGTGATGATTTGTTGAGTTTTAAAGACTCGAAAAGAGAGTTTTTGGTTATGTTTATGTGTACTTTGATATTGGAGCTTTTTTATTATCCTAATATTTCACTTTGGGGTTTGTTGATTTGTGGTTTGTTGCTCTATGTGGCTGTTAGAGATTTGGATCCTTTTGATTCCAATGGAATTGGTTTTGAAGACGAGTCTTCACAGTTTTTAAGTGAAATGGTTATGAAGCCTATTAGACATATATTAAGCGAGAGAAAATCGAGGAAAATTGCGCTTTTTCTTTTGATCAATGCTGGGTATATGGTTGTGGAGTTTGTTGTTGGGTTTATGAGCAATAGTCTTGGGCTTATATCGGATGCGTGTCATATGTTGTTCGATTGTGCTGCTTTGGCAATTGGGTTGTATGCTTCGTATATATCTCGTTTGCCTGCGAATAATCACTATAACTATGGTCGGGGTAGATTTGAGGTTCTATCGGGATATACTAATGCTGTTTTTCTGGTTCTTGTTGGAGCATTGATAGTGGTTGAGTCGTTTGAGAGAATATTGGATCCTCAAGAGATTTCAACTAATAGTTTGTTGGTTGTTTCTATAGGAGGCCTTGTAGTCAATGTCATTGGCTTGATATTCTTTCATGAGGAGCATCATCATGCTCATGCAATGTCTGGTGGATCATGCTCACATTCGCATTCACACTCGGATTCACATAACCACGACACCCACCATCATCATGAAAGACATGAAAGCAACCAAGAATTCATTTCAGTTTCCAGTGATTGCCAAGATAATTCATGCTCCGGTGATCATGGACATCACAATAACTCTAGTCATGAGAGGAAAGTTGAGTTTCTTGCCGATACTCACAGCATTCAGAGCTTTAAGCATCCTAACGATGATGCCCGACAGCACGACCATCACGAGCATGCTCAAGACCATCATCACCACACCAGGCAGCATGACCACCATGAGCACCCTCACGACCATAACCACACCGGTCACCATGACCATGACCATCATGATCATAATCACCATGTCGACCATCATGACCATAGTGATTGTCATGATTACAATCACCATGACCATCAGCACCATGATCATCATCACCATCATGATGCTGACCATCATAATCATGATGCTTCACCTGTTAACAAAAAGCACAGTCATCGCCACATCGATCACAATATGGAAGGGATATTCTTACATGTTCTTGCAGATACATTGGGGAGTGTTGGTGTTGTTATATCTACACTATTAATCAAATACAAGGGATGGCTTGTTGCTGATCCAGCCTGCTCAATTTTCATTTCAGTTTTAATTGTATCCTCTGTGATACCTTTACTCAGAAACTCGGCCGAAGTTTTGCTCCAAAGAGTTCCTAGGGCACATGAACATGATCTGAAAGATTCCTTATCCAATGTTTTGAAGATAAAGGGTGTTTATGGCATTCAAAAATTCCATTCATGGAGCTTCACAAACACAGATGTAGTAGGGACATTGCATCTACATGTCACAACCGATACCGACAAGATATCAGTGAAGTCTCAGGTTTCACATCTATTGCACAATGCTGGAATAAAAGATTTAACCATGCAGGTGGAATGTGTTAGATAATATTGTTTAGAAATAGTTCTTGTCAGCATCTTTGATTACTGAATGCATACACACTATTTGGAACAGAGATCAAACTTTCTGATCATTGGAATGTTTGATGATAGATATTACAACTTAAATTTATGTCTGTTTTCATTTCTGAGATAATTGGTTTTGTTATGTGATCTGTTTTTTGGGATCCAACAAGCTGCTGAGTTGTAACTTGTACAGAAATGTAACACTATCATAGGCTCTGAAAAAGAATATAAACATTTACATTTTTATGCCATAGTAAATATTGTTCTACTCATGTTTTTAAACTGTATGCAATTGCAGTAAATCTTACTTTTTTTGGTTTCTACCCCACATTGTCATAGCAGAAAAGTATTCTTAGATTAATTTATGTTCAATTGGCAGATAGCTAAAGTAGCAAATGTTTTAAAACTAACCAGTGATTGAACTAGTGAGACCTTTGGGTTATTGTTCAATCTGCTCAACAACGATTGAACCAAATGACAAATAAATAAGGGTCATGCTAACTTGTGCCTTTAGAGCACAACTTAAGAAACTAAAAACAGGAAATAAGAAATAAATTTTGTATTAAACTTTTATAACATTGAATACACAATTTCCAAAAAAATATTTCTTTTTTAGTTTTTTAACTTGTGCCACAAGTTAGCATTTACCAATAAATAAATAAAAAATATTAAAAAAAGTTGAAAAAAATTGCAAAAAATTAAAACCAGCTATATCAACTATGATTGAACCGGTTTGACCTTGGTTTGATTATACTGCAGGACAATCAGGATCAAACCAAGTGACAAACTAGTAAGTTCTTGGTTCAACGAGTTGGTTAGGTTTGGTTTTTAAAATATCGAATTTAGGCGCGAACTGTTTAATTACCAAATATCAAACTCGGCTAACAACTAAGTCCGCCCCTTTGATAGAACTCATCAATCACTTTCATCCAAGCTCTTGGTTAATTGATTTTACTAGCAATTTTTTAAACCATTGCATATTGCAGCCATGGTGGCATACTACATATATTTAATGTTACACATTAGAAGCAACCCTTCAAAAATCACAATTTACTTACAAATCCTATACAACTGCAGTTTCCTTTCAAAAATATTGGCTCCCCCTTCATCACCAACTTTCTATCATCCTAAATCCTCTCAAAATTATGGAACAATTTAGTAAGAATATTGAGACCAAAGCAGTCATATGTATGTGGTGCTTTCCTTGTATTGTGGTTGCTGCGGTGTCATATTACAGATTATCTTGTGATTTTCAAAGCAGATCATAATCATGTTATGATTTGGAATCCGGGTTTGCTCTATTTATCTAACATTCATTTAATGTCTATTTATGAAAGAGAGATGCACAAGTGAAAGGTTAGTTGAACCCATTAGTGAGGTTCATTTATTAAAATGGATTTCACTAATCTATCACTTGTGTCTATATCTTTTATAAATGAACAATAAATGAAGTATTAAGGCTAGAAAAATAAAGTAAATCCAAACATATAGTTTTGAAAGGGAAATGTTAGCGAGTGTCGGATGATAACTTTTTATGAAATAATTTCTTCTTTTGGAATCTTTATAGAATGCTCCCGGGACAATAGTTAACAAGACTCAATTTTGAATTCAATTGGTCGATTATGTTTTTATTATAGTAATCTACCTATTATTAGATACTCCAATCTTTTTTATATAGTATCAGATAAGAAATAAATAATCAAATCATCAAATATTAAAGAACATTTAAACGAGTTACGCATTAATGTTTTCTCAATAATATGCCACCTTGTGTCATTGATATAACCAAAGCACAAGGTTTATACAGATTACAGACTGATAGATAGGATGCCACCTTTCATAACCAGCTTTGGTAAAGAAATAGTCAACACTATAATTTGTTTTAGTTTAACATTAATCTATACTCATAATCCAGTAACATAATAGATGGATTGCAATGGCAGGCATAAAGCTCCATTCATCATATGATAATACCCTGAACAAGCAACACTGATTTTTTAGTGCATGTTTAGTTTGAAGTTGACAGAATATACTATCTCCGTCCTTTTTAATTGTCACTTTTAAAGAAAAAAAAATTCCTTCTTTTTTAATTGTCACTTTCAAAGTTTAATGCAACTGTAAATATTGTTTTACCAATATTATCCTTAGTTATTTATTACGGAGAGAGAAATACATGAGATGATATATTAAATGAATAAGACTATTATAGTAAAAATATAAATTATTGTATCAAAAGTAGTGACATTTATTAATTGTCTTGTTTTGTGTAAAATGTCAAAAAGTGACAATTAAAAAGAAACGGATGTAGTATCTAAAAGAGAAGTACTTTCCAAATTTCCAATAGACAAATGAACTTTGACTTCTAATGTACGTTTATACTTTTTCATTTTCCTTATGCAATTTAATCTCTGTCCCAAAATAAGTGATGTAGTTATAGTTGACTTATTTACAATAAATCAATGTACAATTTTGACATATAACATCTTTAATTATATATTAGCAAATATTATAAAAAGTTGATACTTTATTTTATTATTCATTATTCATAGATAAATTCAACATTCTATATGTTATTATTTATTTTTATTCTTGTAAAAAATATGATTAAATATATTATGTAAATAATGCAGATAGTCATACAAGATCACTCGTTTTGAAACAGAAGTAACCCAAAGTCCGTTAGCTTAAGTGCTTAACCAAATTTGACTTTTACAACTTATGATGCTTCACCTACCATACTGGCCTATACCAACCAAAATTGACTTTGAATGTACATGAAAGAAGAATCCAATGTTTTGATACTTTTGAGGGTTCCACAATATGTGTCTCAAAATTGTTCATTCGACTGAAAAAAGGAATTACGACACATCAAGTTTTACACACAAAAATAGCCAAAAGGAATTACGACACATCAAGTTTTACGCACAAAAATAGCCGATTAAGGGTTACGACCAATAAGGAACAAAACTGAGGTGCCTATTGACCAACATTCCATACTTTTTCATTCTCCTTTTGTTATTTGAGATTTTCATTTACCATTCCACCCAATACTATGATGAAAAAATTAGACATAGAATTATTTTAAAGTAATAAATTAAAGAGATATATTAACATAAATAAATTGACTCAATAAAACTAAACAGAGTAGAAAACTTATCGATCTTATTGACTGAGGCGTGCTAAAATTTAGGATTGAAAATGTAAGTTAATGGCAACGTGTTTGACTAAGCCAGTAAGCACTAAAAGAAACGTGTAGGAGACATAGTCAAAGAGAAGCTCACTGATATAGTAATTAATATTAATAAACATAAATATAACAATGAACTTTAAAATAAATTATTAAATAAAATTCCAACATACTTCTTATAAAAATCATATGATTTTTGGTAATTATACGTTCAAATATATTTTACAAAATGATTATGCTGAATAAAAGATGAATTTGAGAAAAGTTATTCAAACATAATTATGTTGGAGCAAATTCTTTTTAATCAAACTTAATTTTACAAAATGATGTTTAATCAAAAAGTAAAAACACCGAGATAAACCCCGCTGCACATTTCGCAGTAATTAGAGATTTGTAGAACTTTCCGAATAGACATTATATTGAAGCTAAACTATTTCATGAAACTCTGCTAAGCCTTTGAAAGTTGTTTTGATTTCAATTCCCAAAAGATTAGCCATGTATTTACATAAGCAGAACATATCAAAACAGGTTGAAGTGACTATCATTCAGGGCTTGATTCTCCACCGTTGTGGAGTCTGATATGAGGGCAGAATCTTTCTGGTTCCCCGCTCTTCCACAAAATCTTTAGTTCTCCTCGCTTTTGCGCCAATGCAAGAATGGTCCCTACATTGATGCATAACACTATGAGCACCCTACTATAATCAATTTAACTACCAAGTTGTTCAGCAACATCCGGAACACTGTTTTAAAAACAGGATCAGCGATCAAACCAGGAAGACCTTCAGATTATGGTTCGATCAGTTCAACCATGGTTTAACCGGATGACAAATGAATAAATAAAAAAAAATGAAAATTTGCTAAACCAACTGCAGTTCAAACCTTGTTAAATCAGACTGCATGGTAACAGGGACCAAACCAACCAGCAAACTGGCTGCTTCCCGGTTCAGTTTGGTTTTTAAAACACTTCTTTTTTGGCAATTCGGTTTTTAAAACATTGATGCTAAATGAAATCATTTTTTCCTTGATAAAAAATTATTATAAATAATGATCTGTTTCGTAAAAACTACCTAGAGTAAATGGAACAATGTATAGCAGTGCTGGTTGTCCGTGCCCGTCCATCAAGTTTAGCGCCACATACGTAATTAGAAGACCTAAAAAATTAGGAAAAAAAGTCAAGTCATATGTATGTACGTGCTCAATCAATCATCATGAACTTCAAAGTCAACAAAAAATGCATCTTAATGTTTTGGTTATGATATAGTTTGTAAAAAAAAGTACAATTATTGAGTCAATAAGTTGATTCTCACCAAAGCCATATGCTAACATTGCCCACAAAAAGTATCCACTTACAAGGGTCTTCTTTGCCAGCCAATCATACCTGCAATATGATGTATTGTCTATCAGAAAAGCTTTTTCATAAAAAACTGACTATGTGAAGGGGAAAATACTGCAGTATAAAGCCTAGCTCTTCCATTTGTTTTTAGAATGGTGAACTACAAAAATTCATTTAGGCCCTGTTTGGATAAGAAACTTAATTAAGAACTTATAGCAGAAGTACTTATGCATAAACTTTTCTTGTAACAAAAAAATATATATAAAGTCAAACTATTTTCATGTACACTATAAGCTGTTTTCTATTTGCTATTATGGAGAGCTTATAGAAATAAACTGCAAACAGCTAATGGACATGTTATAAAATGTTTCTATAAGCTCTCCCAAACAGTTCAATAGACAAACTCAAATAAACCAATCCAAACAGACCCTTACTAGAAGGACTATGGAAATTTCTTCACTCATCTTAAGAACTCAATTCCAATGTTTTAAGAACTCAATTCCTTCACTCACCTTACCTTTCTCAAGTTATTATTCTCAAAGAAAATTTCCTGATAATAAACTGAAGCAAAATTCCAATCCATAAAATTGAGAGCAGTCGTCACAAAAATTGAATATCGAGTCTAAGGAGATATACTTAAGACATGCAGGGACAAATCGGAAAAAGAGACCGAAATAAAACCTGAGTGAGAACGCGACCAGCATTCCAGGTAAAAGGATGTCTCCAAAACCGATAATACTGTAACCACCCCATGGATCCAAAATGCGCGGAAACTTTAGTAACATTGGAATACCATCTTCTCCACTTCTATCACCTCGGGCGACCTATAGCGTATAATGTAAGGAAACTTATAAGTAGCTACAACATTGAATGTTGATCATTATCGTGAATTAGAATGAACTGTAATACTAACCACAATCATCACGCTTTCCTTGAAAAACTTCTTTGACACGAACACCCAAAATAAGTCGTAAAGGAGGGAACAACTGAGAAGAACAGTACCAACCTGTTTTGTAAAATAATCAAAGCATAACATGAGTATCTTATTTATTCATAAAAGGAACATCTAATGACATAACAGACTCTAATGTGACGAATTGTAGATGTGAATATTTACTGACACAAACAGGTGCGAAAAGTAGAAGCAGTGTAACACACAAGTTTAATATTTTCTAGTTCAGTTATTTCGTACAAAAGATGTTTAAAATAATTGTCGAAACATTAAGTAAATATCAAAGTGCTTCAAAAACTGGCTACCACAGAAAAGTAACCGAATTCAACAATCTTAACAAGTTTAACATAAAGCCACAGTACAATGATTGTGTAAGCTTAAATAAATACCTTGAGATTAGACACATGTACAATCTGCAGAACTGTAATAATCAGCGCAATTCCCTGTTAGATTAAATGACATAAAAGAAATGGCCGTTAAATTGACACTCACTGAGCCGTCATCATTACAAGTATAAAATCAATATAAAAACAATATAAACAACAATGTGTTTTTGTGTGTGTTTTTATTGAAAAGTTTATTAACTCTAATACAACTGTGATAAGAAATATTATGATGTAGTACATTCTGGAAAATGGTTCCACAAACATTGCTTTCACCACAAGCACATTCTTCCCTTATAGTATATAGTGGAACTGGAGACAAATGGATGTCTTCAATTCCTAGGGGTTAAAAGCCTAGTAATCTGGTGTTCGGCTGGGAGGTAGGTAAAATTTGGCTAAGGATTTTTCCAGTCAGGGGGTGAACTTGAGTGCTCCCAATCAATTCGACCATCACTTAATATATAAAGCACAACTAAACCCTTCCTCCTTTGAAAAATTAAGATAAAGGAAAAAAAATGCTTTCCTTTAGACCTATATTGTCTACATGATACATCTGAAGAGATGATAAGAACTTAAGACTGATGAGAAAAGTTTATCCTTACAAGTATATCTTGACCAATCCAGGAAAATGATTTGTCTCGATAAACTGCCCAAAAAACGGCAAATGTTATACAGAATGGAGTAACAGCCAAAGTCAGGTATGAGATAGCTCCTACGAAAGGCAATTTAATGTATGATTCGCTAGCATGCTTGAACCACCTGCACGGAAAAACAAAATTAGTTACTTCTACACGTGGAACAAACCTAACATCATGGAGGAAATGTTGTAAAGTTCCGTTGAAAAGGATATAATAGGAAGCATGCGTGCAAACTCAAACATTCTACAGCATACCATTCAGATTTGAAAATGACACTCTTAAATGCAAGGAAACAAGAGATTAACATTTAATTCAGGAGTACAACAGGTATTACATTACCCATATCCTATACTATTCGTGACATTTAAACGGGTGACCCCAAAAAAGAGTTTTCCTACTATTTTTTCATAAAACATGCATGCATCGTTCCTAAAGATCCAATCTGATCTTTACATCAAAGGGGAATTGTTTCAAATTCAATAAACGCCAAGACAAAAATTATAACTAAATATCTATTAAAGATGATATATCAGACCTTGACAAAAGTGCAACCAAGCAAGTTTGCAATCCCTGCAGATACAAGGAAACACATGGTTAGAGATGGCTAGGCAGAAGATAACACGAGGAAAAGGTATGAAAAAAACAGAATTTTATTTGGTGAAGAAAACTAAGAATTCTCATAAAAGTGCACACAATAATGTGATAGATGTTAATCTAATGCCTTCTTCTGCATGGACATAATGTTCCAATACAATTTTTTAATAGATGCGTACATTTAAAATTTTAGACTGATGTATTCGTAGTCAATACCTCTATCCCACCGATACAGAAGAGAACAACCAAAACCTCAATGAACCACGGCGACATCAATTTGTAAAGCATAAACAGGAAGCACGAAGCAACTAAAACAAAAAGAACTGCAGCTTTTGCATTCATATTTACAATTCCACTAACGCCCACATCTTTACTGTCTGGGATTTCTTCTGAAGCATCCTATAAAAACAAGATCCGACAGTGAGTAGTCATAGGATCTACAACATATTAAGAGAAGAAATGTGACTCCAGCTTAAGGAAATACTATAAGAATTAGAGAAACCAACCTTTAATAACTTATCATATTCAACAGCTGCTTCTCGGGCCCTCCACGCTGACCAATATGATGCACACAATATGGTGAGAACAGCCATCAGCCAAAGAAACACTTCGGCTATGTCAACGGTTGGTCGTCGTGGGGAGTATAGCTGAACGGACACTGTAGAAAGGAAAAGCTTTTAAGAGTTGTACAGATGCTGTGTGAATCGCTTAACTAACTATATTAAATAGAAACTACAGGTTAACCACAAAATATGCCAAAGAGACAAAATAGATTATAAAGGAAGCTCACCAGATGAAGTACTCGTCAGCATGTTTTCCAGTTTTGTGCCTGCGTCTAGTGGGAGCATAACAGCAGGTATGTGTATGTTTAAATCAGTTTCATCAGGATCACAAACCATCTTGTAAAGCTCTGTGAACGAACAACAATTACAATATTTGACATGAAAAGAAAAATAAACATGTGCGTATTAGATATCTCCACAACCACAAAACACCAATGTTGTAAATCGCAGAACGCGGAGAATAGCGGTTTGTTCAAATACTACCGTGCTATAGCGCCACAATAGAAGTTATTTGGCAACACTTTATACAAATAGTTTGTCACAGAACAATAGCAAGTTGTTCAAATTCTGCTATGCTATAGCACTACAGTGCTGCCATTTGACAACACTGCAAAAAAAAAAAACGAGGCAAAAGAGTAAACTCTAATTTTCATTCTCAAAACAACCTCGGCATGCATAGTCATATATTAGTCCTGACACTAAAGAAACAAAAAATAAAAGATCTCAATCTATGCTTCTGTTGATCCCGTTAGTCATTGCCCAATGTTCAGTGGGTTACACTAGTCGTTCCCCATGGATTAATGTGATAAATAGATAACAGGTCATGGACTTCAAATTCTGTTTCTTTAGTACAAGGGCAAATGTGACAACATATGCATAGGTTGTCTGGGTTTGGGACAAAAATAGGTTTACTTGGAACTTTTTATACCTTTCTGGTTATTTATGATGAGGATAGCTGAAGCATTAGCATTTTGAGCAGAATTTGCCTTTTTTGTGAATGTGCAGTTGCCTCGATCCACCATGATGACATCTCCAACAATCTAGCAGTTTCATTATATGACACAGTTGAACTAGTAACATTAAGTACTCTACCACATTTTGTAATAAAATCAAAGTACACCACAAAATAACACTCATACATGAAGAAAGAAAGAACCTTATTCATTGGAGGACTGCAACAATCTCGAGGATCTGAAAGAACAAGCCGTGTCTGTCGAGCATTTTTCTCTTTAGACACGATTGTTCTGCCAAATCTAGCACCCACGCCAACAAATTCAGCATCCTCTACACCGTTGACCCAAGTTTGCACTTTGACCTGTTGATGATGATGATAATGAAATAATAATAATAATAAATAACATTTTCCATGAATAATCACTATTAGAGTTTATCTCTATGGAGGGCTTTCAAAAAATGTGATTTTGAATGAGCTTGATTTCTATATTTGATATGGTCAAAATTTATTTTAAATAAAAAAGACTTATGTTTGAATGTAAAACCTAGTGAACATTTTTCAATTCAAAGCAATAACTTCCTATGAAGCACTTGCACAGACACTGGACACAACATTGACACGTCAACACCGGTAGTAAATTGAGATTGAGAAGATGAATTAACTGAACGTAATCACATGTGTCGGTGACGTGTCGGACATCGACGCGTCTCGGACACCTGATACACCTTTGATCAGAGGTGTAGGCGCTATGGAGATAACTACTCCTTTTCACTTCTAATGAAACTGAGGGTTGAAGTCAAATTCTGTCAAAAATAACCTCACATCTCAATACTCAGTTCTCACATGATACAAATTCAATTCCTTTAGTTTTCATCTAAAAATCAAACACTCATAAAAATTAAACATATTGATTAATTAGTAATTACTCCTTTTTCAATCTAAAGCATTAACAAAAAATTTTTCACTTCTAATGAAATCGAAGGTTGGAGTCAAATTCAGTCAAAAGCAACCTAACAACTCAATTATCACATGATACAAAATCAATTCCTACAGTTTTCAACTTAAAATCAAACACTCATAGAAATTAAACATATTGTAACTACTCCTTTTTCCATCTAATTCTAAAGCAATAACTAATCCTTTTTCACTTCTAATGAAATTAAGGGTCGAAGTCATTTTTTTTTAATCTCAGTATCCGGCCTAAGGGTTGACTAATCCTGGGGAACAATCCCACCGTCCACTAGCGGGTGGCCCATTTAAAGCCAGAGCAAGCTCTATATGGACTAACCCACGTAAATTGGCATCGGAAGGTTTGAAGTCAACTTTTGTCCAAAATAACCTAACATCTCACAGTATACAAAATCAAATGAGAAAAGGGGACATGCCCCGTCAGTGTAAACTAGTTTTACACTGACGTCCAATAAGAATGAAGAATTTGACGGTTATTTTAAAAAAAAAAACAGTTACAATATACGATTGGCTAGCAAGATGATGGGTTTTGATTTGACGATGGTGTAAAATTATTTTTACACCTTCAGTACATCTCCTTTAAACTCAAATCAAATCTTACAACTTTCACCTTAAAATCAATCACTAATTGAATTTAAACATATTAATTTATGAGCAACTAATCAAACTAAACTTTGATCTCAAATAAAATACATGTATAATTAAACAACACTAAGATTCTAAACCATGCTTGAAAGTTGAAACTAGCTAAGAAACAAAAAGAGAAAAAACCCAGAAACCAAAACTGAAAAAGAAGCAAACTTTGTGAAGAGTATTACCAAAACAAACTGATTCTCGCAACCGGGTTTCTTAGGAGTTGAATCATCATGAACTATGTCACCAGCTAGAACTGAAGGAACTTCGTTGAGAAGTAGAATTAGAGAAGAAAGTGTAATAACCCATAGAATCTTTTCTAGAGCCATTGAAGATTTGATGAATCTATTACCAAGTCATCGTGTCTGAAACTAGAGAGAGAGAGAGAGGTTTCCCTGCTGCTTCTTCGAAAATGAACTTCCAATTTTGATCTACAAGAACATAACTTTGATATCTTTAAAACGAATTTGTATAAATTTAAAAAATATGAATTTAAATTTGTATAAATTTTAAAAAATATGAATTGAGTAAAACGATATTAAACGATTTAATATTGATAGAAATATTATAGTGATGTAATGTAATTTGATCCATAAATATATAAATTAAATAGTATAAAATACTGTTGGCTTACTTTCCATCTAAAAAATTAAAACGTCTATATCAACTTACTTTAGTTTTAAAATTTATTTTGATGTATCGATTGTATTAACTCTCTTATTATAAATGAAATGTTATAAATATTTTTCTATTTTTATTTTTAATTGGAGTAATAGTCATTTTGCTTTATGAATGTGTAACGAGTAGTCGTAGTAGTCTATTAAATTATTGATATTTTAAAATAATCTCTAATTATGTATTATATTAGTCAAAATAATCATTTACGTAAATTATTTCGTTACTATTGTTATAATAGTCTCTCAATATATTTACTTATTGTCATATCAATTCATATAATTATTTGTTTATTTTCATATCAATCACTACATAAAAAGAGTTAATGTTAACATTGAAGAATTATTTTTACGTCAAAGACTATTTTGATTGACGAAGTGCACAAACAAAAACTATTTTGAAATTTTTATACAGTGAAGAATTATTATGACTATTTGTTACATATTTAGATATCAAAACGATGACTATTACCCCATTTTAATTTCTTGTGAAGAATGGTATTTGCGGATATATTAATGTAAATTTTGTCTTTGTTGTTGTCGCTATTTCTTACGGTTGTTACACGTCTACTCTATATCGCTATTTCTTTTTTTGTTAGTGGTTGAAGGCTTAAATATAATGATGAATGCTTTGGTCGAAAAGAATTTGTTTGTTGGTTATGTTTAGGGCCACATAGACAGAATTCTATTACTCACCTTCAGTTTGCGGATGATACACTCTTGGTTGGTGATAAAAGTTGGGCAAACATTCGAGCTCTAAAAGTGGTTTTGATTCTTTTTGAAGCATTTTATGGGCTGAAGGTTAATTTTCATAAAAGTGTGTTGGTTGGAGTTAATATTTCTGATTCGTGGGTGCATGAGGCGGCTATGGTAAGCATAGTTTGTTGGAACAAGAAGGGTCTTGTAATATTCCTATAACGTTTTGATGGTAACAAAGTATTGAAGAACAATTAGAATACTAACATATGCTCAAGTGTGCAGAATCAAAGATAGAATTTATTATTAAAGAATAAACATATGAAGAGCATCAGAAGGACCAAGAGAAGCTAAGAGAACTATGGTTGGAGGTCTGAAGGAAGGTCAACCAGAAGTCAACATCCTAAGAATACGGATACCACACAGAAGCTGAAGAGTTACCTCAACAGACTCTGTGAAGGTCATCAGACTCAGAAGCAGAACACATACTTGGATGACCCCTCAGATTTGAGAAAATCCTGAGGGACCCAGAATCCATATAGGTTTTGTCTTCTTCTGTGAACTGTCCCTATCAAGGATCTGATAAGTACAATTATTTTGTCTTCTACTGTCTACGTGCACAAACATACAAAGGACCTCAAGAACAAACAGAATGCAGCGGATAATTCTTCTTTCAGCAAAGCAAAATTCAAAAGACTACTCAACGGGATTATCCATATCAAGCAAAGGCCCAACGTTCTTGATTGAAGCTTCTCAACTACTCTATTTGCGCTGGCACTCTTCTCATACGTCTCTCAAATCCCTGTCTATAAAGGAACTGAAGACCATGAAGAAGATTAACAAGACTCTGTTATTTTACTGTGTCATTACTCTGCCAAATCTAATAACGCAAAACACTTAGGATTTTTGTATCAAAGTTTATATCTTAGAAATCCTAGAGTTGTAAAAGAGTCTGTTCATTTGTTCATTATACACTACCATTGTTAAATCAAGTGTAGAGCAAATTAGAAGTATCTAGCTTTTGAAGCTTGAGTGTATAAGTCTCCTGGTGAAACCTTGAGCATTAGAAGTCTCTTAGGAGTGTCCTTAGAGCATTGAAAGTCTCTTGCTTGCGTGCTTGAGTATTTGTAAGTCTCTTGGAGTTGTCCTTGAGCAAGGAAGTCTTTAGGAAGAGTCATAGAGCAAGGAAGTCTTAAGCAGTTGTGCTTAAGCAAATGAAGTCTTTAGGAAGAGTCCTAGAGCAAGGAATTCTTGAGTAGGTGTGCTTGAGCAAAGGAAGTCTCTTGGAAGGGTCCTTGAGCAATTTGTAATCCATAGTGATTATAGTGAAATCCCTTAGAAGTGCAAGGGGACTAGACTACTCCTGTGTTGTGGGAGGAACTAGTATAAAATTGCGTTGTGTCTGGCTTCTCTCTCTGCCTTTATCTTTGTGTTTTCGTACTTTATCCGCTGCACTCAGACTCTATATCAGAATCTGTATACCTCAGATTCTGAACAACTTTTTAACACACAGAAAAAGGAACTAGAAAAAGCCAACACAATTCAACCCACCCTTCTTATTTTTTTTTCTCACCTTCAATTGGTATCAGAGAACAGTCTGTGCTCTGTCACTTAACCGTGCCACATAAAAAGATCTAGAGAGAAAAACATGTCTTTCGTTATTGAGACTTCCACTCATGATGTCAACAACATCTCCACCACTGATAAAAACAATTATTCTGTCAAACCTCCATCTTTTAATGGAGATGCTACACAGTTTTTATGGTGGAAGAGCAAAATGTACAGTCATATTATAGGTGTTGATGATGAACTCTGGGATATTATTGAAGATAGAATCAGCTTTGAGGTTGATACAGAAGGGATGGTGGCAGACATAAGGAGTCTGACAGCCACTCAAAAGAAGATGTACAAGAAGCACAATAGAGTTCGTGGAATATTGGTGGATGCTCTGCCTCACGCTGAATATTTGAAAATTGTAGTCAGATCTACAACAAAGTCCATCTTTGAATCACTCTGCTCTACCTATGAAGGAAATCAACATGTCAAAGAGGCTAAGGCAAACCAACTAGTGTACCAATATGAACTCTTCGGGATGAAGGAAGACGAAGATGTTGAAACTATATATTCAAGGTTTCAAACTCTTGTGTCTGGTCTTCAAGTCTAGAGAAGAATTATGGTGTACCTGATCATGTCAAGAAAATTCTCAAGAGTCTGAAAGTTGCTATAATTACAGGTTTGTAGGATATTTTGATGATGTCTAGGTTATGTTTTTAATGTTGTTTTATCATTTGTAGTTAGCATCTTGTTAAAGCACCTAGCAACTATGTCTTTTTGATTTCCTTGATTCCTAGAAGCCTAGTTGGCCTTGTGTTTGAAGTAAACCTCTTTAGTTTTGATCAAAACTGGTTTTTTAAGCCTTGTGATTCGAATCATGAGTTCTTGAATCGTATCACATATGTTTGAATCGTAACATGAAAAGTTTTTGTCCATGGTTCGATTCATGATTTCTTGAATCGTATCAATTTGATTCGAATCATAGTTTGGTAAATCGTATCATGTAAACTCTATGTATTGTGTTTTAGGCTTAATGATTTGAATCACATGATGTGTGAATCGTATCAACCTTCTTTTTGGGCAACTTGATTCGATTCAAACTGTGTATGAATCGTATCAATCTTCATAGTTTTCTTGCTTGTCTTTTAGCTGTTTGATTCGAAACACCCATTTAGTGAATCGAATCAAAATGTTATTTTTGGCCAAAATATTGCACTTGCCACCCTTTTCTATATATACTCATATCATCTAAATCCCCAAACTACTGAATCAATTACATATATTCTCTCTAGAGTCCTTATACCTCATTGTTCATTGTGTTCTTGAGATTAAACACTTTTTCTAAGAATCATTGTGTTTCATTGAGTCATAGATTGCTAGAGTGCTATATGGATTATAAGTTGATTACTTTCAAGGATATTTGTTAGGAATCAAGGATCTGAAGCGAATTGAATGATCTCATTCCATCTCCAAGGGTTTGGGGGTTCTTTCTAATTGTTCTTGTTTTCAAGGGGATCCACTCACCGGACGGAGCATCGAAGAGTTCGAGTGAAGAGCTTGAAGGGTTACACGGGTGTTTGAGGATTCGAAGATACAAGAAGCACCAATTTCAAAGGGTATTTGAAGATTAGGGTTGTGGTTGCATAAGGGTTGAAAAGCTAGTATAGTTTGAAGGAACTCTTATAATCATTTGTAATCTGAATCTGATGGGTTGCATAAGGGTTGAAAAGCTAGTATAGTTTGAAGGAACTCTTCGGTATATCTTCTGCCTTAACCTGAATCTGATGATATCCAGACCTCAAGTCAATCTTACTAAACACGTGAGCACTAACCAACTGATCCATCAGATCGTCTATCCTTGAAAGAGGATATTTGTTATTGATGGTCACCTTGTTCAACTGCCGATAATCCACACACAGCCTCATACTACCATCCTTCTTCTCAACCAATAACACTAGAGCTTCCCACGGCGAAACACTCGAGCTGATGAACTTCTTCTCTAACAACTATTCCAACTGCTTCTTCAACTCGATCAACTCGGATGCAGACATCCTATCCGGAGCCATCGACACGGGACTAGTTCCAGGAACTAATTCAAAGTCAAACTCCACTTCTCTCTTAGGCGGTACATCAGAAATGTCGTCTGGAAACACATCAAGAAACTCGTTCACCACCGGCACACTGTTACCTCCCTTTTGACTTTTCACCTTCAAAGAAGCGAACATCATAAACAGCTGAGCGTCACCATCTAACGACGCCTCCACTTGACTCGCAGTAAAAAACTTACTCTCAACACGCTCCACCGGATTAGAGAAAGTTACACTCTTGGTCAAAGAGTTAATGTTAACACCAAAGCGAACAACCAATCCTTCCCAAATATAATGTCCATATGAGCCAAAGGCAAACAAACTAAATCCATCTTAAAATCTACTTCACCAAAGTTCAAAGGACACTTCACACAAACCAAGGAAGTTGTCACCGAGCCATTAGCTGGTGTATCAATGACCATTCCTCTCAACATAGGAGACATCACAAGATTCCAACGTTTAGTACAATCAAGAGAAATAAACGAATGAGTCGCACCAGTATCAATGATAGCAATCATAGGAGTGTGGTTAACAAAGCAACTACCTTGAATCAAGTTATCCTGCTCCGGGACCTACTGATAAGTGCTAGGAATTAGTTAAAAAGCATATTAAATTTAAGCACTTAAATAGCTTGTTTTGCAAGTTATCATGGGAAAAGCTCATAATAATCATATTAAATGCCTATTATGCTTTTACTACTTTCCCCATCCATTTGTGCAGGAAAATACAAGCCAGGACATCAACTGAGCAAAGAAAATGAAGTTTTGTTAAAGCCATCGCTACAAGCGCAGGATTGGTCGCTACTAGCGAGGATAGGCAGGGAAAATCAGAACTTCATCACTAGAAGCGCAGGATTGGTCGCTTCAAGCGATCCTTTTGGGAGGTTCATCGCTACAAGCGATGGATTGGTCGCTTCAAGCGACCAAGGGCGGTTTAGTGCCAGGTGCTGACGTGGTGCTTCCTTATTGGCCAGAAGTCGGTCGTCGCTACAGTGACAGGCTCGTCGCTTGTAGCGAGCGAACATAAATTTAGATTTATTTAGCCATTCAGCACAGTTTTGTACAGAGTTCAGTTAGAGTTTTTAGTTTTTTTCTCTGTAGAATATTTTAGCTTAGCTTTTAGACAAGAAATAAGGGCTAGAAGCTTTGATCTTCAAGGAGCAAAGGTGATTGGATTGTGGAATCAACCAAAACTCTTTGGGAAATCAAGAATTTAGGTTTGTATTTTCATCTTTTCTCTACACTTTTGTAAAGCTATCATGAGAATGAATAGCTAATTCCTTTTTTTGGGATTGGATGTACTCTTTCTAGCTTAGATGTAATAGTTTGATTATGCAATATATATGGTTTTAGCAATTGATGTGAATTTGAGTTTTTCTTGCCACTCATTGTCATGTTTTGATTTAAAATGATATTGACGAATACTTTTAAATCTTTGGCGAGAATAACTTCTATCAAAATAAGAAAATCTAGAAATGGATTTGGGTTTTGATAATCGCAAATAGTTTCGGAACTTAATGCTTTCGGATTGTTTGATTGATTGGGAAATCGTCGATTAAACGATACGATCGATCTCGCGATGTCATTTGGGAAATCAATGACGTTGTCGAGCGATACGTGGTAATTTCGCTAAAACGCTAAAACTCATATGCACGATCTTTAGATTACATTCGATGCTTGATTGAGGAAATCCTATCTCAACGCTTTTATACCTTAGTTTTTGTCGTCTTTATTTTCCGCATATTTATACATTCCATTGTTTATGTACAAACAATTTGTAAAAACCCTTTTAACTCAAAACGATAACGATTGTTGAACGGTTCGAAGTAGCGCACTAATCCCTGTGGAGACGATACAAAAATACTTACCTCGTTTGTTGAATTACTAATACTACTTCATCAAAATGGCGCCGTTGCCGGGGATTGGTGTTTAGATATTTTGAACATCGCAATAATTTTTATGCTTTTGAGCTTTTGTATATTCTTGTTAATATTTTTCTTTTCTTTTGTACATTATATTTTATGTTTGCATTAACCCTCTTTGCAAAGCAAAGAAAAATTTCTTGTTAGTTATTCGTGTTTCAGATTCTCAACAAAAAGGAAATCATGGCTGATCATGATTATTTCAACTTCTATACTCCATACGAGTATGAATCCTATCAACAATATCAACAATATCCGTCTGAAGATGAACAAATGGAAAGAACGGAAAATATCTTGAATTTGTTCATGCAACAATCCTTGATCAACATGCAAAATACCAACCACAGATTGAGAGCATTATCAATCCAGTTGGATATTTTGCAAGTTCAATTGAATTGTCTACCAAGAATCATGGAGGTTCAGCCCAACAATCAATCCACTTTGGAATTTGGAGAGATTGTTGAAGACGAGGTTGATGAGAGTGAGGAAGAGACGATGATTGAAGGATGTGGTATTAGGGAATTAATGGAAGAATTAGAAATACCACACACCATAGAACTTCCTCAAGAAATGTCAGATTCTGAAGAAGACATAGCTGTTGATAGTGAAGAAGTGTTGGAGATTGAGAAGACGAAACAGTTTCTTAACAAGGAAGAAACTTGTGCAAAGGAGGGGGTGATAGTGAGCAAGGCCGAAATTGATTTGGTCATAGATTGCATGTGCTCCTTGCTCACCATATTCTGGATAGGGAGGTATTGGACTCCACATCAGCTATGCTTAAAGTTCATGGAATTCCTCCCACAGCAAAGGGATACTAGAGCTGATGTGCGCTCCGTCTCGTTTTGGCCACCCTAACGAATCAGGCGTCGAGCTAACGACGTAAAACAAGTGCTTGTTGGGAGGCAACCCAATTTTGTAAGTATTTATGTTTTATTATAATTCTCATAATAGTTTTCACATGAAGGGAATGTGGTGCATTTGAATTTTCAGAAAATCTGTTATCTGTCATGGTCGCTATAGCGATGAATTCCATCGTTGTAGCGACGAGCTTCAGACTTTTCATCGCTATAGCGACAGGTGACTCGCTGTAGCGACGGCAGTAAAACCTGTCTATTACAGATTTCAAAACCACTAAAATCCATTAACTTCATGTGATAAACTTATGTTTAATTATGCATTTTTTATGTATGTTCAATAATGTTGAATGAGCTTTAAATTTGTGAATCGCTATCAGATGCATGATTATGATAAAAATTGTTTGATTGCGCAAAGCCAAGTTAATTGTTTCTTGCTTTTCTAGGCGTATACTTGAATTTGAAATGAATACTTTGCATACCATTTATCTCATACAGTTTTTCGCGATAACATGCTTATTATGTGAACCACTTAGAACTAGCCTAAATGTGAGGAATCCTCAATCATTGTATATATATGCAGGAGACCGGCATTTAATGTTTAACTCAGTTATTTTATGTTAAATCTATTGTTGTTTTAAATTGTATAAAAGCATTGAAATGATCAAGGCATTTTTTTTGAAATTGAGTGAAATACATGACCAAATAAACCTACCCTGTGAGAAGTGTGAGTATCTGTTAACCCCTCCGAGCCTATTGAATCAGAATTGTTAACTGTGAACTGTCGATTTTAATAAGCTCAATTGCTTATTTAAATTGCCGGAGTTTGTAAAAAATTCAGTTCATAGTTAACTCTTTATTGAATTCTGATAGTTGTTTTTCTTTTGAACCCTTATCCATCGTTTTTATTGACCTTTGCCATAATGATAAAGGAACATTCGATTAGGGTGTCATTGAAATAAGTTGGGGAGAAAGGGAGGTTGTGTTTATGTCAAAGTAATGGTTAATGATGATAATTGATCTTGACAACAAGAAAATGAGAAAGTAAAAGAAAAAAAAAAAAAGAAAGAAAGAAAAGCAAACCAAGAAAAAGAAAAGAGAAATATGAAAAGGTTTGCAATAATGCAAAGAAAAAGTTGTCAAGATCAATCAAGAAAAGAAAAAATTGAAATTCACCAAGAGTTGTTTTGGAAAAAGGAGGAAGTTTGTAAATAGATTGAATGTTCCTCTTGCTTGGCCATTTGAATTCAATATCCCACATATGACAATTCTTTTGTAACCTAGCCCAATTACAACCCTTAAAGACCTTATGATCAATGCCTTTTATGTTTTTAGAAATGATAATTAGATGGGCACATAATTTGATTGGTATGTTAGCATATTTGCCGGATGAGTGTTCAATACCCTCACAATTGAGCTCAATTTGTTTATTTACTTTATAAAGATGTGTGTTAGGTGTGGTTCATAGATAATTATGTTATTACCTTGAATTGTATGATGTGAATTTTGTGTTTAGGACTTATGTCATATTCATTGTATATATTTAGATTAATGAGAAACTTAATACTTGCCCGCACAATTCTCATTTGAATTATGTCATCTGAAAACTTTTCATTTCTTTGCAAGAATTATAAAAAGGTCCAAAGCCTTGTTTTTCCATTTGTTTGATTCCTTTGTTTGAGGACAAACAAAGATTTAAGTTGGGGAGTGTGATAAGTGCTAGGAATTAGTTAAAAAGCATATTAAATTTAAGCACTTAAATAGCTTGTTTTGCAAGTTATCATGGGAAAAGCTCATAATAATCATTGATTAAATGCCTATTATGCTTTTACTACTTTCCCCATCCATTTGTGCAGGAAAATACAAGCCAGGACATCAACTGAGCAAAGAAAATGAAGTTTTGTTAAAGCCATCGCTACAAGCGTAGGATTGGTCGCTACTAGCGAGGATAGGCAGGGAAAATCAGAACTTCATCACTAGAAGCGCAGGATTGGTCGCTTCAAGCGATTCTTTTGGGAGGTTCATCGCTACAAGCGATGGATTGGTCGCTTCAAGCGACCAAGGGCGGTTTAGTGCCAGGTGCTGACGTGGTGCTTCCTTATTGGCCAGAAGTCGGTCGTCGCTACAGCGACAGGCTCGTCGCTTGTAGCGAGCGAACATAAATTCAGATTTATTTAGCCATTCAACACAGTTTTGTACAGAGTTCAGTTAGAGTTTTTAGTTTTTTTCTCTGTAGAATATTTTAGCTTAGCTTTTAGACAAGAAATAAGGGCTAGAAGCTTTGATCTTCAAGGAGCAAAGGTGATTGGATTGTGGAATCAACCAAAACTCTTTGGGAAATCAAGAATTTAGGTTTGTATTTTCATCTTTTCTCTACACTTTTGTAAAGCTATCATGAGAATGAATAGCTAATTCCTTTTTTTGGGATTGGATGTACTCTTTCTAGCTTAGATGTAATAGTTTGATTATGCAATATATATGGTTTTAGCAATTGATGTGAATTTGAGTTTTTCTTGCCATTCATTGTCATGTTTTGATTTAAAATGATATTGACGAATACTTTTAAATCTTTGGCGAGAATAACTTCTATCAAAATAAGAAAATCTAGAAATGGATTTGGGTTTTGATAATCACAAATAGTTTCGGAACTTAATGCTTTCGGATCGTTTGATTGATTGGGAAATCGTCGATTAAACGATACGATCGATCTCGCGATGTCATTTGGGAAATCAATGACGTTGTCGAGCGATACGTGGTAATTTCGCTAAAACGCTAAAACTCATATGCACGATCTTTAGATTACATTCGATGCTCGATTGAGGAAATCCTATCTCAACGCTTTTATACCTTAGTTTTTGTCGTCTTTATTTTCCGCATATTTATACATTCCATTGTTTATGTACAAACAATTTGTAAAAACCCTTTTAACTCAAAACGATAACGATTGTTGAACGGTTCGAAGTAGCGCACTAATCCCTGTGGAGACGATACAACAATACTTACCTCGTTTGTTGAATTACTAATACTACTTCATCACCTACTCAGCATTCATAGCAAACACTTTACCATCAGACTTCACCTTCTTCGGCTTGGAACACTTCGTACTGATATGCCCCGCTTCACCACAGTTGTAGCATACTAACTCCTTAGCCTTGCACTCGAAAGAACGATGCCCATCCTTGCCCCACTTGAAACATCTCACCACGGTACTCTTACAATCTGCAAAACGGTGCCCGATTCCTCCACACTTGTAGCACTTAGTTTCTCCCCCACTTTGGTTCGAACCACCATCAGACACCTTCTTTCCCTTATCACCTTGCTTCCCATAAGGCTTTCCAAGATCATTCCCCTTTCCTTTCTTTTCACCAAGACTCTTATAATAGGTAGCCCTCGCCTTGCAATCTTCATCAAACATACGACACTTGTTCACCAACACAGGAAAATCCTAAATCTCGTGGAAACTGATAAACAGCTTAATCTCAAGTCACATGCCGCTTTCAAACTTAACGCACTTCGAAGCTTCAACTTCTACCATGTTGTAGTGTGGGCAAAAATGAGATAACTCATCAAACTTAGCAACATAGTCCACCACCGACATGTTACCCTGCTTCAGCTCCAAAAACTCGATCTCTTTCTTGCTTCTCACGTCCGCAGGAAAGTACTTCCTCATAAATGCATCCTTGAATGCTTCCCATGACACAACAGCTCCTCTAAGCTCCAACCTCTGGCGGGTATTCATCCACCAATACTCGGCATCCTCTGATAGCATGTGGGTCGCCAACCGAACCTTCTGATCATCTGTCGTCACCATCGCACGGAAAATCCTCTTGATACCCTGAAGCCAAGTCTGTGCACCCTCCAGATCATACCTCCCGTTGAACGTCGACGGATGGTTTCTCACGAAACGATCCAACCTCAGCTCATCTGCTCCACCCTGCTGCTGATGTTGCCCATGAGCCGCTGCATTAGCCTGCGCCAACGCTTGAGCCATCTGAGCCAACGCTTGAGCCATTGGAGCCGTCGTTACGTCCGGCCATCTCTCTACTACACAACAACAACCACCAAGTTAGACAAGAAAAGCATCGACAATATATACACATACATGTCGCATACAACATGACATTAACCAAGTGTTGGCCCGGACTAGACCGACTTGCTCTGATACCACTTTATAAGACCCTGATCCCCGATACTACTATTTAAACGATAAATCGTACAATTCAACGAATCAGGTTATTACAAATCATCAATAAACTCATACGAATTTCTCATAAAAAAATTTCATCAACAATATTCATAGCACAGCGGAAAATAATCATCTCAACAAATATAATCTCAGGTCTCATCATAAAAAAAATCTCAAATAAATACAACATCATCATGATCATAAAGATCGATCATCAATAAATCCATCAAGTAAAATAAAATCCCCAAAACTCCTAGATCAGAACACCTAATCTAGACATCCTCAAAAGCAATATAAAAGGAGTAGGCATGATGCCATCCTCAGCAAACACTCACCAAGCAACTACTCCTCAACCTGCAAGTCTACACCACAAGGATGCAGGCGACAACAAAGCCACTAGAGGGTAAGATGTACGTTCAACAAAAAGGATTAATAAATGCATGTAAGTTTCAGGCAAAACATCAACAACATATAAGCATTCAACATAAATAGCTTGGTTATCATCGCATGCATAATTCACTCATTCATTATTAACAACTTAAAAGGCATCACCATTCCAAACACATGATTCATAAATCATAGCATATTCGCATCAACGTATAATTGCCAACTTAACTATACATCATCAACAATTAATCATTAACTCAACTATAAATCATCATCAACACAATTACGAGTTATTCATAATTTCCACACATCATCAAATAGACATTTACCATATAAATGCACAAATTCACACCATGTGCATGTAATGCGCCTAATACGACTCTACATGCATGTGGTACCATCGTGATCTTAAACCGCACACCTTTAAATAGTGATCTTAAATCACCCACCTATAAATAGTGATCTTAAATCACCCACCTTTAAATCTTGATCTTAAATCAAGCTATTTTAAATCTTGATCTTAAATCAAGCTACATTCGACTGACCATGAATGCATGGATGTTCACGTGTGGACTTGACATTGCGCACAACTACAAATCATGATCTTAAATCATGCAACTTTCACAACTATCATTTGCATTATCAAATCATTACATCCACACCATTCATGTTATCAACACATCATCATTTAATCACAACTATAATGCATTAAGCCACAACTTTTATCATCACATCATTTTAATACATTCAACAAGTTTAATCATCGTCATATCACAAACAACATGCTTACATTCTTCAACATTCACATAGTTCTCATTTCATGATTAAATCAAGCAAGTTACATTAGTAGACTTTATAATCATGCTACAACATCATTCACACTTCCATAATCAATTATCATGATTGCATACATTTCACGGCTCGATTAAAGATAAATCCCTAAGTTTAATTCACAACTTTCCAAGTTTCACAATCCACCAATTTCATCTCAAAAACAACCAATTATAATCATTTCATTGCAAGCAATCATTACTCATCATTAAATGGTCAAAATAGCAGCAAAACAACATTAAAGGAAAGTCCATGGATGTCCGAAAACTCCCATAAAAGACCAAAATGCGCATAACAGCAGATGATGTTCCTGCTAAGATTGCTCAGCGAGCCCCTGGTGTGGCTCAGCGAGCTCCCATTTTCTGGTCACCCAGAAAATGGGGTTTCCCTTACGGGAACACCTCCAAAAACCCCCAAAAATCTCATTCATCCCAAAATCGCTATACAAACAGTACTCATAGTCATTGCACTTTGATTGAACAATTATTACACAACAAAACATCAATTTAACATGGATTTTCATGGTTTTTCACTCAATTCATCAAAAACTCAAAAACTCAACTTTTACCAACAACTTAACAACCAAACATGACTCAACAGCAACAACAACATTTCCTTCACATGCAACATAATCACCTCCATTCATTTCATGTATCATAGCACAACTTAAACCACAACAACAACAACAACTTGAACCACAACTTGACTCAACAACAACAACAACAACTTAAACCACAACTTATTTAACATAATCTCATGGATTCTCAAACCAAACATATACCCATAAGCAAATTCAACTTAAACAGCCATAATCTCCATCAATTATCATGTTCATCATCACAATCATCAAAATTCACAAAGTTATAAATTCTCTATAACAAAACATGGATTTTGACAAAAACACAATATGAATTCACCAAGTTTATCATACTCAATTTTAACACAAGAAATAGAGTACGAATTTCACATAATCAACATCAAACATCATGAAATTAAGCCTAAGCTAAAACACTCAAACTACCCATTTGCTTATTAAACCCAATTGGTGAAAATAATCTTCCCCTTTACGTCAAATCTTCACAAAAATTACTTCATAGCTTGAATTTCTCCCTTCTAGAGCTTTCCCTTCTTCCTTCTCTCCAAGTTTCTTCTTCCTCTTCTATTCTCTATTCTCTCCCTCTTGCCTCTTCTCAAAAGTTTTGTGACAAATGGTTAACCTCATTCCACTAACATACACACACTTCTCTTTAAATATAATGGATTGGGTTACTCACACTAATGAGCTTAGTCACATCCAACTCTCATAATTAATTCTCTACACTTTTACTTCACTTAAACCTCCCATTTTACTTATACACCACTATTCTCTAAAATTCAAATTTTCGGTTCTAACATAATTACAAAAATGCCACTCACCCATAAAATGACCAAAGTACCCTCATTCACTTAAAATCCACTAACCCGTTACCCTCCAATCACACAAAAAATATCAATTAACAAATATAATTAAATAATAATAATAATATTAATAATAATACTAAAAATCGGGCTGTTACAGATTCTGGGTCCCTCATAACTTACTCAAGTCTGAGGGTGATCCAAGTCTGTAATGTCTGCTTCTGAGTCTATTGACCATCATAGAGTCTGTTGAGTTACCTCACTAGAATCTGTGTGGTACCCGTCTTCTTAGAACGTTGACTTCTGGTTGACCTTCCTTTTGCTCTTCTACCATAGTCGTCTTAGATTCTCTTGTTCCTCCTGGCTCTCTTCATATGTTCATCTTTGATAGATAGATTCTTCCTTGATTCTGCACACTTGAACATATGTTAATATTCCAATTGTTCTTCAATACTTTGTTATCGTCAAAATTTTAGAGGAATTGTCCAAGGCACTTCTTGTTCCAACAATCTCCCTCTTTTTGATGATGATAAACACAAGTATTTTGAACAATTGTTGTTAATTTAATTAACAGTTAGACTTCAGGGTATGAGGTTTGCAAGCTCCCCATGAGTCTGTGATAGTCCATTAAGGTGAAGTTTGCAAGCTCCCCCTAAGTCCTATTCCCAGTTAATTAAATTCATTCTTAGTCACTCTTGAGTGCATCAAAACAAATATCAATAAAAGCATATCAGAACATCAATAAGAGGATGATGGAAATCCTCTGCCTTGGACTCTGATGCTTGACCCTTTCCTTGAACCATTAGCTTTCTGAATGAATACGAATGTGTGCAAGGGTATCTATTTATAGCATATGATTACATAGGGTTTAAGAGAAGAAAACTGGGCTTTTCCACCGATCCAGCTTGAAAAACAAACAACGAGCAATTTTTGCCTGCAGAAAAGCACAACAACACATAACAGAGGTGCAAGAGGCGCCTGTGCGCAGGATGCGCATGAGGCAGTCTCCGTGTGCGAATTCTTGCATTTTCGTCCCGTTTTCGATCGTTCTTCCGTCTGGAAACTCCTAGGAACTTGAAATGAGTTTTCTTAACTTTTTATTGTCTTCAAAAACCTTCTAAGAATCATTGATCTTCAATCTTCATATCCTTGATCCTTCATGTGATGTCTTGGTTTCTTGATTTACATGATTTCTCACTATAAAACCCTCAAAACACCTATGAAGTTGCATGATTTAGGATAAAAGTGAATTACAACGACTCGAGTGAAAACAATACAATATGTTCCTCAAAACATTAACAACTCCTCTAACTCTCATCTTATTTGTCTTCAAATGCAAAAAAAAGTACTAAAAACATAACCAAAATATCATATGATGCTTCGCCATCAGTAAGTCATAGGGTGAAAAAAGTAATTGTCTAATAATAGATACATACAATAAGTCAAGGCCCAAGCCCATAGTCGATCCCTAACCCTAAATTGTGATAGTTATTTTCTTACTCGTTATATAAAGAGGCGCCGTTGTATTTCATTTTATGTTTCATTGTTCTTTTTTGTTTTGTTATTTTTATTTCCATTTTATGTATCTCCCCTTCTTCATATTCTTTGTTTTATATTTTCTTTGTTACTGGGTATTCTTTGTTTTTCGACAATATTGTGATTTAGGAGACAATATTGTGTTTCACCAGTTTAATTCATTTTACATCCGATTTAACACTACCACAACCACCACCACTACCATAACCACCACAAATTTTGATAGTATTCACGATTTAATAACTTTACTAGATCAATTTTTTTTCCAGATCTAGGTAAATCCAAATCTTGCCCAAATTTTATAATGTTCGATAAAGTTGAAGGTGAAAATGATGATGTAGATGAAGATATTCTTATAAGCAAATCATCAATCTAACAAATCAAATCGACTAAGTACCAAAGGTATACCATCAATATTAAATCTTAGTTTATATTTCCTTTAATCTGAATGGAATTTGAACATTCAATTTTATAAAAGAAATGAATTCTTCATTTCATAAATAGTTATTTCTCTCATTTATTGTTCTTATTTCGATCTCTACTTTATTTATCTCTTATTTTTTTCTTCCTAGGCATGTTACATTTTCAACAATGAAGAATAACCCTTTTGGATAGAGCTGTAAAAAACGGGCTGGGCTAACGGGCCAGACCCATTAGTCCATTTTTGGGCCGGGTCAGACTTCAAAAAGTCGGGCCAAAAAGCAACCAGACCTTTTTGGCCCAACACATTCAGCCCAATTTAAAACACGGGCTAGACCGGGCTGGCCCATCGGGCTTCAGACGACTTTTGCACATCACTCTACTTGAACCTAGACTGATAGTGACCCGAACAGAAGTAGCCCATTTAAAATAAATATAAAAATTTTTTATTAAAAAAATTATTTTAGATCTTGCGTCAAAAGGAAATTATGAATTTTAGATCTTGCGTGAATGAAAAGTTTGGTTTGGTTCATGGAGGCTTTGGGTTGGACTCAATTTCAGAGGTTAGAGGTGTGAGTGGAAGTGAGTTTAATGCAAGATTGGTTAATGAAGTAAATGTTTATGACACTAGAGGATTTTCACTGCATAAATTAAAGGCAAAAGTTGTGAAAATTGAGGAACAGTATAACGGTGCTATTTCCATCAGTAAGGCTGATTTCAACCAAACGAAATATAACATTTCTGATTTTTTTATGGCTGATGACATGAATATTCATAATGAGGTATGCAGAAATTAGAGAAACATTTGGTATGTTTATTACAAATTATAAAAAAATATTTTGATATTAAAAATTTAAACGATTAATTTTTATGGATTTTCAAAAAAGGAATGAGGTATTTTGTTTTTGTTTACTGTGGTAAAGTTTTTTCAATGTTACTAACATAATTTTTGTCTTGAATCAGATGAATCAGAACTATGATGCAAGTGGATTTTTGAATGCTGACCGATTTAATTTCTTTCAAGATGTGCAACCCCTTGAGCAGGTAATGTTGTGTAAGTCATTTTTTAAACTGAATTTAAAAAAAAAATAGTATAGATACATCATAATTCTAGAAATCACCAGTATTTGTTCTTAGATAAAATTCAGACATTCTCTTTGATTTTTTTTTCCATGTTTTGAGATTTATTAACTAGAATGGTATCACACATCACACAATTGTTGGTTTTTTTAAAAAAAAAATTACAATCCCTTACACGATTAGTGAACTAGAATTAAAAAATTACTTTTATATACAATTTTCAATATAACTTAATACTTATTTACCTCATGTTTACATCTACCACTTTTGTTTTGCAACAAGTATTTAAATCAAAGTTCCTCACTTCTGACAAGTTATATAAAGTTGGAGATTTTATAAAAAAAAAAAAAAAAGTTGGAGATGATATCTCTACTCCAACTGAAATCACATCATGTGCATTGAACGACTTACAAATAAATTCAAACTGAAATTCTAAGAAAGCAAGTCCCTTTGGTCATCACACTCTCTCATTGAAACATGTTCGTTTTATGTTGTATTTCCGAAATAATTGACAAATTCTCCTATTAATTTAGAGCTAGAATTGATAAAAAAGAAGTATTTTATTACTTTTACATGTTATTATAGAAAAGACACCTAAGGTGCTAGCTCAGTAAGAGCTTTAGATTTGTGATGTTAGGACTTAAGTCCATGATGAGAACTCAACCCAAAAGACTAGTCCATTAAGTGGGAGAGTCTCATGATTTAAGTACCACGTCGAGCACTTTTATCTACTCGATTTGGGACTCCTAGCATTGTCACACCCTTTAGGAGTCGACGTCCACGACGACCATGAGGCTCTTCCACCAAAATGGACTAGTCTTTTGGGTTGGACTCTCCTCATTGGCTTAAGTCCTAACACGCGATCTCAATCCACAAAGTTCAAATCTCCTCAGAAACGGTTGTATTATTACCATTGGTGTCACTTTAATTAACAGAAGTTCTTATCGAAGATGATTTTTATCAAAAGTATTTGACCTAATTTTTTTCACTTCACCAGTTATATAAAGATGGAGATAATATCTATCCTCAAACTGGAATCACATCATGTGTTTTGAACGAGTCACCAATAAGTTCAAATCAAAACTCTAACCAGACAAGCATCATTGGTCATCATACTCTTTAGTTAAATCACATTTTTATTGTGTTTTATTCTTCTAATGATTGACAAGTTCTCCTATTATTTTAATATATTGAATTTGTGTTTAATATTTTATATATTTTTAGGTAGTTTGTTAAAAAAAGTATTTTTATTAATCTTCTAAAAGTTAGTGATTTTCTATTTAGTTTTTAACCTCTTCATATATAAGTGTGGAACTTTATTTTTATGCTTTGGAAAAGAAGAATTTCTAAAGTTTTTTTTTTTTGAAAAATAATAATTATTATTTCTGCTATAGTTTGTTTTGCTAAAATAATGCAATTGCTTGTGTGATATCGAGAATGGAGGAAATGAAAGATATTCAAATTTAGAATCATCTAATGGCTTCATGGGGGACAAAGTTTCTAAAGCAAGTACATGGGCTATTGATCAGGCAAGTCAACTTGTTAAAATAAATGTTTGTTTATTGAAATTAATTTTTGAAATACTTCTAACAAGAGGCTATTTTACCATATTTATAATGATGCACGAATTTGATATGATCTTATTGAACACTTGTTTGTAACTATGGAAGATTCACTGAATTGAGAAAGTTGTTATGTATCGTAGTTTGATGCATGTGTCATAGATTATTATGTGATGTATACTCCTTGCAAACTTGTGCTCCCTTTATATATCGGCTCGGCTAAGTTTATGTATTTGCAACTGTATACATCACATAGTAATCTACGACACATGCATCAAACTACGATACATAACAACTTTCTGAATTCACCGAATCTTCCATAGTTCCAAACAAGTTCCAAATAAGTGTTCAATAAGATCCATATCAAATTCGTGCATTATTATAAATATGGTAAATTAAAATAGCCTCTTGTTAGAAGTATTTTCAAAAATTAATTTCAATAAACAAACATTAATTTTAACAAGTTGACTTGCCTGATCAGTAGCTGATGTACTTGCTTTGCTTTAGACACTTTGTCCTCCATGAACCCATTAGATGGTTCCAAATTTGAATATCCTTCAATTCTTCCGTTCTAGATATTACAAAAGCAATTGCATTATTTTAGCATAACAAACTATATCAGAAATAATAATAATTATTTTTCAAAAAAATAAACTTTAGAAATTCTTCTATTTCAAAACATAAAAATAATAATAATTAAAAGTTTCACACTTATATATGAAGAGGTTAAAAACTGAATAGAACATTACTAACTTATAGAAAATTAATAAAAATACTTTTTTTTAACAAACTAGCTAAAAATTTATAAAATATTAAACACAAATTTTATATATTAAAATAATAGGAGAATTTGTCGATCTACGGTTATGATTAACTAATAATAATAAGTAGTATGGATACATGTGTCAAGTACAAGCTAGAATTCAGTTATATTTGAGGCAAAAAATGTTGTGATGTATCAAATGTCAGTTACATTCCAACATTTAATAAAAGAGTGAAGGTTGAACAACATATAAGTTTGAAGACTCGTATACTTAATGCCTTAAATATTCGGGGAATGTGGTATCATTCTCACTTAGATGATTTCTCTAGGTCCAATGGATCGATCCACATCACTATTAGCTCCCCCATAAATCCCAACGGTCGTAGCATAACCTGGTTCGACTTTGTGGTAGAAGAGCGAGTGGGAGAGATGTTAACATGTCAAATGTGAGTAAAAGTTCGACATTGAAAGCAAGAGTAGTTGTTGAGCAACATAAAATTGATATCACCCATATACTTAATGCCTTAAGGTTTAGGGTGAAGATGTGGTGTCAATATCACTTATGCGGTTTCTTTTAGTCTAAAGTGATGATCAAACTCAATGTAGAATCTCCCCGTAGTAAGAACATTATGGTGAACTACTTTTTTTTTTTTTAGTTTTTGGTTCATTATGTTTCATGAGAATTTTTTCATTCAACCTTTATTATTTTAAATTCCTCCACTTTTGGTCTTTGGTGGCAAGTGACAATGAAAAATTGAAGATGTGTTACGATGAAGTGATAAAATACATGCTTATTAGACATTAAAAAGTATTACATTATTTTAATTTACTCTAATTTTTGGTAAAATGGTTATCCAAAAATCCTCATCTCCTTCAACAAACTCATAAAATTACCAGCAACTCAAACTATTCCCTATACTCACACTGACAAAACACACAATACTTATTGTTTTCCCTTATCTTCTCTCATGTTCAAATTCCTTTTACAAATGCTTTCTTTTTTCTTCTAATTTTCTTTCTCTCTTCTCATGAAATGAAGGACTATAAATCTCCCTCCATGAAACCACCATGAACCAACCTTTTTGAACATGTTGTGCCTCCCCTTGACCTTATTTGACTATGTCACATAATTACAGACGCATAGATTCACACACTTGATTAAGATATGTCAATGTGTCAAGTGTTATTTAAAGTTCTATATTGGATGGAATAGTAGATTTTGAACAACATATAAGTGAGATGATCCATATACCTAATGCCTTAAGATTTTCTGGTGAAGGTTTTGTATTAACCTCACTTGTATGGGTTCTCTTAGTCAAATTTGATGATCGAACTTAGTGTATGAAAATGATAAAAGGCAGTCTGAGGGAGTGGCATTTGTCTCATAGTTCTAATATTGTTCGTGATATAAAGGAGGATAAGGATCGGTTGTTGCAACTTGATAATAAAGGGGAAGTGATGGGTTTAGATGATGTTCAGCAAAAGGAGTTATGCTCAATGTTTTCTTCGGTGTTATGCCTTTCTAAGATTTGGTGTAGTACTCAATGGCAAAAGGCGCGAACACTATGGCTCAAAAAGGGTGATGCTAATTATTAAAAAAAATCACAGTTTATGAGTTTAATGTTGATTAGAAAAAGGGGAAACATCATAATTACATTTGTTGCTAACATTTTGAGAATTGAAGGGGTTATAACAACACCAAAGAATCAGCTTTTAGTCATTTTTCAAATCATTTCTAGTCATATCCACTGGTGAGACCAAGTGTGGAAAATCGTTCTTTCAAGATCCTTAGTTATGGGGATGCGTCTCATCTAGAGGTTTCATTTATAGAGGAGGAGGTGAAGCAGGCATATTGTAACTGTGATAATTTCAAGAGCCTAGTCTTAGACGACAAAAAAATTGGGTTTGTAAAGGGCTTCTGGGTGAACCTTAAAGATGACATAATGAGGTTTATTTCAGAATGTTATTTGAAGAGTAAGCTATTGAAGGTTCTTATTAGACACTCATTGTGTTGATCCCTAAAGTGATCAATCCTTAGAAGTTAGCTGATTTTCGCCCGATTTATCTTGTTTGGTGTATGTACAAAATTCTAGCCAATATTCTGGTTAACATATTAAAGTTGGTCATTGGTAGTGTGATATCTTAAGCTTAATCGACTTTTATTTCGGGGAGACAAATTTTGGATGGTATAGTTATTGCAAATGAGGTTGTCGACGATGCCAAAAAAAGGAAGAAGGAAATGTTAATGTTTAAGGTCGACTTTAAAAAGTATTATGACTCTATTAAGTGGGGTTACTTGGAAATAACTATGGTTAAAATGTGTTTTTCTTACTGATGGAGGAAGTGGATTAGGGAATATGTTCATACATCTATTGATGCATAGGAGTTTGCGCTAAGGAGACCATTTACACCTTTTTTATTTCTTATAACAGTAGAAGGGATGAATGTGATGCTAAACTCATTAATGGAAACTGGGTTATTTAAGGGCTATGATATCGGTGTGGGGACTTCTTTCCACATATCTAATTTACAATTTGATGAGGATACACTGATTTTGTGAGAAAAAAGTTGGGAAACATTAGGGCACTAAAGGCAAATATGATTCTCTTCGAACTTCTCTCAGGGTTGGAAGTCAATTTTCACAAAAGCTTGCTTATGGGTGTTAATATGGCAGATTCTAGGTTATAATGAGCAATTATGTAACACCTTGCATTCAAACTTAATATGGAACAAAGTCGTGCCTCTCAAAGTGTTGTTATTTGCTTGGAGAGTTATTAATAAAATGATTCCATCAAAGGATAATTTGTGGCGCTGTGTAGTTACGTCGTGGAGTTGTTAAGCCTCAGTCTGACCTTATTGGCTATGTCACCAGATCATGGATGCAAAGAGTCACACATTTAAGGGATATGTCAATGTGTCATATTTGAGTTAAAGTTCCACATTAAATGCAAGAGTAGATGGTGAGAAACATATAACTGAAATGACCCATATACCTAATGTCTTGAGGCTTTGGGTGAGGATGCGATGTTAATCTGACTTTTGTGGTTTCTTTTAGCATAGTGTGATTATCCAACCCAGTTTAGGCCCCCCTGCAAGTTAAATCATTGTGATGAACTGTTTTGTAAGGTTTGGATTGTTGGAACAAAAGTGGTTTGTACAATTCCTCTAAGGTTTTGATGATAACAATGTATTAAAGAACAATTGGATATACTAATATTTGTTCATCAAAGTATTGAACATGTATTAAAGCATCAGAAGCACAAGATAAGCTTAAATGACTATGGTAGAAGATCTGAAGAAAGGTCAACCAGAAGTCAACATCTTGGATCAGAAGAAAGGGACACCTCTGATAAGTGCCAGAAATTAGTTAAAATGAATATTTAATTTAAGCACTTAAGTAGCTTGTTTTGCAAGTTATCATAGGAAAAGCTCATAATCACTGATTAAATGCCAAATTTTGCTTTTACTTCTTTCCCCATCCATTTGTGCAGGAAAATGCAAGCCAGGACATGATTTGAGCAAAGAAACATGAAGAATTGTCAAGGTGCCATCGCTACAGCGGAGGAGCTGGTCGCTATAGCGCGCCTAGGCAGGGAGGAATTAAGTTTCCATCGCTGCAGCGATGGATATGGTCGCTATAGCGACCAAAGGCGGTTTGAACCTCGTTTTGCTGACGTGGAGCAAACCCAATGGCCAAGAAACCTTTCATCGCTACAGCGACCAGCTCATCGCTGTAGCGAGCCTTGAAAAATCCAGACTATTTATAGCCTTTCAGCTCATTTTCAGAATTATTATTAGAGTATTATTATTACAGTTTAGTAATAGTTTTAGGATATAGTTTTAACATAATATAGGCCTAAGAGAGATGATCTTCATGGAGCAAGAGTGATTGAAGTGTGGAATCAATTAAGACTCTTTGGAAAATCAAGAACTTGGCTTTGGATCTTCATCTTCCTTCCACTTTTGTATAGTTGTCATGACAATGACCAACTAACCTTCCCTTGTTGGGATTGGAGGTACTCAATATAGCTTATTTGTAATCTTTGATTTTGCAAATATATGATTCTAGTAACTTTTGTGATAATTGGAGTTATTCTTGCTCTTCATTCTTATGCTTGATTTAATTGCTATTGACAAATACTTTTGAATCTAGGTTTAGAATAATCTTCTATCAAAATAAGAAATTCTAGACATGGAGTTGGGTTTTGATAATCACACAAAGTGTCGGAGCGTAAAGCTTTCAGATCGTTTAATAGATTGGGAAATCGTCGATTAAACGATACGATTGATCTCACGACGTCATTTGGACACGAATGACTTTGTCGAGTGATACGTGATAATTTCTCTAAAAAGCTAGAATTCATATGCATGATTATTAGAATACTTTCGAGGCTAGATTGACGAACTCCGATTCCAACGCTTTTATTCCCTAGTACTTGTCGCCTTATTTCCGCTTTTACATTCCAATAGTTTATAGCAAACAAAGTTATAAACTCTTACTCAAAATGATAACGATTGTTGAGCGGCTTGAGATAGCGCATTAGTCCCTGTGGAGACGATATATATAAAAATACTTACTTTTGTTGCTACCAACACTAATCCCTCGAGTCTTGTGGGACCCAAATGGGTGGCAATCTCTCCCTAAGAGTTTTAACGTTGTTGCATGTCCAAGATTGGATTGGAACCAAAACCTAGGTTAAGCTAGAATAGGCCTGTGTCATCTCATCTAAACGCTATTGGGTTAATGATAATGTAATATCCCGTTTAATATCCTTTAAGACTGCAGTGTCAGTTGTCGTATCAGGGGACGATTGTTTTAAATGAGGGCATAATTGTAATTGACGTATAAAAGCCAACCTTCATTTTTATTTCATTTTCCTCTTCACTTCATAAGTTGAACAAAACACACTCCCTCCTACGATCTCTATCCTCTCCCTCGACCTCCTCCTTTTCCTCTCAATTTATGCAACCGGTTACACCATCAAAAACTTCTGTAATTGGTTACACTGTATAGTGCAACCGTTTACCATGCTTTAAAAATGTCAAAAACTTGGCTTTCCTTGTGTAATCCATTGTTTCGGACAATACGGTCATAGTGTAAACAGTGGCAATATGATAACACCATAAAGAGTAATAAATATGTATGTATATGACTGGTATACTGGGAATATTACTAACCTATGAATTATGGGTATACATTGACAAGAATACTATGTCTATATGAAATTAATTGTATGCTAAGTCGTGTCAATCGATGTTCTACATCGATATTAGACTTCGAGGCTCCGCACTAGTATTGGACATGTATTTTTCCGAATGGAAACCCTGCACGGCATAATAGGAGTACCGACTCTAGCCTGATTGATAGGAATTTTAGTCGGATAATTAGAGGGATGTCCGAGACTACTCCGCTCGGTCATTCCATAAAATCAACTCAGATATTATTGTGTGATACACACTAACATTATCAATTATAAGCATGAATTATGATATGAACTATGATAATATACAGACGTGATCCTAGGTTTGCTCTAATCACTATTATGCTAGGATAGGTGGAGCTCACTGAGACATTATGTCTCACCCCAATCCTTTTATTGATTTCAGATACGCAAGTTGTGCAAGGCAAGGGTAAATTGGTAAAATTCATAAACAATACATTCATAGCTCTTATTCCTAAGGTGGAGAGTCCGCAAAATTATCAGATTTCAACCCCCATTTCCCTAGTTGGATGTCTGTATAAGGTGTTGGCTAAAGTTCTCGCCAATCGATTGAGATTAGTGATCAATTTTGTCATTTCCAGGGAACAATCGACTTTCATTCATGGTCGTCAGATTCTTGATGGCATTTTAATTGCTAACGAATTGGTGGATGATGCTTGTAAGATAAAAAAAAGAATTAATTATTTTTAAGGTCGATTTTGAGAAGGCTTTTGACTCGATGGATTGGAATTATTTGGATGCTCTTTTGTCTAAAATGAATTTCCATACTTTGTGGAGGAAGTGGATCAATGAGTGTATTAGCACTGCAACGACTTCTGTTCTTGTCAATGGCAGCCCGACAACAGAGTTTTCTTTCCAACGAGGGCTCCGCCAAGGGAATTCACTTTCACCTTTTCATTTCTTAATAGCGGTGAAAGATCTGAATGTTATGATGAAAGTCAATGTAGTCGAAGGTCTTTTTCTGATTATAAGGCCATGGATGCTAATGGTGTTTCGATATCCCATCTTCAATTTGCAGACGATACTTTATTGATCAGTGAAAAAAGATGGGCCAACATAAGATCTAAAAAATTCTTTTGATTCTTTTTTAGATGATCTCCGGTCTTAAAGTAAATTTTCACACAAACCAGTTGGTTGGGGTTAATGTTTCTAATATATGCTTGACTGAGGCTTTAGTGGTGTTGAAATGTATAATAAGATCTCTTCCTTTCTTTTATCCGGGTTTACCAATTGGTGGAGATTGTCGTAAAATAAATTTTGAGAACCCTGTGATTAACCATATTAAGTCTAGAATGTTGGCCTGGAAGATTAAAAGTTTATCTATAGGGGGTCGCTTGGTTCTCCTGAAGTCTGTGTTGTCCACTCTCCCGATCTAATTTCTTTCCTTCTTTAAAGCCCCCACAAATATCATTTCTTCTATCGAATCTATTTTTAATTGTTTTTATATGGGGGGGAGGGGGGGTTAAGGATTTTACGAAAATAACTTGGATCAAATGGGACACTATTTGAACGAAAAAGGAGTTCAGAGGATTGAGGGTTAGGAGAATTAAGGAATTTAATGTGGCTCTTTTGGGAAAGTGGTGTTGGAGGCTGAGGGAGGAAAGAGATAAATTGTGATATAAAATTTTAATGGCGTGTTATGGGGAGGTTGGAGGTAGCATCGATGTAGATGAAAGATTAGATTTGGTGTGGTGGAGAAATCTCTCCAACATTAGTGAAGGGGACGGTTTAGGGGTGGGGAATTGGTTCTTGGATAACTTATGTCGTTGTATCGGTGATGGGTCAACTACGTTGTTTTGGTGGGACCCTTTGTTGGAGGGGGAGTTTTAAATGATAGATTCATTTGTCTCTTTGAGTTAGCCGAGAATAAAATGTTTACTGTAACATCCCGATTTTTTAGTATTAGATTTATCTATTATTATTATTATTATTTATACATTATATTTGTTAATTGTTTATTAGATGTGTGATTGGTGGATTAATGAAATTTTAAGTGATTGGGGGTATTTTAGTCATTTTAGCATGAGTGGCATTTTTGTAATTATATTAGAACTAAAAATTTGAATTTTAGAGAATAGTGGTGTATAAGTAAAATGGGAGGCTTAAATGAAGTAAAAGTGTAGAGAAATAATTGTGAGAGTTAGATGTGACTAAACCCATTAGTGTGAGTAACCATAACCCATATTAGTGAATGTTGGTGAATTAGGTCACAATATTTCACAACTTTGGGAAGAGGCAAAAGGGAGAGAATAGAAGAGAAAGAAGAACTTGGAGAGAAGGAAGAGGGGAAAACACTAGAGATTAGAGATTCAAGCTAGGGAGCAACTTTTGGTGGAGAATTGAGGTAAGGGGAAGATTATTTTAACCAATTGGGTTTAATAAGCAAATGGGTAGTTTGAGTGTTTTATCTTATGGTTAATTTCATGATGTTGTTGTTAATTATGTCAAATTTGTGCTCTATTTTGATGGTTAATTGGATTATGTTAAAACTTGGTGAATTCATGTTTTGTTCATGTCAAAATACATGCTTTTTTATAGTAAAATGATAACTTGGTGAATATTGATGATTTTGATGAATAACATGATAATTGGATGATGTTTGTTGTTTAACAAGTTGATTTTGAGCATGAGCATGTGTTTTGTTGGAGAAATCATGGAGTTATGTTGAATAAGTTATGGTTTAAGTGAGTATTGCTATGTTCATGGGAAATTGCTTAATTAAGTGAATTAAGTAAGTTGTTGATGTGTATTTAAGTTGTTACCTTGCTTATATGAAAAGAATGAATGAGATTATGGTGATTATTGAAGTTTGTGGTGAATTGAGTTGTTGTTGTGATGTTTTGAGGAAATAGCTTAATTTGATGAAAATGAATAAATTGATGAGGAATTGAATAAGTTGTTGTTGTAATGATTGAATTAAGTGTTTATGAATATGTGTAATATGAAGAAAACATTGTTGTTGTTGTTAATCCATGTTGTTGTTGAATTGTTGGTAAAAAATATGATTTTGAGACGAAGTTTGAAATTAAGTGAAAACATGATGATTTTGATGGAAAGCGATTATTGATTAAGTTGATAAAGCTGATTTTGAAGCATAACTGAGTAAGAAATGTTGGATAAAAGTTTTTGATCGAATTTGGTGTGTTTGAGATCGAAAGGTGTCGTTAAAACAAGATTTTTCGCGCGAAACGCGAAAAATCAAATTTTACTGTCCTGGGAGGGACGCACGACTGTGCGCCCTAACCGCACGGATCGTGCGTAACTCTCGACGTTAGGGTGCACGACCGTGCGTGTCTTGTTTTGTCCCGAAAACTCGTTTTTTTCTCGTTTTTAAAGGTTCCAAGGCATGTGTTTGGCTCCCAAACCCCTAAACTTGATCAATGAGTGTTTAATTATGATGTATGAGGATGATTAACATGATGCATGATTAAAGATAACTTAGAATTGGAAAGTTGTGAATTAAACTTGTGAATCTATCTTTAATTGAGTCTTGGATTGTATGTGATCATGATAATTGGTTATGGGAGTGTGTATGATGTTGTAGCATGATTTATAAAGTGGATTAATGCTGGATTAATGTAACTTGCTTGAATTAATCATGAGATGCGAACTATTGTGAAGAATGTAAACATGTTGTTTATGATATGATGATTATATGCATTAGTATGATGAGATGATGAATGTTGTGGCTTAATGCATTAAAGTTGTGATTAATTGATGATGTGGTGATAACATGAAAGATGTGGATGTATTGGTTTGATAATGCAATTGATAGCCGTGATAGCCGCATGATTTTAAGATCATGATTTATAATTGTGTGCATTGTCAAGTCCATACGTGAACATCGATGCATTCATGGTCAGTCGATCGGTGCTTGATTTAAGATCAAGATTTATAGGTGCTTGATTTAAGATCAAGATTCATGGGTGCTTGATTTAAGATCAAGATTTATTGGTGGGTGGTTTAAGATCACTATTTATGGGGGCGTGATTTTAAGATCACGATGGTTCCACATGCATATAGAGTCTTGTTAGGCGCATTGCATGCACTTGAGTCATGCTTGATAATGTTTTGGTGTGAACTTGTGCATTTAAGTGGTAAATGTCTAATTGGTGAATGTGTGAGATTGTGAATGATTTATAGTTGAGTTGATGATGCAAATGAAGATGATGATCTTGTTGGTGATAATATGCTATGTATGCTTTAAGTACCTTGTTGTTAAAGTGTTGAAGAATTAACTGTTGGTAATTTATGAAGATGAGGTGAATGTGGTAAGATGATAACTAGACATATTAAGTTGAAATGCGATATAATTGTTGTTGATTGTAACCAGGCTTTATGTATGTTGAATGCTTATATGTTGTTGATGTTTTGCCTGAACTTACATGCGTTTATTATATCATTTTATTGAACGTATATCTTACCCTCTAGTGGCTTTGTTGTCGCCTCACCCTCGTGTTGTAGACTTGCAGGTTGAGGAGTAGATTTCTTGGTGAGTTGTGCTGAGGACGGCGTTATGTCTACTCCTTTTATTGCTTTTGAGGATGTCTAGATTAGATGCTCTGATCTAGGAGTTTTGGGGATTGTATTATCTTACTTGTTGAATATTTCATGACGATGTATTTATTTGAGATTTTTATGATGAGACCCCGAGATGATATCATGTTGAAATGATTATTTTCCGGTGTGCTGTGATTATTGTTGATGATATTTTTATTATGAGAAATTTGTATGAGTTAAATGATGATTTGTAATATCCCGATTATATGAAATTGTATGATTTATCGTTTAATTAGTAGTATCAGGGATCAAGGTCTTATAGTTACAATTTTAGAGATGTACCTTTTAGGTTTTGTGGGCGGGGGGGGGGGGGGGGGGTAAGATATGGAAACGTGGAAGTGGCATAGACGTTTATTAGCTTGGGGAGGAAAAGGTAGGAAATTGGTAATTTAATTTCATTTTATCTTCTTAAAAAAATGTCCACCAATTTTTCCTTATTATACAGTTTCCTATTAAACGGTTTTTTTGCATTTAAAATAAACAAATATTTAACATAAACACTATACTAATTTTGATATTTTAAAATTTTATACTTTATAATATTTGGACATAATGAAATATCCACAGCGATCACAATGCAAATATTAAACAAATTTTGCATATAAAATATCCATAGAAACACTATATTAATGTTAGTATTTTGAAAATATTTAAGAGTTTTTAAAATTTTATCATATATAAACACATAAAAAACGCAATTGTGCAAATTTCTTTGCATATAAATTAAACAAATAACAATAATTTTTATTTGATATTAAAAAAAAAAAAGAGTGTTACGTCCATATATATTCCCGAGAAAATATCTCTTATAGAATTGAATTCGACGTAGAAAACGTAAACCCAACAACAGTTCAAAGGGAAAGTGCTTCTATACCCATCGGTAATGGACGATTCAGTTTCGCCATCGCAAAACTCCAATGGTTCCGTTCGCAGCTGTGATCTTGTTCCTCCACAAACGCCGGTAACGTTTAGCTTTATTATCACAGATTATTATCATGAAATTGAAATTAGGGTTTTTTATTTTCTGATTACTATATTTGTTGCTGTTAAATATGTTTTTAGACTTTCTAAATTTAGTTATTACAAAAGTTTATTCAATTTTGGTCATAAGACTACATGCAACATTTTTTTTGTTAAGAAGTCAAACTAACCCACCAAAGTTGACACTGATACCGGAAAAAATCGAACCTGAGACCTTGAGAGACACTTCAAGGTCTCAAACCAACACGATCAGACCAACCCAGTGGGTTTAGATGTACTATTTTTTAAGATTTAAAAACTCAATTGGGTCCCTAACAATTTGTTTGCGGCGGTACGATTAAGCCCCGGCATTACTAATTAGTCTGTAGTAATGTTGAATTATTGTAAACAGAAGGACTGATTTATTCCGTGACGAAAATGTGAGGGATTAGTTTGGTATTATGTTGTCTGTGAAACTGAATTGGGCTGCGAGAAAATTGTAAGGGACCAAATTGGGTCTTTATTCAATTATTTTATTTTTTAAATAAAACATAATTAAGGACTAGTATTGTAGAAAATTTTGTAGGAGCTAAATTAAAAAATTAGTAATTTTAGAGTGATTAAAACTAATTTCTATATGATGATTCTTTCATTAATTAATGGATGTTATTGTGATAAGGTTGCTGCTGTTGGAGACAAACCATCTATGAAGAAAAATGATTGTGACAAAGAGGATGTTTCTGTTTCGCAAACTAAAACAAAGTGTTTTGATATTTGCACCCCCAGCCCCAAGCAAGGTGGAAGTGTTCCTCTTTTGAAACCATCTTTGTTTAAACAAAACAGAGAAAAAAGGAAGGAAAAGAACCAAAGTAGCGAACGAGTTGAATTAAGACCTGGGATGTTTCATTTGAAGGGTTACATTTCGTTAACCGATCAAGTTAAGATAGTGAAAGTATGTAGGGAATTAGGGTTAGGTGATGGAGGATTTTACCAACCTAGTTATGAGGGTGGGGCTATGTTGAAATTGAAAATGATGTGTCTCGGTAGAAATTGGGATCCTCAGACAAGTAAATATGAATATCAGCGACCGTGTGACGGGTCTGTTCCCCCGAAAATTCCTGATGAATTCCTGACCTTGGTTCACTCTGCAATCAACGAGTCACATTCCCTAGCTAAATCTTCCAACTCCAAACCGATTCCCTCCATCTCTCCAGACATTTGTATTGTCAATTATTACGCTAAAAACGGTCAACTTGGTCTTCATCAGGTAAGTATATTACTACATTCTCAGTGTTGTCAAACAGCTGCTATGTAATATAGCACTATGGCGTAGCAGAGTTCGAACAAATTACATTTATTTCGCAAGACGCAATTTAATACAAAGTGTTGGCAAGTAGTGCCTATAGTGATGCTATAGCACTGTAGCATGACGGAATTTGAATCTGTCATTTTCTGCAATGTGCCATTGACAGCACTGTATCCACATTTTACATTCTAAATCTTGACTGAGTGGTTGAGTTTGCTTGCTTGCAGGACAAGGATGAAAGTGAACAGAGTATCGATGCAGGCTTGCCGGTGGTGTCATTCTCTATTGGAGACACTGCAGAGTTTTTGTATGGTGATGAAAGGGATGTTGACAAGGCAAAGAAAGTTCTTCTGGAATCTGGGGATGTTTTAATATTTGGTGGAAAGGCTAGAAATGTCTTCCATGGAGTTACTGCTATTCATACAGAGACTGCCCCTAGCCGCTTGCTCGAAGAAACTAATCTCCGTAAACCTGGCCGATTGAATCTTACTTTCAGACAGTATTAAATTAAAAGTCCGCCATATTTTGACTATCATAGACTAGTCAATTTTATGGGGCAGGGCTTGTAATGCTATGCTATGCTATGCTAATTTTGTATCCATTTTGTGTTCTCTGGCTGTATTGTTTCTCACTTTTTAAAAATCTTGTATTCTTCAGTGACAATGACTGTCTAATTATGAATGAATATCACTTTATCACATATCCTCTCGCTTATTACTTGAATTATGAAACTCTGCCTTTATATGTTAGACTGTAAATCTAAGGTAAGTTCTTTCTGATGTATTTTTTATGCATTGATTGTTAAGGATTCCCATTAAATACAAAAGTAAGTTCTACTATATGCTATGTGTGAATTGGCTATGAAGGATAACCGTAGATTCAAGTATTTTTTTTTTTTGTCTTTTGAGGAAACCGTAGATTCAAGTATTGTTCACGGTTATAACATCAGCACTAAACTAGGTCTTTCCTTTAATTTGAACTGTATTTTATTCAAAGGACAGAGAAAATATATATATATATATATATATATATATATATATATATATATATATATATATATATATTTTTTGCATAATATAAAGGCCTTTTTGATTGACCACAATCCTTGCAAAACTTGATAAATAATATTATTCAAAGACATTTGATGTCAGCTTCACTTTTAATAATTATTTTAGTTTGTTGTACTTGAATTTGGGTGGATCATGCGTTTTGTTTTCTTTACATTGTTCTTATTTAAGCTTTGCCAACAAAAATGATAATTTGTAACTCAGGTCATTGGTTTTTGTTGAACTTCAAGGACAAACAATTCAAATTTTATTGGAAAGCTTCCATCATCAATTATTGGTATATAATATTTGATCACCACATGTGATACAAGAACCAATTTAATTGGTTAACTCAGAAAGGACATTTCATAATCCAACCTGTTTCAGGTGATGGAAATGAAAAATAACTAATTATCTGCACTACTGAGAGTGACTTTTCTAAGTGATGAAAACCCTTGTTTTTTCATCTGATTTCTTAGATTAAAAAATTAGCTGCGGTAACAAAAAGTTAGTGTAACTATCACCATTAAGAAATCTCTTACTCTTAGCATTAGTGCATGCATGGATGAGAGAAAACCTATGGCATTCTGTAATGGCACTGGTTCATATTACATAGAGGAGGAGGGCTTGATTGGTCTGGTAGTGGCTTTGGTTCCAACAAGAACCTTCTGGGTTTAGAGCTCTGTTTGATGCTCATGTTGGTTCTGATGGTTCTACATGTTCAGTAATCAGTAGAGCTCCAACGTGCTAGTTTTAGTCGTGGTGGTGTTAACGTAGGTTCTTCTCCTGGTTCTGTCGTGCCCTCTTTAGCCCTTGTAAATCATTTCTTTCCATTCTTTTGTATATAATTCCCCAACAAAAGTTATTTGCTTCGAAACAATATTTGTTTGTAAAAAACAGAGAATGGAGGATGGGAGAGAACCAAAATAGCAAAGGAAATTGAATTAAGACCTGGGATGGTTAATTTGAAAGGATACATTTCGTTAAGCGATTAAGTTAAGATAGTTAAACTATGTAGGGAATTAGGGTTAGGTGATGGAGGGTGTTACCAACCTGGTTATATGAGGATGCGACTATGTTGTATTTGAAAATGACGTGACTTGGTAGAAATTGGGATCCTCAGACAAGTCAATATGGATACCAGCAACCGTTTGATGGGTCTGTTCTGCCGAACATTCCTGATGAATTCTTAACGTTGGTTCACTCTGCAATCGGAGATTCACATTTCGTCGCTAAACCCTCCAACATTTCGTAGCAGAATTCGAACAAATTGCATTTGTTTTGCAATCGAAATTTAATACAAAGTGTTGGAAAATATTGGCTATAGCCATGCTATAGCACTGTAGCGTAGTGAAATTTGAACAAACTGTTATTTTTTGCAATGTGCGATTGACAACATTGCATTTACATTTCTTATTTGGTTTCTTGACTGACTGATTGACTTATGTTGCTTGCAGGACAAGGATGAAAATGAACAGAGTATTCTTGAGGGATTCCCGGTGGTATCATTTTCTATTTGAGAGACTGCTGAGTTTTTTATGGTGATGAAAGGGATGTTGACAAGGCAAAGAAAGTTCTTCTGGAATCTGGGGATGTTTTAATCTTTGGTGGAAAGGCCAGAAATGTTCATGGTGTTAATGCTATTCTGCCAGCGACTGCTCCTAGCTGCTTGCTCGAAGAAACTAATCTCCGTAAACCTGTCCGATTGAATCTTACTTTCAGACAGTATTAAATTAAAAGTCCGCCATATTTTGACTATCATAGATTAGTTTGAAACCTGTTTAGTCAATTTTATGGGGCAGGGCTTGTAATGCAATTCCATGCTAATTTTGTATCCATTTTGGGCTCTGTATAGTTTCTGACCTTTTCAAAAGCTTGTATCCTTCAATGACAGTGACTGTCTAATTCTGAATGTATTTCACTTTATCGCATATCCTATTGAATTATGTAGATGTGCGTGCGCTTTCTTAAGTTAATCTTGTCAATCCGAGGTAAGTTCTTTCTGTTGCATTCTTTGTGGAATGACTGTTAAGGATTCCCATTTGATAGTTGATACAAGGTAAGTTCTAACCAGTACTATGCGTTAATTGGCTGTTAGACCAGATACAATGGGAGTGTTGAATCTGCCATTCAACTGTTGAGAAATGTAGTGGAATGCTGATGTGGAATGGAAGGTGTTGAATGCATTCAACATGTTTAATTGCTGACGGGTGGGTCCTAGAGAAGCCACGCGGCGCGTTTTTGTTGGAAGAGAGTGCGCGTGGAGCCCACGCGCTAGACAGCAAAGAGAGAGAAGATGCTATTTGGATAAAGGAGTGACACGTGTTTGATTTTGATTGGCTTGCTGGATTTTTATTATCTTAATAATTTCAACTCAATTATTTCATTGTAAATTAATTTTAAAAAAAATTACCAAAATTCATGATTTTTTTTCCTCTATGAATAGAGACTTGGTTCATTTGATTTGGACACAGAAAAAAAAAACAAGTTTTTCAGTATCTTAATCTTATTATTATCCTTCTATTAGTTATCCTTTTGAAGTTTTAAACTTCTTTGTAGTGAAATGGAATAATAATAATTTCAACACCCAGAATTCTTCTAATTATCCATTTAGCTACCAAAATCCCAACAATTATCAACATCCAAATCAATTTCCAAACCAACGTCCTCAAAACATGCATAATTTTGGTTTTGCACCAAATTTCAACCACCCATCCTCTGTTCCAAACTTTAATCCATATTATGGATCTATGATGGAATATCCATCTCAAACACCCCCGTTTAATGGTTATATGCCAATGGGGAATGAAAACTTTTCGAGTGTTGGTGCACCTGAATTTCCTGAATTTTCAACACAAATAACTCTTGGTGGCATGACAAGTGCTAGTGAAGCACATATGAGCAAAGTTTGGAATGTTTCGCGATTGAAGATGATTTGTATCGTACTAATTAAGTTACTTGTGTGTTGTGTGCTTAGTTTGTTGTATTACATTTTAAGTTATTTGTGTGCCGCGTGTTTAGTTTATTGTTTTAAGAAAATAAAAATATATTATTTAAATAAATTTTGTTTTTACAAAAACACTAAAAAATAATATTAATATTAAATAAAAACAAAAATAAATACTCCCTCCGTTCCTTTTTAAGTGTCTCTTTTAAAGAAAATTTTTGTTTCTAATTAACTGTCACTTTCAAAGTTCAATGCAATATTAAATGTTGTTTTACCAATATTACCCTTAGTTATTTATTGCGGAGAGAGAAATATATGAAATGAGATATTAAATGAATAAGGTCATTACAGTAAAAGTATAACTTATTGCATTAAAAGTAGTAACATTTATTGATTGTCTTGGTTTGTGTAAAATGTCAAAAAGTGACAATTAAAAAGGAACGGAAGTAGTAATAAATTATTTAAATAAATTATTTAATTGATAATTGTAATTTTATGTAATTATAAAAACAAAAATATAATATTAAATAAGAATATGAAATAAAAAGTGGTGGGGTAGAGTGTTGAATGAAAAAGTGGTGGGGTAGAGTGTTGAATGAAAAACCATTGGAGGGTATTTGTTGAATGAGTGTTGAATTATTATATGGAAGAGAGAGATAATGATGTGGAGTGTTGGGAATTGAAAAAGTGTGTGTTGAAGGAGTGTTGAATGTATTAACCATTGTAAATGGTCTTAAGGATAACTATAGTTCCTAGTATTGTTCACAGTTATCACATTCGGTTAAAAATTGTCTAAACACTGTGTTTCCATGAACTTTAAGATTTCTGATATGATTGATTAGTTCTCTATAGTATTTGAAAACATGAATCAATCAGAAAAGCATATACAGACAAGAGTAAAAAACAGTAATTTTTTTTTTTTTGGGGTACAAATGAGTATCCCACACAGATCATTTTGGGTAAGCAAAGCTTTGGTTAGCAATGCTTGGCTCAACCACAGAATGTAACCTATAAAATATAATTACAGTATGTTCTTCTGAAACAGTTTCTTGTCCTAAAATCAAGTTTGGTTTTCCAAGTTGTTCAGTTATTCACTTTCTGAGTTTAACTGCTATGTGGTTGGCTTGAGCTATTTGTCTTCCTCCAATATCCTTACTTACCTTACCCTTCCTACTTTTGCTCCTATATATAAAATTAAAAAATAGAAAATCATAAACATCAAGGAGACCATTAAATCCTACAATTTAGATAGGTTATTCCAAATATAACTTTACTCTTGGGGAATGGAGAAATTCATTTATATGAGAAATATGTTTTTCTACTAAATATAAAATAATGGTATAAACCAACGAAAGTTGGATCTAATGGAAGAGATTAAACTTACATGATATGATGAATCAAAGTTTCTTTCAATCACAATTAAGAGAGATATTCATAGTCAATGTCTTAATACCACAAATAAGATACGTTCAATGGAACAATTAATTAATTTATACAGAGGAGGGGCTAAACCCCAAAAAACTTCACACAAACACTCGGCGGAGAAAAGTGAAGAAGTTGCAAGCCCTCAAAAACTCAATTCATTGTTTATTTGAAATGGAGTGGAGGTTGTCAACGAAGGTTGACTCAGTTGAAAAAAAATTGATTCATATGCAATGTTACGAGTTCAACTATAGTTATCAATGTAAAAACCTCTTTAATAAATCATTTTTAAATACTATTGTTAACGTTTACTGAACCTTGTAGCATGATCGCCCTAACCCGATGAGCCAGAGCTCACCTCACCCAAACTTTCATCTACCAAAAAATAGTGGATGTTTTTGAGATATAAATGGTGTACTTTGACCAAGCGTTGAACAATGTAAGAACTTTGAAAATAAAATCAAAACAATGCTGAAACCAAACCAAACTAAATTACAGTACGTGTATGGTGACGTTATTAAACTAATAAAATATGGCAATGTCATAATGGCACGTGTTGAATGTCAAGATTCAAACAACAACAACATCTCCTCTAGATCACAACTTCGGTACCCATTAATAAAAGGTGGGTAAAACAACCCATGCTGAGTTGACACCAATCAAAGTTATTTATTTGTTTTCTATTATTTTTAATGTTATATAAATACATTGTTTTGATTGGGCCAACTCAGAATGAGTAGTATTACCCATCTTTGGATAAACAAGAATTTGCCACGCTTAATATCCTGTATGGGCTTTGTTTCACGAATGAAAAAAATTATTTTCAGGAATAACAGTTTTAAGAAATAAGAATAGGAAGCTTAATCCTGGGTATTTTTAAAAAAAATGTATTTTGTTCATATTTATCATATTTCTGATTACTTAAAATTTTTCCTACTTTCATGGGAATGTTTTATTCCTTCTCATTTTCTTAGGAATGAAAGTATAGGAAAGTGAAAGTTATTTTATTCCTAAAAATGCTATATTTCTAGGAATAAATTTTCTAACTTTGTACCAAACACAAGAATCTATCTTCGTAACCTCCGTATTCCTGAGAATAATTTTTAAAACCATGAAACAAACACCCCTATGTGTGCGTTTGTTTAAGGAAAAAAACTAAACTTTATTAAAAAAAAAACCACTTTGTCATTTTTAAGTAACAACAATAATCCCATGGGTCCTTTTAAAAAAACAATAATCCCATGGATGCATTTGTTTTTAGGTTTAGTCACTACATAAGTTTTAATTTTTGTCTCAAATTTTTCAAAAAAATAAAAATAAAAAAGTTTTTTGTCATGTATATTAGAAAAATTCAGGACTAAAAATAATACAAAAAATTAGAAACTTAACTGAAAAATCACGAGTGTTCTAGAGACTAAAACCAAATATAATCCTAAACTTTAATCAATATGTTAAAAGAAAAATCACAATAATTTAAAATGTAAATTAAAGCGATAACAAAGAAAATAAAAATTGACAATAGCTATATAGAAAAGTTGGGCACAACGCATTTTAAAAAGTAAATTTTATTCATGATTGATTGTATACTAAATAGACAAATATTGTCTTTTCTAATATAAACAAATAAGTTATTTGTAAGAAACTAATTATATGTTTAATTTGTTTCTGACTATTGTTTTGAAAAAAAATTATTCTTAAAAAGGTTTTCTCTATATTTGTTGTTGAGACTGAAAGTGTCAAATTAATACAAATATATCTATCAGTCATGTAATATTTTTTCTATTTTCTTATTTATGCTAATTTTGAACAAATATACTTGTTTGGGGTACCTAAATATTTTTTGTCTGGGGTAGCTAAGTATAAAAACATACCAATCCGTTCAAAAATAATATTATTTTTGGGGTAGCCTTGGCTACCTCATGATCTCGAAGGGCTACGCTCCTGCCTAGTCCTACGTATCCATAAGGATCTTAGGGAATCATAGTTATGTAGTTCTGTTTTGTTTAGTACGCCAGTCTCACTGCTTGAGCGTGGGGTGTATTTATAGATGTAGCAGACAACATTTTTTTCTATTGTTAAGGGAGCCTCACTCTTGGATATATGTTGTGTTTGTTATACTAGTTGGTGTGGTAGTTCTTATCTTATAGATGGTGGCGAGCTTATCGTTATTGGTTGTTCTTATCTTATGGGTGGAAGGTTTATCTGACCTACTCGCCTCTTAAAAGTCATATTCTTATGACGATCTAGAACTAGTTAATATATTTAAAAAAAATGATCTTTTGGATAGTAAGTGATGTATAATTTAGGCAAGTGCACCAAATCGTACCAAGTAATAAAGTAGTAAGTTAATCGTCTCCACATGAATTGTTGTTCAACTCGGTAATTAGCGGAACTTATTTAGAAAAGCAAATAAAGAGATCGGGTGGTTGATTCAGATGCTTAACGGTGATTAGGGAATCCTTGAATCCCCCTTTCGTCTGTGTTGTAAATTAAATTAAGAAAGCATTCGTTTATAACTTGCCTTATGTTTGGATTTAAGAAAGTAGAACATAACCCCGTTAAGGTTCTGTGGACATAACTTTCGCTAAAATTCGCCCTTGCAAATTATGAAGGTCCTGAAAGATGAGTTATAGCCCTATATTCATAATTAGATTCAATTATATTAGAAACTAAGCAATTCATTACTGTCTTGTTCGAATGGAGGCGAGGGTTGTCAAACCTAATATTGCTCCACCTATGATTTTGATAAAAGCGGACATATACAAATTAAATCAGACTTTAGATTATAAACTGAATAAAAACTTTTTAATCGAATCCAGCAAATAAGAAGGGGTCCATTGTGGAACCCTAATCAAAGAAATTTAGTTGCTCATGACAACCGACATCATTAGAAACAATAGAAAAACATACCCTAGAGAGAACAAGTGGAGGATGGAGATCCTCTGCCTGGACGCTCCTAATGATTGACCCTTGCCTTGTACTGCTAGCTTTCTGAATGAATAAAATAGTGTGCAAGGGTCTCTATTTATAGTGTGTAACACCCTAACCCTTAACCGCCGATTATTAACTTTAATAAAGAAAACGTTAAGGCCATAGGAAGTTACAACATTAATAAAACTCAATTTCATAAACATCAACACATAATCAAAATATATTTGATTCTCAAACAGCAGCGGAAAAATAACAAACAATTGCTTATAACCAAGCACTGCATATATTACACAAAAATATATACATAAGATTTTCAAAAGAGGCAATTCAACAACATTGACTATTGCCAAATCTTTACACAAACATTCAGATACCCCAAATTGGTGTTACAAATATCAGAGCCCTAGACTCTAACTAGGATACAACACCTAGTACCAAAAATGTAAGGATAGCTAAGCTATGCCCTCACCACTACAAAAGCTCCAAAACAGCAAAGGGCTATTCCTCAACGATAGCCTCGCCAACCTGATAATCTGGATCCCCAAAGATCCAGCAAATAACACATAACAGAGAGTGTTAGCATCACAGCCAATAAACATGTATAAATAACACATTATTATACATAATCATAACACAACACGTAAGCAACAATGCACAAACTCATCAATGACAATTACCACTTAACAACCATTATGCACACATAATGTCACAAAGCTCATCGATAACAATTAACACTTAACAACCATTATGCACACATAATGTACAAAAACTCATCAATAACAAGTATCACTTAATCACCATTATACACACATAATTCCTAAATGAACACTAAAGTCACAAAGGATACATGCCTCAAAATGCATTCTCTAATGCATGTGGTACCAAATCATTTCGGATAAACTTATATCCTTATCAAGCTCTCTTGATAACCACGCTCTCATGGATTTCATATCCGCTCCGGATATCATCAAATAATGAAATGCATGATGTTTCACTTAGCAAATATATGATACTCTTATCACTATACTTACTAACACAACTAATTATCAGCTCTCTGATAATCATCATAACAACAACAAACACAAACTACACAACTAATTATCAGCTCTCTGATAATTATCACAACATCAACAACAACAACAAACACCACTACTAGGCTCTCATGGCCAAATCATAAGACACAACATGAATATACTCACCAAGTTCAACAATCTCAACTTTACTTGAACAATTACTCTTTAGGAAGCACTAAGAATAAGTTAAAATGGTGGGCAAGGTTTCCAAAACATATTTTAAGAATGCAATAGCAAAAAGCCATCCCCGCGCGCACCAGGACCCTCAAAACAGCTCAACGAAGTTGGCAAGTACAGGGCTGGTCGCTACAAGCGAGCCCCTGGTCGCTACAAGCGAGCCTGGTCGCTACAAGCGCCAGTGTGGTCGCTACAAGCGCAGATAGGCAGGGAATTATCCTGTCTGGTCACTACAAGCGACCATCCGTCGCTACAGCGACCATATCAGTACACAGTCATGTAAAAATGTGATTTTTCCACCATTTTAACCCATTCGAGGTTACCCAACTTCCAGAACATGTTAAAAACAACTTTCCATCACAAAACATCATTTAAAAACAATCACAAGCAAGGCTTGTATCTAGCAAAGAATTTAGGGTTTAAAACACTAAACTTTTCATAACTTTTCTTATGAATTCACAACACAATAACTTCAACAAAACATGCTAGCAACATCACTTAGCATTCAAGCAAGCAAAACATAATCATTAACAACTTTAAAACCATAAAAACTTCTATCAAAAACCTAGACAAAGTGAGGAGAAGTTTGGGATGGAGAAATAGACATTCTCCCCTTCTCAATCACTTGTGATCAAGTAATACTAACTCTCTTACCTTCTCAAAATCTCTAGCAACTCAAGCTTTCTCCTTGTTCACTTGCCCTAGCTTTTCTCTTTCTCTTCTCCTTCTCTTCTTCCACGTTTTCTTCCTCTCCAAAAGCAATGAATAGTGTTTCAAAAAGTTTTGTGATAATCTCTTATAATCCAATCCAATCAATCTTGGCCATCCTTCCTTACTAACTCTCAAGGACTCATCCTAGCCTTTCAATCCAATCCAAGCTCACTACTATCATATCCACTTGATCATTACTAATACTCATAAACTTAAAAGCCCAATACTATTCACCCTCTTGGCCCAAAACTCTAAAAACTCGATTACGAACTTATCTTCGCGATAACTAATTATTCCTCGATTACTAGAAAATATATTTAAATGCAAATCCATAAAATAAAATATATAAAAATATAATATACGAAAATAGGGTCGTTACAACTCTACCCCCCTAAAAAGAATTTTCGCCCTCGAAAATACCTGAAAACAACTCTGGATAGGAATCCCGCATCTTGCTCTCGAGCTCCCACGTCGCATACTCACCGGCTGGGCCTCCCCAAACGACTTTCACCGATGAAATCTCTTTATTCCTGAGCCTCTTCATCTCTTGTCCTTCAATCCTCAAGGGTACCGTTGCAACCGTTAAATTCTCTCTCACTTGTATCTCGTCCGACTCAATCACATGTGACGGATCCGATACGTATTTCCTTAATTGAGACACGTGAAAAACATCATGTAGGTTCGACAACGACGGCGGTAACGCAATCCTATACGCCACCTTCCCAATCCTCTTCAAAATCTGATATGGACCAATGAACCTCGATGCTAACTTCTTCGATTTCAAAGCTCTTCCAATACCCGTAGTTGATGTAACTCTTAGAAACACATGATCTCCTTCTTGAAATTCTATATCCTTTCTTCTCTTGTCGGCATAGCTTTTCTGGCGACTCTGCGACGCTCTCATCTTCTCTTGGATCATCTTGATCTTCTCGGTCGTTTGTTGCACAATCTCAGGTCCAAGTACCACACTTTCTCCCGATTCAAACCAACACAAAGGTGTCCTACATCTTCTCCCATACAACGCTTCAAAAGGTGCCATACCAATGCTCGAATGAAAACTGTTGTTATACGTAAACTCAATCAATGGTAAGCAAGCTTCCCAACTCACTCCTTGTTCCAAAATACACGATCTTAACAAATCCTCCAATGATTGAATCGTCCTCTCCGACTGACCATCCGTCTGCGGGTGATAAGCAGAACTCATCCGCAACTTAGTCCCCAACGCCTCTTGCAAACTTTCCCAAAACCTTGAAGTAAAACGGGGATCTCGATCTGATACAATACTTGACGGAATTCCATGTAATCTCACGATTTGCTCAACATAAATCTCAGCCAACTTTGGTACTAGCATACCGGTCTTGATAGCTATGAAATGAGCAGACTTTGTTAACCTGTCGACAACTACCCAAATCATATTGTTACCTTTCGACGTCTTCGGCAAACCGCTTACAAAATCCATCGCAATACTATCCCATTTCCACTCTGGAATAAACATAGGTTGCAATAGCCCCGACGGCTTCTGATGCTCCACCTTGGACTTCTGACAAGTCAAACACGCGAAAACAAACTCGGCGATCTCTTTCTTCATCCCTTGCCACCAAAACATTTTCCTCAGATCTTGATACATCTTAGTAACACCAGGATGAATACTTAAGTTGCTTCTGTGACCTTCCTCCAAGATCATCCGCTTCAACTCAGGCACATCAGGTACACATAACCTTCCTTGACACCTCATCACGCCTTTCTCATCGATCTCAACATTTACCTTTTTCCCTTGTTCGATGAGCGTCTTAAGCTTCATCAATCTCACATCAGACTTTTGCTTTTTCACAACCTCTTCAAGAAAATCATTCGTCAATCTCAACATTCCTAGCTTCACGCTTCTGGTTGTCCTTTCACAAACCAAACTGAGGTCTCTAAACTCTTCAATCAATCTCAGTTCCTTCGCCATCAGAGAAGACATATGCAGTGACTTCCTACTCAACGCATCGGCTACCACATTAGCCTTACCCGGGTGATAACTCAACTCAAAATCATAGTCCTTAAGAAACTCTAACCATCTTCTTTGCCTCATATTGAGCTCCTTCTGATCAAACAAGTACTTCAGACTCTTGTGATCGCTGAAAACCTCGAATCTTGACCCATACAAGTAGTGCCTCCAAATCATGCGTAGGATAGTTCCTCTCATGAATCTTCAGCTGCCTTGATGCATAAGCAACGACTTGTCCCCTCTGCATCAACACACCACCTAGACCCATCTTCGATGCATCACAATAAACCACGAACGGTTCCTTCGGATTTGGCAGAATTAGCACAGGTGCAGATGTCAACCTCCTCTTCAGCTCTTGGAAACTCTGCTCACACTTGTCATCCCAAATGAAAGCTTGACCCTTCCTAGTCAACTGTGTCAACGGCAACGCCAACTTTGAAAATCCTTCGATGAACCTCCGATAGTAACCGGCCAAACCAAGAAAACTTCGGATCTCAGTAACAGACTCCGGCGTTCCCCAATCTTGCACGGCTTCTACCTTAGCAGGATCCACTGCTATACCACCACTTGAAATAACGTGACCCAAAAAGCTAACTTCATGCAACCAAAATTCACACTTAGAAAATTTTGCATAAAGCTTCTTCTCGCGCAACACTTCCAACACAATTCTCAAATGCTCGGCATGTTCCTCTTCCGTCTTCGAGTATACCAAAATATCGTCTATGAAGACCACCACGAATCGATCCAAGAAGGAATGAAATATACGATTCATATATTCCATAAACACTCCAGGTGCATTAGTAACTCCAAAAGGCATAACAGCATACTCGTAGTGACCATACCTTGTCCTGAAAGCAGTCTTCGGTATATCCTCCGCCTTAACTCTTATCTGGTGATATCCCGATCTCAAATCAATCTTGCTGAACACACAGGCTCCCACTAATTGATCCATCAAATCATCTATCCTCGGAAGTGGATACTTGTTCTTGATAGTTGCTTTATTCAACTGACGATAATCAATGCACAAACGCATACTACCATCTTTCTTCTTTACCAACAGAACCGGCGCACCCCACGGCGATACACTCGGTCTTACAAACTTTTTCTCTAACAATTCTTCCAATTGTTCCTTCAACTTTTCTAGTTCGGCAGCTGACATACGATACGGTGCCATCGAAATTGGACTAGTACCAGGTACTATGTCTATTGCGAATTCAACCTCTCTCTCGGGTGGTAAATCCAAAATGTCATCCGGAAAAACATCTGTGAAATCACGCACCACCGGCAACGCATCAACCTCAATCTTCTCTTCCACTCTCAACGAAGCAAACATAGCAAACACGTCCTCATGAGCCTTCACTGATCTTACCACTTCTCGACAACACATGAGCTTCGAACACAACTCTGGCTCCAGTTTTGGAAACTTAACCGTCCTCTTACCACAATTGATATGAACCCGATTAAACTCTAACCAGTTCATACCAAAAATAACGTCTATTCCGCTCAACGGAATACAGACTAAGTCCATACCAAAGTGTCGACCATACATAGTGACTGGACAATCAACACATACTAGAGTAGTTGATACTGAACCACTCGCAGGCGTTTCAATAACCATGCGTCCCATCATATTTTCTACTTTAAGACCCAACCTCTTAACGCAATCCACAGAAATAAACGAATGGGTAGCACCCGTATCAATAATAGCAGACAAAGGAGTATTATTGATAAAGCATGTACCTCTGATCAAGTTGTCTGCCTTCGCATCACCACCATCTAAAGCAAACACTTTTCCTCCAGCCGCTCTAGGCTTCTTACACACATTGCTCTTATGACCCGCTTCTTTGCAATTGAAGCAAACTAGACCTTTCTTGCATTGATCAGCCATGTGGCCAGGATCTCCACACTTGAAACATTTTCCATCACTTTTTGGGCACTCAAAGAAACGATGTCCCGGTTGTCCACACTTAAAACAATTCCTATTACCTCCAAACTTACCACCACTACTCCCACCTTCATCTGGTTTCTTCCCACCTCTGCCATACGGTTTACCTCTAGCCATGTCCTTTCCCCTCTTCTCATTCGCGGCTTTGTAGTAATTAGCTTTGGCTTTACCATCCTTATCACATATTCGGCTCTTATTCACCAACATTGGAAAATTCCTGATCTCGTTAAACCCAATCAACTGCTTGATATCTGGCCTCAGCCCATTCTCAAACTTTACACACTTGTCTTCCTCAGCTTCCACCGTGTTGTAATGAGGAGCAAAACGACACAAATCTTCAAACTTGGCCGCATATTCAGAAACAGATAAACTTCCTTGCTTGAGCTCCATGAACTCAATCACCTTACGGTTCCTCTCGTCTGCCGGAAAATACTTGGTTAAGAACTCCCTCCGGAAACGAGCCCAAGTAACTAAAGCTCCGCCAGCTCCCAACCTCTGACTAGCGTTTCCCCACCAATGATCAGCTTCATCATGGAGAACATACGCTCCTAGCAATACCTTATGCGCATCCAGACAACGCATAGCCCCAAAAATTCTCTCAACTCCTTCCAACCAAGTCTGTGCTCCATCTGGATCGTATCCTCCCTTGAAGATAGGCGGTTTGTTGTTCATAAACCTCTCGAGTCTCAGCTCATCTTCTCCGCCTCCTCTAGCTTGTTGTGCGGCTCTATCCGCAGTCCTACTAGCAGCATCCTGAGCCATGGCATCCGCCATCCGCTCCATCGCATCCGCAAGTGCTCGTTGCGCCATATCCACACACTACCAAACATCACATAACACAAGTGAGAACACAGTGTTTAAGAAAACACATGCTACACAAAGGGTATACTAAACTTAGTTGATCCAATGGATCGACCTGCTCTGATACCAACTATTGTAACACCCTAACCCTTAACCGCCGATTATTAACTTTAATAAAGAAAACGTTAAGGCCATAGGAAGTTACAACATTAATAAAACTCAATTTCATAAACATCAACATAAATCAAAAACGTATTTGATTCTCAAACAGCAGCGGAAAAATAACAAACAATTGCTTATAACCAAGCACTGCATATATTACACAAAAATATATACATAAGATTTTCAAAAGAGGCAATTCAACAACATTGACTATTGCCAAATCTTTACACAAACATTCAGATACCCCAAATTGGTGTTACAAATATCAGAGCCCTAGACTCTAACTAGGATACAACACCTAGTACCAAAAATGTAAGGATAGCTAAGCTATGCCCTCACCACTACAAAAGCTCCAAAACAGCAAAGGGCTATTCCTCAACGATAGCCTCGCCAACCTGATAATCTGGATCCCCAAAGATCCAGCAAATAACACATAACAGAGAGTGTTAGCATCACAGCCAATAAACATGTATAAATAACACATTATTATACATAATCATAACACAACACGTAAGCAACAATGCACAAACTCATCAATGACAATTACCACTTAACAACCATTATGCACACATAATGTCACAAAGCTCATCGATAACAATTAACACTTAACAACCATTATGCACACATAATGTACAAAAACTCATCAATAACAAGTATCACTTAATCACCATTATACACACATAATTCCTAAATGAACACTAAAGTCACAAAGGATACATGCCTCAAAATGCATTCTCTAATGCATGTGGTACCAAATCATTTCGGATAAACTTATATCCTTATCAAGCTCTCTTGATAACCACGCTCTCATGGATTTCATATCCGCTCCGGATATCATCAAATAATGAAATGCATGATGTTTCACTTAGCAAATATATGATACTCTTATCACTATACTTACTAACACAACTAATTATCAGCTCTCTGATAATCATCATAACAACAACAAACACAAACTACACAACTAATTATCAGCTCTCTGATAATTATCACAACATCAACAACAACAACAAACACCACTACTAGGCTCTCATGGCCAAATCATAAGACACAACATGAATATACTCACCAAGTTCAACAATCTCAACTTTACTTGAACAATTACTCTTTAGGAAGCACTAAGAATAAGTTAAAATGGTGGGCAAGGTTTCCAAAACATATTTTAAGAATGCAATAGCAAAAAGCCATCCCCGCGCGCACCAGGACCCTCAAAACAGCTCAACGAAGTTGGCAAGTACAGGGCTGGTCGCTACAAGCGAGCCCCTGGTCGCTACAAGCGAGCCTGGTCGCTACAAGCGCCAGTGTGGTCGCTACAAGCGCAGATAGGCAGGGAATTATCCTGTCTGGTCGCTACAAGCGACCATCCGTCGCTACAGCGACCATATCAGTACACAGTCATGTAAAAATGTGATTTTTCCACCATTTTAACCCATTCGAGGTTACCCAACTTCCAGAACATGTTAAAAACAACTTTCCATCACAAAACATCATTTAAAAACAATCACAAGCAAGGCTTGTATCTAGCAAAGAATTTAGGGTTTAAAACACTAAACTTTTCATAACTTTTCTTATGAATTCACAACACAATAACTTCAACAAAACATGCTAGCAACATCACTTAGCATTCAAGCAAGCAAAACATAATCATTAACAACTTTAAAACCATAAAAACTTCTATCAAAAACCTAGACAAAGTGAGGAGAAGTTTGGGATGGAGAAATAGACATTCTCCCCTTCTCAATCACTTGTGATCAAGTAATACTAACTCTCTTACCTTCTCAAAATCTCTAGCAACTCAAGCTTTCTCCTTGTTCACTTGCCCTAGCTTTTCTCTTTCTCTTCTCCTTCTCTTCTTCCACGTTTTCTTCCTCTCCAAAAGCAATGAATAGTGTTTCAAAAAGTTTTGTGATAATCTCTTATAATCCAATCCAATCAATCTTGGCCATCCTTCCTTACTAACTCTCAAGGACTCATCCTAGCCTTTCAATCCAATCCAAGCTCACTACTATCATATCCACTTGATCATTACTAATACTCATAAACTTAAAAGCCCAATACTATTCACCCTCTTGGCCCAAAACTCTAAAAACTCGATTACGAACTTATCTTCGCGATAACTAATTATTCCTCGATTACTAGAAAATATATTTAAATGCAAATCCATAAAATAAAATATATAAAAATATAATATACGAAAATAGGGTCGTTACAACTCTACCCCCCTAAAAAGAATTTTCGCCCTCGAAAATACCTGAAAACAACTCTGGATAGGAATCCCGCATCTTGCTCTCGAGCTCCCACGTCGCATACTCACCGGCTGGGCCTCCCCAAACGACTTTCACCGATGAAATCTCTTTATTCCTGAGCCTCTTCATCTCTTGTCCTTCAATCCTCAAGGGTACCGTTGCAACCGTTAAATTCTCTCTCACTTGTATCTCGTCCGACTCAATCACATGTGACGGATCCGATACGTATTTCCTTAATTGAGACACGTGAAAAACATCATGTAGGTTCGACAACGACGGCGGTAACGCAATCCTATACGCCACCTTCCCAATCCTCTTCAAAATCTGATATGGACCAATGAACCTCGATGCTAACTTCTTCGATTTCAAAGCTCTTCCAATACCCGTAGTTGATGTAACTCTTAGAAACACATGATCTCCTTCTTGAAATTCTATATCCTTTCTTCTCTTGTCGGCATAGCTTTTCTGGCGACTCTGCGACGCTCTCATCTTCTCTTGGATCATCTTGATCTTCTCGGTCGTTTGTTGCACAATCTCAGGTCCAAGTACCACACTTTCTCCCGATTCAAACCAACACAAAGGTGTCCTACATCTTCTCCCATACAACGCTTCAAAAGGTGCCATACCAATGCTCGAATGAAAACTGTTGTTATACGTAAACTCAATCAATGGTAAGCAAGCTTCCCAACTCACTCCTTGTTCCAAAATACACGATCTTAACAAATCCTCCAATGATTGAATCGTCCTCTCCGACTGACCATCCGTCTGCGGGTGATAAGCAGAACTCATCCGCAACTTAGTCCCCAACGCCTCTTGCAAACTTTCCCAAAACCTTGAAGTAAAACGGGGATCTCGATCTGATACAATACTTGACGGAATTCCATGTAATCTCACGATTTGCTCAACATAAATCTCAGCCAACTTTGGTACTAGCATACCGGTCTTGATAGCTATGAAATGAGCAGACTTTGTTAACCTGTCGACAACTACCCAAATCATATTGTTACCTTTCGACGTCTTCGGCAAACCGCTTACAAAATCCATCGCAATACTATCCCATTTCCACTCTGGAATAAACATAGGTTGCAATAGCCCCGACGGCTTCTGATGCTCCACCTTGGACTTCTGACAAGTCAAACACGCGAAAACAAACTCGGCGATCTCTTTCTTCATCCCTTGCCACCAAAACATTTTCCTCAGATCTTGATACATCTTAGTAACACCAGGATGAATACTTAAGTTGCTTCTGTGACCTTCCTCCAAGATCATCCGCTTCAACTCAGGCACATCAGGTACACATAACCTTCCTTGACACCTCATCACGCCTTTCTCATCGATCTCAACATTTACCTTTTTCCCTTGTTCGATGAGCGTCTTAAGCTTCATCAATCTCACATCAGACTTTTGCTTTTTCACAACCTCTTCAAGAAAATCATTCGTCAATCTCAACATTCCTAGCTTCACGCTTCTGGTTGTCCTTTCACAAACCAAACTGAGGTCTCTAAACTCTTCAATCAATCTCAGTTCCTTCGCCATCAGAGAAGACATATGCAGTGACTTCCTACTCAACGCATCGGCTACCACATTAGCCTTACCCGGGTGATAACTCAACTCAAAATCATAGTCCTTAAGAAACTCTAACCATCTTCTTTGCCTCATATTGAGCTCCTTCTGATCAAACAAGTACTTCAGACTCTTGTGATCGCTGAAAACCTCGAATCTTGACCCATACAAGTAGTGCCTCCAAATCATGCGTAGGATAGTTCCTCTCATGAATCTTCAGCTGCCTTGATGCATAAGCAACGACTTGTCCCCTCTGCATCAACACACCACCTAGACCCATCTTCGATGCATCACAATAAACCACGAACGGTTCCTTCGGATTTGGCAGAATTAGCACAGGTGCAGATGTCAACCTCCTCTTCAGCTCTTGGAAACTCTGCTCACACTTGTCATCCCAAATGAAAGCTTGACCCTTCCTAGTCAACTGTGTCAACGGCAACGCCAACTTTGAAAATCCTTCGATGAACCTCCGATAGTAACCGGCCAAACCAAGAAAACTTCGGATCTCAGTAACAGACTCCGGCGTTCCCCAATCTTGCACGGCTTCTACCTTAGCAGGATCCACTGCTATACCACCACTTGAAATAACGTGACCCAAAAAGCTAACTTCATGCAACCAAAATTCACACTTAGAAAATTTTGCATAAAGCTTCTTCTCGCGCAACACTTCCAACACAATTCTCAAATGCTCGGCATGTTCCTCTTCCGTCTTCGAGTATACCAAAATATCGTCTATGAAGACCACCACGAATCGATCCAAGAAGGAATGAAATATACGATTCATATATTCCATAAACACTCCAGGTGCATTAGTAACTCCAAAAGGCATAACAGCATACTCGTAGTGACCATACCTTGTCCTGAAAGCAGTCTTCGGTATATCCTCCGCCTTAACTCTTATCTGGTGATATCCCGATCTCAAATCAATCTTGCTGAACACACAGGCTCCCACTAACTGATCCATCAAATCATCTATCCTCGGAAGTGGATACTTGTTCTTGATAGTTGCTTTATTCAACTGACGATAATCAATGCACAAACGCATACTACCATCTTTCTTCTTTACCAACAGAACCGGCGCACCCCACGGCGATACACTCGGTCTTACAAACTTTTTCTCTAACAATTCTTCCAATTGTTCCTTCAACTTTTCTAGTTCGGCAGCTGACATACGATACGGTGCCATCGAAATTGGACTAGTACCAGGTACTATGTCTATTGCGAATTCAACCTCTCTCTCGGGTGGTAAATCCAAAATGTCATCCGGAAAAACATCTGTGAAATCACGCACCACCGGCAACGCATCAACCTCAATCTTCTCTTCCACTCTCAACGAAGCAAACATAGCAAACACGTCCTCATGAGCCTTCACTGATCTTACCACTTCTCGACAACACATGAGCTTCGAACACAACTCTGGCTCCAGTTTTGGAAACTTAACCGTCCTCTTACCACAATTGATATGAACCCGATTAAACTCTAACCAGTTCATACCAAAAATAACGTCTATTCCGCTCAACGGAATACAGACTAAGTCCATACCAAAGTGTCGACCATACATAGTGACTGGACAATCAACACATACTAGAGTAGTTGATACTGAACCACTCGCAGGCGTTTCAATAACCATGCGTCCCATCATATTTTCTACTTTAAGACCCAACCTCTTAACGCAATCCACAGAAATAAACGAATGGGTAGCACCCGTATCAATAATAGCAGACAAAGGAGTATTATTGATAAAGCATGTACCTCTGATCAAGTTGTCTGCCTTCGCATCACCACCATCTAAAGCAAACACTTTTCCTCCAGCCGCTCTAGGCTTCTTACACACATTGCTCTTATGACCCGCTTCTTTGCAATTGAAGCAAACTAGACCTTTCTTGCATTGATCAGCCATGTGGCCAGGATCTCCACACTTGAAACATTTTCCATCACTTTTTGGGCACTCAAAGAAACGATGTCCCGGTTGTCCACACTTAAAACAATTCCTATTACCTCCAAACTTACCACCACTACTCCCACCTTCATCTGGTTTCTTCCCACCTCTGCCATACGGTTTACCTCTAGCCATGTCCTTTCCCCTCTTCTCATTCGCGGCTTTGTAGTAATTAGCTTTGGCTTTACCATCCTTATCACATATTCGGCTCTTATTCACCAACATTGGAAAATTCCTGATCTCGTTAAACCCAATCAACTGCTTGATATCTGGCCTCAGCCCATTCTCAAACTTTACACACTTGTCTTCCTCAGCTTCCACCGTGTTGTAATGAGGAGCAAAACGACACAAATCTTCAAACTTGGCCGCATATTCAGAAACAGATAAACTTCCTTGCTTGAGCTCCATGAACTCAATCACCTTACGGTTCCTCTCGTCTGCCGGAAAATACTTGGTTAAGAACTCCCTCCGGAAACGAGCCCAAGTAACTAAAGCTCCGCCAGCTCCCAACCTCTGACTAGCGTTTCCCCACCAATGATCAGCTTCATCATGGAGAACATACGCTCCTAGCAATACCTTATGCGCATCCAGACAACGCATAGCCCCAAAAATTCTCTCAACTCCTTCCAACCAAGTCTGTGCTCCATCTGGATCGTATCCTCCCTTGAAGATAGGCGGTTTGTTGTTCATAAACCTCTCGAGTCTCAGCTCATCTTCTCCGCCTCCTCTAGCTTGTTGTGCGGCTCTATCCGCAGTCCTACTAGCAGCATCCTGAGCCATGGCATCCGCCATCCGCTCCATCGCATCCGCAAGTGCTCGTTGCGCCATATCCACACACTACCAAACATCACATAACACAAGTGAGAACACAGTGTTTAAGAAAACACATGCTACACAAAGGGTATACTAAACTTAGTTGATCCAATGGATCGACCTGCTCTGATACCAACTATTGTAACACCCTAACCCTTAACCGCCGATTATTAACTTTAATAAAGAAAACGTTAAGGCCATAGGAAGTTACAACATTAATAAAACTCAATTTCATAAACATCAACACATAATCAAAATATATTTGATTCTCAAACAGCAGCGGAAAAATAACAAACAATTGCTTATAACCAAGCACTGCATATATTACACAAAAATATATACATAAGATTTTCAAAAGAGGCAATTCAACAACATTGACTATTGCCAAATCTTTACACAAACATTCAGATACCCCAAATTGGTGTTACAAATATCAGAGCCCTAGACTCTAACTAGGATACAACACCTAGTACCAAAAATGTAAGGATAGCTAAGCTATGCCCTCACCACTACAAAAGCTCCAAAACAGCAAAGGGCTATTCCTCAACGATAGCCTCGCCAACCTGATAATCTGGATCCCCAAAGATCCAGCAAATAACACATAACAGAGAGTGTTAGCATCACAGCCAATAAACATGTATAAATAACACATTATTATACATAATCATAACACAACACGTAAGCAACAATGCACAAACTCATCAATGACAATTACCACTTAACAACCATTATGCACACATAATGTCACAAAGCTCATCGATAACAATTAACACTTAACAACCATTATGCACACATAATGTACAAAAACTCATCAATAACAAGTATCACTTAATCACCATTATACACACATAATTCCTAAATGAACACTAAAGTCACAAAGGATACATGCCTCAAAATGCATTCTCTAATGCATGTGGTACCAAATCATTTCGGATAAACTTATATCCTTATCAAGCTCTCTTGATAACCACGCTCTCATGGATTTCATATCCGCTCCGGATATCATCAAATAATGAAATGCATGATGTTTCACTTAGCAAATATATGATACTCTTATCACTATACTTACTAACACAACTAATTATCAGCTCTCTGATAATCATCATAACAACAACAAACACAAACTACACAACTAATTATCAGCTCTCTGATAATTATCACAACATCAACAACAACAACAAACACCACTACTAGGCTCTCATGGCCAAATCATAAGACACAACATGAATATACTCACCAAGTTCAACAATCTCAACTTTACTTGAACAATTACTCTTTAGGAAGCACTAAGAATAAGTTAAAATGGTGGGCAAGGTTTCCAAAACATATTTTAAGAATGCAATAGCAAAAAGCCATCCCCGCGCGCACCAGGACCCTCAAAACAGCTCAACGAAGTTGGCAAGTACAGGGCTGGTCGCTACAAGCGAGCCCCTGGTCGCTACAAGCGAGCCTGGTCGCTACAAGCGCCAGTGTGGTCGCTACAAGCGCAGATAGGCAGGGAATTATCCTGTCTGGTCGCTACAAGCGACCATCCGTCGCTACAGCGACCATATCAGTACACAGTCATGTAAAAATGTGATTTTTCCACCATTTTAACCCATTCGAGGTTACCCAACTTCCAGAACATGTTAAAAACAACTTTCCATCACAAAACATCATTTAAAAACAATCACAAGCAAGGCTTGTATCTAGCAAAGAATTTAGGGTTTAAAACACTAAACTTTTCATAACTTTTCTTATGAATTCACAACACAATAACTTCAACAAAACATGCTAGCAACATCACTTAGCATTCAAGCAAGCAAAACATAATCATTAACAACTTTAAAACCATAAAAACTTCTATCAAAAACCTAGACAAAGTGAGGAGAAGTTTGGGATGGAGAAATAGACATTCTCCCCTTCTCAATCACTTGTGATCAAGTAATACTAACTCTCTTACCTTCTCAAAATCTCTAGCAACTCAAGCTTTCTCCTTGTTCACTTGCCCTAGCTTTTCTCTTTCTCTTCTCCTTCTCTTCTTCCACGTTTTCTTCCTCTCCAAAAGCAATGAATAGTGTTTCAAAAAGTTTTGTGATAATCTCTTATAATCCAATCCAATCAATCTTGGCCATCCTTCCTTACTAACTCTCAAGGACTCATCCTAGCCTTTCAATCCAATCCAAGCTCACTACTATCATATCCACTTGATCATTACTAATACTCATAAACTTAAAAGCCCAATACTATTCACCCTCTTGGCCCAAAACTCTAAAAACTCGATTACGAACTTATCTTCGCGATAACTAATTATTCCTCGATTACTAGAAAATATATTTAAATGCAAATCCATAAAATAAAATATATAAAAATATAATATACGAAAATAGGGTCGTTACATAGTGCATGATTACTTAAAGGTTAAGGGAGTAAAAATAGGGGTTTTCCACCAAAATTGACTTGAAAATTAAGCAAACATCACTCCCTAGAAGTTACCATGCACGGGGCGCATAGTACGGTGCATAGGGGCGCATGGCCTCATGCGCCCCTGCGCATGAGGCATCTACTCAGTTGTGATTTCAGCTGTTTTCGACCCTTTTTCGCCGGTTCTTCCGTCTTGCAATGCCTTGAAACTTGCAATGAATTTTCTTCACTTTGTATTATCTTCAAAAACCTTCTAAGAACCATTGTCTTCAATCTTCATATCCTTGATCCTTGATGTGATGTTCTGATTTGTCTATTTACATGATTTAGGATAAAAGTGAATTGCAACGACTCGAATGAAAACAATACAAAAAGTTCCTTAATCCAATGACAACTCCTCTAATTGACTTCTAATTTGCTTTCAAATGCAAATAATTACACTAAAAGCATGGCTAAAAATATCATATGTTATTCCATTATCAGTAAGCAAACACAAATAGCTTCAATCTTTTTTTAAAAAATGTAAACAAATCTCTAGGTTTTTTTAACACAATCTATTTTTTTTAATCCAAAACAAACGCACCCATAAATGGGATACATCTTTTTTTATCCTTTAAACTATCTTATACTTTTTTTAATAGAGTTTAATTAGTATGCTCTGTCATTGTAAATTTATCATAGACATTCATTTAATATCAATTAAAGAATATGAAAACTGATACAAATCATCATATGACATTTTGGCTATGTTTTTTTTGGTACTTTTCTTTGCATTTGAAGACAAATAAGATGAGAGATAGAAGAGTTGTCAATGGTTTGAGGAGCATATTGTATTGTTTTCACTTGAGTCGCTGTAATTCAGTTTTATCCTAGATCATGCAACTCCATAGGTGTTTTAAGTGTTTTGTAGTGAGGAATCATGTAAATCGACAAATCAAGACATCACATGAAGGATCAAGGATATGGAATTGAAGATCAAGGGTTCTTAGAAGGTTGTTGAAGACAATACAAAGTGAAGAAAATTCATTTCAAGTTCCTAGGAGTTTTCAGACGGAAGAACGATAAAAAACGCAAGAAATTGCACCTGAGGGGCTACCTCAGGTGCCCCTACGTGTAGACCCAGGCGCCCAGATGCGGGTAAAAACCGCTTTTTGCTTGTTTTCCAAGCTGGATCGGTGGAAAAAGCCCAGTTTTCTTCTCTTAAACACTAAGAAACCTCATGTTATAAATAGAGACCCTTGCACACTATTTTATTTATTCAGAAACATTTGACGGTGAAGGTAAGGGTCAAGCATTAGAGTTCCAAGGCAGGATTCATCCTTCTTTTGTTCTCTTTAGGGTGTGTTTTTCTATTGTTTTCTTATGATGTATGTCGCCATGAGCAACTAAACCTCTTTGATTAGGGTTCCACGATGAACCCCTTCTTATTTGTTGGAATTTATTAATACACTTTTTCATTCAGTTTATGCTTTGATTGTGCTCGATTTAAATTAGATTATGCTCATTCATAATGTGCTTCGTCAATTGGTTAACTCCGTGTGTAACCTTGAGGATTGAACCGTAGGATTAAAGTAGGCATACCAAGTCTATTCTTTACATATTGTTCAATTAAGAAGCCATGCAAGACATTCCAAATTGTAAGAGTATGAATGGTTAGGCCTAGAGAGGCTAATCTATCAGCACATTGATTGCCCTCACTATAGATGTGTGTGATCATGAAGTTCATATCATGTAAAATAAGCTTGCAGTTGATCCATATGTTCCTTAAGCTGCAAGGAACCAGAGAAATGGAGTTAAATGCCATGACCACTAGAGTTGAATCAGTCTCCACCCATAAATTTCTCCAGCTTTATTGGTTTGCAATTTCAATAGTCATCAGACCAGCTGAAACTTCTGCGTGAAATATTGTGCCTCCTCCTAGATTCTTAGCAAAACAAACAAGAAAAATAGCTTCATGGTTTCTAAAAGATACCCCCACAAGAAGAAGTCACGTCCATGTTAAATGCTCGATTAGTATTGCATTTTATCCAATTAATAATTGAGGGCTGCCAAATGACTCCTTTCATTACATGTGCTTTTGGAGGGTGAATGTTGATGTTGAATTTTTTCTAAGATAATCAATTCTCTCACATATGAGAAGGAGACTTCGGAAGTATATATTGTTACCATAAAGGGCCACTGCAGAGATAATGGAGCTTATTGATGATATCCAATGGAAAGGCTTTGTTAATAATAATAATAATTATAATACATGCATATTTAATATAGAACCCTTTTTTAAAAAAAAGTTTTTTTAAAAAAAATGCACATTGATAAGTTTTTTTTCGCTCTTTTTTTAATTTTCAAATATATAAATTATTCTAAAAAAAAAACTATATTAATTATTTTTTATCCACATACACGGACTCTTGTCAAAAAAAAAATCCACATACACGAACTTAATTTATCTCTTTTCTCCGCAAACAACAATAAATAGTATGAAATAATCAAAAACTAATTTTCTTTGTTAAAAAAATAAATTTATAAAAAATAATATTAATTATCAATAAATTTAATATTACCACCTATTTTTTCAATTCTGGTATATTTGTAAATAGAGTCTTAGATATCCGAGAGCGCTTAGATGAAATGACACAAGTCTCTTTTAGCTTAACTAATGTCTGAGTTTGAATCCAGCCTTATGCATGCAGCAACGTTAAAACTGTTAGAGAGAGCTTGCCGTCCATTTGTGTCCCACAATGCTCGAGGGATTAGTCTCCGTAGTTACGCGTGGAGGATACCCGGTTTACACAAAAAAATAGAGTCTTAGATATAAAGAGAAGTAGTATTTGAACAAAAAAAAGTAGTGTTATACTTGGATTTTTCTGCACATTTAAATAAAAGATTTCAATGTAAAAAAATGAAACATACAATAGAGTCTTAGATTTAAAGAGAAGTAGTATTATATTTGGGTTTTTCTGCAAACTTAAATAGAAGATTTTGAAGTCATAATGTGAAACATGCCAGCTACACAATAATGACCAAGTCACTATCAATGTACATGATAGTATTTGGTAAGGATTACATGTTGGGAAGCTTATCTATAAGTTTCAGTTTTTTTTCCAAATATGCACACAATCTTTATCACAACCAAAGCAATTAAAAAACCCTTTGAGTACCCCCAAAAATTGAAAGGCCAACAACAACAATATGCTTTCTTTTTGCTTTTTTAGCTTTCTTTCATATTTTGCAATCAAGATGATTCAGTTTTCTAAATTAGCATTGTTAATAGTTCAAAGACCAAAGAGGGAGATGGTAATAAGCATGGAGAATTTGCCACAAGAATTGGTATCCAACATCCTCTCAAGGTTGCCTGCAAAAGAGTTGTTGAAATGCAAGTGTGTTTGCAAATCATGGTTGCATCTCATAGCTGATCCTCATTTTACAACCAATTACTATTCTTTTCACAACCAAATTTATAGCCAAGAGGAGCATCTCTTAGCCATTCAAAGACCCTTTACTTCTAGCCTCAAAACTAATATTTCTCTTCTTTCTTTGACTTTCAATGATCCCAAAAACCATGTTAACTCTACTCTTTTAAACCTTCCTGAAGAATACAATTCTGAGCACAAATATTGGTCAGAAATTATGGGACCATGCAATGGCATATATTTCCTTCAAGGAAATCCTAATGTCATGATGAACCCTTCTCTAAGACAGTTCAAGTCTTTACCTGAATCCCATTTGACAGATTCAAATGGTATTTATTCTCTCACTGATTATGCTAGTTTTGGTTTTGACCCCAAAACAAATGACTATAAAGTTGTTGTGCTCAAAGATATTTGGTTAAAGGAAACAGATGAAAGACAAAAAGGGTTTTGGACAGCTGAGTTATACAGTCTTAAGTCCAACTCTTGGAGAAAACTTAATGCTAAAACTCTTCCTCTTCCCATTGAAATTTGTGGTTCATCATCATCTAGGGTTTATACTTATGTGAACAATTGTTGTCACTGGTGGAGCTTTGTTAACAATGAATATGCAGGTATAAAAGAAGATTTTATTTTGTCATTTGACATGGTCAATGAAGTCTTCAGAAAAATTGAAGTACCAAAAATATGTGAGTCTTCAAAAGAAACTTTTGCAACATTAGCACCCTTTGAGAAATCTAGTACACTTAGTGTAATTGTTTACCCTATAAGAGGAAATGTGAAACACTTTGATGTTTGGATGATGAGAGATTATTGGGATGAAGGGTCTTGGATTAAGCAATACAGTGTTGGGCCTATAGAATATGTGGTTGATAGGCTTATGGTGTTCAATGGGAGTAATCGTTTTCTTTGGAAATGCAATAATGGTGAGTTGGTGTTGAATGAACTTGACTCACAAAAAATAATGGATCTAAAAGTCATGGATTATGACAAGTTTGATGATTCACTTAGAGCTGTTGTATACAAGGAAAGCCTTGTTTCACTTCAAAGTGGGGCATAATCATTTTTGAAATGGCCCAATCAAGGTGTATTTAATTTTTCTATTGTAATATACATTTCAAAATTTCTACTCAATATTCTACAATTTGATAGTACAGGTATATTTATTCTTTGAATTAATAGTTAAATAAATTTTTTATTTGAAAAAGAACTATTTTTGTATCATAAAAAATAGATAAAATTAACAATTGAATTAATTGATAAAAAATATAAAATGAGCTAAAAAGGTATTTTTAATCAATACTTATATTCCTGTAAAAAAAATATTTAAATAATTTCACTTAAAATATCGAGTGTAAAGTGACACCTTATAAACTTAAACACTACTTAAAAGTGCATCTTAAAAAATGTTATAAACTAGTTAAAAAAGATTTAAATAAGAGAAGACCGTTATTGATTAACTATATTTTAATCATAGGAACTTAGATATTATTTGCAATCCGACATAAGTCTTTTTTTAACAAGGAAAAATAGAATATATTAACACTAACAAAGTAGTCTCCTTAGGATAAGGCGTGCTAAGAAAACCACTAAAATTTACAAATAGTCAGTCAAAAGTTTCAAAATAAATTAGCTGATGCCCAAACATGCAAACGGGCTCGACCACCACCGCTGAAAGCCATAAATAAAATTGGCATTCTTTGCTTTCAGCCACCAAAAGGAATAAAACTTAACTTTATCCCGCAATTGTGGCATGGAACAATCTAAATTCTTAAATAATATATTATTACGTTCGTTCCACACCACCCACACACAAAGGAACCAAATAAGCTGCAAGAACGAGCGCTGAACTTTCAAACCACCTCTTGAATAAATAAACTGACTGAAGTGATCTGAAAGAACCTGAGTATCCGCACCCGAGAAACCAATCCAGGACCGCACTAACTGCCAAAGAGAGCCAAAGGTGCTGCAAGTGAGAAACAAGTGCTGAGTAGACTCAACCTGACCACATCCGGAGAGACAAAAACGACTTTCAAAAGAAATGATGCCGCAAATCACCAAATTTGATTTTGTTGGTAATCTGTCATGAAGCAATCTCCACGCAAAAATTGAGACTTTCAAAGCGGTCCAACCCGGCCCGTCCCGCCACGCCTCGTCATTAACCCGCTAAAAAGGGGAGGAGCGGAGTGGGCCAACTAGTGATGGCGGATTGAAAAACTCACCCCGCCCCGTTTCATGGCGGATTGGCGGGGTGCCCCGTCAACTTTTTTTTTATAGAAAATAATTGATAAATTTGTAAAAACGTGTAAAAATAACATAAAATTAAAGACTATTCAAAGAACAAAATATAAAACTAAACTTCAAACATCCATGATCCATTAAAGCATCAAGGAAACCATAAAACCTTAATGAAATAGTCTCAAATCCAACAGCTCAAACAAAACTTGGATTCTATGTTTAAATCCACATCAACAAAAATTAAACCAACAAGAAGAAAACCATAAGGAAATACTCAAATCCAACAAAAACAAAACTTGGATTCAATGTCTAAATCCATACCAACAAAAAAATTAAATAGTAAGCGATAACAATAAGTAGTCTTCAATCCAAATTAACAATGGTGTTTGATGCTTGGTTGAATGTTGACGATGAACAATTTACAACAGGACTGTGAAGGTGAGAAAAACACACAAGAAGGGGAGGTTGAATTGTGTGGGCTTTTTCTTTTCTTTCTCAAAAACTTATGTTAGTTCAGATTCTGATATTGATCAGATCTGAACTATTTTTCAGAGTGTTTTGCAGCGGGTAAAAGCTAAATGAGAGAGAGAGAGAGAGAGAGAGAGAGAGAGAGAGAGAGAGAGAGAGAGAGAGAGAGAGAGAGAGAGAGAGAGAGAGAGAGAGAATAGTTTATCCTGGTTCCTTCCACAATCCGGAAGTAGTCCAGTCCCCTTGTCACTTACAAGAGATTTTCACTATAATCACAAAGATTACAATTTGCTCAAGCACAAAGCAAGAGACTTCCTATGCTCAAACACAAATTAAGAGACTTCCAATTGCTCAAACACTAAGTAAGAGACTTCTTATGCTCAGACACACAGTCTAAGACTTTCTTGCTCAAACACTAAGTAAGAGACTTTGAATCAAACAGATTTTACAAAGAAATGAGTTTGAGTTGAACACTTGATATACAATCAGTGGTGTTCACAAAATACAACACAAATTTAAGACTCTAAACTTAAGAAATTCTAAGATAGAAGTTTGTAAGAATTTCTAAGTTATTTTGGTGATTTTCAGTTCTGGCAGTTTTGCGTTCAGAAAACAGAGCACTGCAATTTCAGTTTTATGAGTCTTGGTTTTCTTCTTCAATTCATCAATCCTTTATAGAGAATGAAAGAGCTGTTGAGAAGAGCCAGTTTTCACCAAAGAGCCGTTGCCATAGAAGCTATGTCCAGCATTAATTTCTTTCCTGACATTGTGTGCGAAAACAGAGCAGCAGTTCAAAGGAATTTTAATTGTTTCCTTTAAAACAGGGAGAATGTTTCGTACAGAGAGACAACTGTTCCATTGAGCTGTTCTGACAGTACAGTACTTCACTGTTGACAGTTGCAAACGTTGACTGCTGAATCTCAGACTTCAGAAGCTTCTCTTCAGAAGCTGGCTTCAGGCACTGTTCATCAGAAGCTGCCTTCAGACGCAGTTCTTCAGAAGCTGGCATCAGACACTGTTCATCAGAAGCACTTCTTCAGGACCTGGTCTTCAGACACACTGTTCATCAGACGCTGCCTTCAGATGCACTGTTCATCAGACGCTGCCTTCAGAAGCTGCTTCAGACGCTGCCTTCATAAGCTGATCTTCAGAAGCTGCTTCAGACGCTGATTTTCTTTATTCTTGCAACATAAGCTTCTATAATTTCCTTCTTGCTCTTAACTTGTTCTTTCATAACCAATGTTAGATACCAATCTTTAAGTACATGGTTCTGCACACTAGAATCAAGTATTAGCATATCCAATTTTCTTTTTAACACTTTGTTATCATCAAAACCCAAAAGAGAGTTGTTCATATATTTTGTTCCAACAGACTGGATTTTTTATTTATTTATTTTTACTTAAGCCCGACGGACCAACCCGCCCCGCCCAATTTTTTAGCGGGTTATGTGGGGCTAGCACCCTACTAATGGCGGGTTCAAAATCTCAACCCACCCCGCCAAAATAGGCGGGCTAAACGGGCTGACCCGACGGGCCAAACCCGTTTTGCCATCCCTAGAACCAAAGTCTATATATATTAAACTTAATTTAAGATAATGAAAGATCATTAATAGGGGCGTCTAAATTGATTGGATCCATGAGATTTTCTAGTTTAGTACGCTCTTACTGATTAGGATTTCTAAACCACAAATCCATTTTGACTCAAACTGCATAATTAGTAATAGGCTTACATAAGCAAGTCGTCCATGCAAATACTTTTTGAAATTATACTTTTTATATATATTTATTTGTAGGAAAAAGAAGCTACCCCCAAGCTATGTAATATACTCTATCCGTTAGTTTTTAATTGTCACATTTGAAAAAAATAAATAAATCATGTGTTACGATTTAGTTGTCATTGCATATGTTTGGTTGAGCTTCTAAACATTTAAACATGAGTTTTCAAGGGTCAAACGTTTTTTCTTTATGAGGGGTGGGTTAAACATTGTTTGATCATGTTACAAAGTACGTTGTTGTTTGATTCTTTTTAAGTGAATCAATTTGACCAATGTTACAAATCCTTGCTTCTACGGTGAATAAAACCAATGTTATACATTGCTTGCCAATCAAGTTTGTTAATATCATCTATTGTCATTTATTTTATTTACTATCCTTCACGATTGTGTTGCATGACAATCAATTTTAGTAATTCCACTTTCAAAAGCAATCTTAATTCAAACTATGAAAACAATATAAGTTGACAAAAACCAATTTTATTTTAATATATTCAAATATAAACCACTTTAAATTCAACTCACTTTTTTTCAAATCAATTAAGACAAAATAATTTTTCGTCACTGCACAACCAATCACACACACACACATTATCAAAGTTCAATGCAAAATTACTTATCGGTTTGTTAATAGTAATATCCATAGTAAAAAAAATACCCATAGTAATTTAAAGCATAGAGAAAATATATAATGAGATGATAAATGATTAATAGTATTTTAAAAAAGATAAATAATTATATCAAATTTTTTTTTAAAAAAGGTCATTGCTTCCTTTGGTATGTGTAAAGCCAAAAAAATGACAAAATGTATTTCTCTTCTTAAGTGTAAATCATAGGAAAAAATAAATTATCGTATCGAAATTATGAAATCTACTTTCAATTTACATTTGACATGTGCCACACGTGCAAGTTAACTTTCAACTAATGCATCCGAATAAATGTCCAGGTCCTGATGGTTTTAATCATGGTTTCTATCAACAGTTTTGAAACTTGTGTAGTGATGATATTTTTAAGGGGTGTTGTGCTTGGTTTGATATGGGTCAAATCCCCCCTGATTTGAACATGACGAACGTTGCTCTTATTCTTAAAGGCAATTCTCAACATAGTATGAAAGATTGGCGTCTGATTGCTCTTTGCAATGTTCTATACAAGCTCATCGCCAAAGTCTTAGCCAACAGGCAGAAAGTAGTGCTCTCTCAGTGCATCTCTGACAACCAGTCAGCTTTTGTTCCGGGTCGGTCCATTCTAGATAATGCTATGGTAGCGATCGAGGTTATTCATGTTGGATATTTGGTTGTTGGCTTCATGTTTGCTAAAATCAAATATACAAGCAAGTTGTGCGCCTTCAGAAGCTGGGTCTTCAGAAGCTGAACTTCAGACGCTGAACCATCAGAAGCTGAACTTCAGACGCTGAACCTTCAGAAGCACTTCTTCATAAGTACCTTCAGAAGCTTTTTACTGTTCTCTTGTTTTCGCGTCTTGGAGTGTTTATTTTCTCACTTGATCTGTTGAAGATTTGATTGAAGAATTCTTTCATGCTGCGTGTGGTTCTAGAAGGAAGATATTTGTGTGTGATATATTTTTCAAGATTGGATTATTTTATTTGTGAATATATTTTCAAAGAGATCTTTGGAAAATATATTTCTGAAGAATATTTGTGTCAATATATTTCTGAAAAGAATATTTGATTCAAATATATGTTGCTGCTGAAGGCTATAAATAGAGGACACCTCTATTGAAGAAAATCACTAGAACAGAAGCCATCATTGAAAGATTATTCTTAGGTTTGTAGTCTGTTAATTGTGAGCCTTTCTTGTGTCACCTTGATGCAAGCTTAGGACTGTGTTTAGTTGAGTTGTAATTGTGAATCACTCATAAGCTTTTAAGCAAGAGTGACGTTTGTGTGTTTTGGAGTGTGTCTCCTACTTTGTTTGTTATTTGAGTTTAAGATCACTAGGGCAGTGATTTTTTGAGGGGAAGTGAGATGGGATCTCAGGTCTAGGAGTTCCTAGGTTGAAGTCAATACAGGTAGTTGCTAGGTGATAAGTTGAAAACTGGGAGTTTGCTGAGAACTTAGAACTAGGACTATCATAGTGGATTTCCTTCCTGGCTTGGTAGCCTCCAGACGTAGGCGTGTTTGTCACCGAACTGGGTTAACAAATATCATGTGCCTTTTATTTTCTGTCTGTTATTGTTCCTGTGTTTTACTCTGTTTTACTACGCCAGAATTTCAATTGGCATCAGAGCAGGCACCCTGCCTGTTTTAGGGTGAGCTCCAGGGAAGATTATTTTCTGGCAGAATGGACTCATAAGGAGAATTAACTTTTGAAGAACTACTTGCATCTTACAAAGAACTATACATCAGAAGTGAAGAAGTTTGCAAGTTATTAATAGATCAGAAGAAGACTATCACTCAACTTTAGGCTGAAAGAAGTGATCACTTAGAACAAATTTCTGATCTCAATGATGAGGTAACCCAGTTGAACTCTCAACTTGAACATATGAAGAAGCATGTCAGAATGATGAACACTGGTATTGATATGCTAGAAGAGATATTGGAGAGTTAGAACCAAGGGAAACCAAATGGAATAGGGTTTGATGATAGGACCTTGAACAACAAACAGCAAAATCCAGCTAAAAGGTTCATTGCAGCTGTTGGAACATATGATCCAATGATGGGCAAACCTAAGTTGGAACATCAGAACAAACCTCGGGGATCTAAGTGCAAGAGGGCATCTCGTCCTTGGATATGTCATTACTGTGGTAGAAAGGGGCACATAAAGCCTTTCTGTTTCAAGCTGTATGGATACCCCAATCACTTTCAACAAAGAAAAGTGGAGCCCATAGTAAACAAAATCAATGTCAAGAAGGAATGGAGACCAAAGTGTGAAAGTCTTGGCCTCATAGCTCATACATCTTTGAGAGCCTCCTCTAGGGAAGATTGATATTTTGATAGTGGATGCTCCAGACACATGACTGGTGTCAAGAAGTACTTAGTTAATTTAAAACCACACTCCAGTAGCTATGTGACTTTTGGTGATGGAGCCAGAGGAGAAATTCTTGGAATTGGAGACTTGATCAGTGGTGGACTACCAAGGTTAGACAATGTGCTATTAGTAAAAGGGCTAACTTCAAATTTGATTAGCATAAGCCAGCTGTGTGATCAAGGGATGGAAGTGAACTTCAACAAGAATGAATGTCTGGTAACTAATGGGAAAAGTGAAGTGCTAATGAGGGGCAATAGATCAAAGGACAATTGTTACTTATGGATGCCTCACGAAGAAGCAAGCCTATCCACATGTCTCAGAAGTACAGAAGAAGAAGTCAGACTGTGGCACCAGAAACTTGGGCATTTAAACCTGAGGGGTATGAAGAAATTCATGTCTGTGGAAGCCATCTGAGGACTACCAAACTTAAAATTAATGAAGACAACATTTGTGGTGAATGTCAGATTGGCAAACAAACACGAATGTCTCATCCAAGGTTGGAGCATCAGGTAACAACAAAGGTTCTTGAACTGTTACACATGGATTTAATGGGACATATGCAAGTTGAGAGCATTGGTAGGAAGAGGTATGTTTTTGTAGTTGTTGATGATTTCTCTAGATTTACTTGGGTAAATTTCATTAGAGAAAAATCAGATACCTTTGATGTGTTTAAAGATCTTTGCACTCAATTACAAAGAGAAAAGGATAGTGTTATTGTTAGGATCAGAAGTGACCATGGGAAGGAATTTGAAAATAGTAAGTTCACTGAATTCTGTTCCTCTAAAGGAATCAAGCATGAATTTTCAGCTCCCATAACACCCCAGCAAAATGGTGTTGTTGAAAGGAAGAACAGGACTCTGCAGGAGTCAGCCAGAGTTATGCTTCATGCCAAACATTTGCCCTATCACTTTTGGGATGAAGCAATGAACACATCCTGTTATGTCCACAATAAGGTCACTCTGAAGACAAGCACTACAACTACCCTGTATGAGTTATGGAAAGGAAGAAAGCCTACTGTCAAATACTTTCATGTATTTGGAAGCAAGTGCTACATTTTGGCAGATAGAGAAAACAGAAGGAAAATGGATCCCAAGAGTGATGAAGGAATTTTTCATGGATACTCAACAAACAGCAGAGTCTGATGACAAAGCAGCTTCTGATGCTTTGTCAGCTTTTGTTTCATGTGTGAAGACTTTGTTTTGAAATTGTTTGGCTAAAAAGGGGGAGATAAGTGTGTCAAAATTGAAATTGTTTCTTGTCAGAAGCTGATGTGTTTCAGGGGGAGTCTCTGTTTTAGGGGGAGTATATGTGTTTCCTGTCAGAAGCTGATGTGTCTCAGGGGGAGTATATGTGTGGAAACGTAGTATTTTTCAGGGGGAGTTTGTTTATTTTGTGCCGCTGCTGACTCTGTTGTTTTTTTGGTTGCTACGTTTAAATTCTTCATGGTTGCGTTCTTATGATGAGTGAAGAATTTGCCATTGTGGTATCTTCCGATCTCAAATTGATTTTAGCCAAAAATTTGCCAAAAGGGGAGATTGTTGGATATTTGGTTGTTGGCTTCATGTTTGCTAAAATCAAATATACAAGCAAGTTGTGCGCCTTCAGAAGCTGAACCTTCAGAAGCTGGGTCATCAGAAGCTGAACAGTACCTTCAGACGCTGAAACTTCAGAAGCTGAACTTCAGATGCAAGATATTTGCATGTGATATATTTTTTAAGATTGGATTATTTTATTTGTGAATATATTTTCAAAGAGATCTTTGGAAAATATATTTCAGAAGAATATTTGTGTCAATATATTTTTGAAAAGAATATTTGATTCAAATATATGTTGCTGCTGAAGGCTATAAATAGAGGACACCTCTATTGAAGAAAATCACTAGAACAGAAGCCATCATTGAAAGATTATTCTTAGGTTTGTAGTCTGTTAATTGTGAGCCTTTCTTGTGTCACCTTGATGCAAGCTTAGGACTGTGTTTAGTTGAGTTGTAATTGTGAATCACTCATAAGCTTTTAAGCAAGAGTGACGTTTGTGTGTTTTGGAGTGTGTCTCCTACTTTGTTTGTTATTTGAGTTTAAGATCACTGGGGCAGTGATTGTTTGAGGAGAAGTGGGATAGCATCTCAGGTCTAGGAGTTCCTAGGTTGAAGTCAATACGGGTAGTTGCTAGGTGATAAATTGTAAACTGGAGTTTGTTGAGAACTTAGAACTAGGACTATCGTAGTGGATTTCCTTCCTGGCTTGGTAGCCTCCAGCCAGAGGTGTGTTTGTCACCGAATTAAGTTAACAAATATTCTGTGCCTTTTATTTTCTGTCTGTTATTGTTCCTGTGTTTTACTCAGTTTTACTGCGCCAGAATTTCAATTCATTTTATGAAGACTAAGACGAGGGGAAATGATAGGTATGTTGCTTTGAAACTTGATATTAGTAAGGTCTATGACCACATGGATTAGGACTATTTGGGAGATGTCATGGTTAAGACGGGTCTTAATAATATGTGAATTGACTGGATGAGCATGTGCGTAGAGTCAGTGGATTATTCCGTCCTGGTGAATAATGAGATGGTGGGACCTATTATTCCGGGGCGTGGCCTCCGACAATGGGATCCCTTTTCCCCTTATTTGTTCATAATTTGTGCGGAGGGTTTGTCTTCTCTTAACAGGGATGCAGAGGAGAAAGGTGATATATCTGGTAGCAAAGTTTGTCGAGGGGCGCCCTCCGTCTCCCATCTTCCATTCGCAGATGAATGCTTTCTCTTTTTCAGAGCTGACGAGGGTCAAGCAAACATTATGAAGAATATTCTCTTTGTGTATGAATCAGCTTATGGCCAGGCTATTAGTTTGCCTAATTATGAGATTTATTGTAGTCGAAATGTACCTGACCCTCTTAAACATACTCTCACTAATATTCTTGGTGTTCAGGCAGTTTTGGGAACCGGAAAATATTTAGGTGTACCGTCCATAATTGGTAGGGATCGAAATGTAACTTTTGCTTATATTAAAGATCGAGTTTGGCAGAAAATTAATTCCTGGAGCAGTAAATGTTTATCTAAGGCAGGACGTGAGGTTATGATTAAATATGTCATACAAGCTATCCCTTCGTATGTCATCAGCATTTTTCAGTTACCGGCTACGTTAATTAATACCATCAAAAAGATGATGAATTCCTTTTGGTGGGGTCATGGTAGAACTACTCATAGCGGTATTAACTAGATGAGTTGGGAGAAATTGTTGATGCATAACGTTCATGGGGGACATGGGGTTTAAGGACCTCTCCGCTTTCAAGTTGGCTATGTTGTGTAAATAGGATTGGAAGTTTCTCACGGAACTTGATTCTCTTGTCGCTCGTATTTTTAAAGCACGGTATTTTCCTTCCCATACCTATCTCACGGAACCACTTGACCACGATCCTAGTTATGTGTGGCATCCCGGTTCATTGTTCGTGGAGGTGCTCGTTGGAGTATTGGTTTCGGCTCTTCTATTTCTATTTTAAATAATCACTGGTTGTCTAACGGGGAGTGTATTGATGGAAATATTTTAGGAGCTGGAATGAAGAGGTAGCTCGACATGTATTTAGAGCCGATATAGCTTCCAAGATTTTTAATACACTCTTATTGATCAAGTCCAAAATGATCGTTTCATTTTGAAAGTCGAAAAGAATGGTCTGTATTCTGTGTGTAGTGCTTATCGACTTTGTGTCGATGAGCTCATTGATTCTTCTCATCTCCTCCGTCCGGGGTCTTGGTCAGGAAATTGGCAGCTTAAGGTTCCTCCTAAAGTTAAAAATTTAGTGTGGCGTATGTGTAAGGGCTGCTTGCCGACTCGAGTTCGTTTTCTTGACAAAGGAGTTCAATGTCCTACACAATGTGTTAGTTGTAACTCGAAACATGAGGATCCTGCTCGCTTAATTTTTTATTGTCCTTTTGTTGTCCAAGTTTGGCACATGACAGGTATTTGGGGGGCTATTCAACATGGTATTACTTCTACTACTTCGGCAGTTGAAGCCATTTTTTTGTTATTGGATACGTAGTCCATCAAGCAAAACCAACGATTGGCAGCAACATGATGGAGCCTTTGGAAGCATCGGAATTTAAAAGTTTGGGATGATCTCGCGGAGGTGTGTACCACAATTGTTGTGCGCTGCAAAGAATTTGGTCGAAGATTGGCATCTCGCAAACGTCCCTAGCAAAGATGTTCCCACAAATTAGCAGCAAGCGCAGCAAGCCCATGGTGGGGCGCATTCTACCGCAGCCATGGCTACAACTAGCAGCATGGCACATGAGGCTCCTACTTGCTGGTAGCGTCCATTGTCAGGTAGGTACAAGTGTAACATTGATGCTGCGTTCTCCTCTGGTCTTAACCGAACCAGAATTGGCATTTGTGTTCGGGATTCTGAAGGTATGTTTGTTTTGGCGAAGGCTGTCAGTTTTCCTTGTATTTTATCGGTGGATGTTGGTGAAGCATTGAGATTATATAGTGCTATGCAATGGTTGCGTGATATGCAGTTTGACAGTATTATTTTTGAAACCGACTCCAAGATCACCCGTGACAGCCTTTTATTCTACTCATGACGATATTTCTGAATTTGGATGCATTATTTCTTGTTGTTCACTGTTTAGTTCTTATTTTACCAACTCTAGGGTGGAGTTTGCTAGGCAACAAGCAAATGCGGCTGCTCATGCGCTTGCAGAGAAAGTCATGTTTCTTGCTAGTCCCGTTGTTTATTTTAACATACCCAATTGTATTGAATCTATTATTATTAATGAAATGTTATAAGCATATTTCTTTTTTAAAAAAAAAACTTTCAACTAGCTATCAATTAATGGAAATAAGAGGATAAAAGCGTATAACGTTTGAAAAGATAATGGCTAAAACCAATCTTGGTAGATGATGAAGTACTAAAATGAAACATATAAAAGACGAAAACAAATAAAAAAAGATATAAGAGAAAAGAATAAACGAAGAAGAATATATTTTAGCCCATAATAATATGGCTTAATTCCAGTTTTGCCCCCTATCTTTTGCCAATTGTGCGATTTTGCACCCCATCCTTTTTTTTGAGCGATTTTGCACCCTATCATTTACCCCCTTTCTGATTTCATGGCCCCTCATGTGTTTCAGGCTGATGTGGACAATAATTAGCGACGTGGCAAGCGATGACTGGGATCAAACGAGTACACATCAGCAAAAGCCACCCAAAATGACCATTTTGCCCTTAATGGCTTCAGATCCATGTGAAAAGACAAAAATACCCCTATCTTCTTCTTCCTCTTCTAAAAACAACCAAAAACAAAGACATCACGGCTTCTCCTCTTTTCCCCTATTCCATTGCTCAATCCTCGCTCGCCTTTCCACGCTTCCTCCACAAAACGCAAACCTGATGTACTCAACATCCTCAAACCCACAAATTTATGGATACTCAGACACCATTTCAGCTCCAGCATCCACAAATTCACACCCATCATATGCAAGCTACAACAAGGGTAACATATTAATTTTTGGGTGATATATGTATATATGTATATCCTTATTAAGTGGCAAAAAAAAATGAAAGCACATCTTTCTCCGCCTCTCTCCCTCGCCGTCCCTCTCCGCTGCTTCCGACTCCCTGTCTCGTTCGTCGGGCTTTTCCTGCAGATCTCGGTGTTTCTCTCCCTCGGTCGTCTCGCTTCATTCTCGTCAGGTGGGTTCTCAACATCTCAATCGACCCATTGCTTTGTCGGATTTGGATCAATAATCGTTTTTTGGTTGGAGTGGAGTGAAATGAAGAGAAAGATGAGTTTGATGAGAGAGAGAAATGTCGGCGAGAGAGGAACGACGGACGCCCGGCCGTGAGAGAGAGAGAGAGAGAGAGAGAGAGAAAGAGTGAGTCAGAGAAGAGAAAGAGAGACTGGGTCGGAGAAGATAGAGAAGGGGAAAGAGGAAAAGGGGAGAGGCCAAATCCTCTACTCCACCCTTGGTACCACAGCTACCGCCACCAGAACCTCCAGATGTGAGCTTCAAAGCTACGCTGGATTTAGGGTATTTTTGTTTTTGTTTTTGGTTTTGGTTTTGGTTGTTTTAGAAGAGGAAGAAGAAGATAAGGGCAAAATGGTCATTTTGGGTGGCTTTTGCTGATGTGTACTCGTTTGATCCCAGTCATCGCGTGCCACGTCGCTAATTATTGTCCACATCAGCCTGAAACACATGGGGGGCCATGAAATCAGAAAGGGGGTAAATGATAGGGTGCAAAATCGCTCAAAAAAAAGGATGGGGTGCAAAATCGCACAATTGGCAAAAGATAGGGGGCAAAACTGGAATTAAGCCTAATAATATTACTCTTTCCGACCATATTTATAAGGAAAAGTTTATTTTTTCACACATATTAAAAAATTAGTTATATTAAATTTTATTAGGACAACGTTTTAATCCTAACAAAAGAATTAATATTTTTTTGAAAAGAATTAATAAGAGATGTAAAAACTATTATTGTCAAAAAAATATATAACAACTAATATTAAAAAAGGAAGGAATGTCTTAAAAAAAATCCTACAAAAAGAACTAATAAGAGATATTTTTTTTGATAAAGAATGAGAAACATTTTTAGAACAATAATATGAAAGGTTTTACTAGCAAATGTCATACCAGCACAAATGAAGAAACTAAAGATAAAAATCTTATCTTAGAATTTCAAACGAAAATGACAATTTTCAAACTTTTAAAAAATAAATACACAACAATTTATTTCTCTCGTTGATTTTTTTTATCTTTGCCCATAAGATCAGAGCCGGACCTAAGATTTTTGGTGCCCTAGCCGAAACAATAAATTTGTGCCTTTTTAATTATTTTAATATTTTTCTTCTTGTATTTTTTGTTGCACAAGATTCATTTATAATCAAATTTCTCTAAAATGATATTTTCAATAAAATTAATCAAAACAAATTAAAAATAAATATATCTATATAGTACTAACTATTAAGTAAAAATAATAATTTTGCTACCCTAAAAATCGATGTCTTGGGCTCCTGCCCCTCGTGCCCACCCTCAGGGCCACCCCTTCAGAAGATACTTGAATTTACTGACTTTGTTGACAAGAAATTTAGTGACTTCCTGATGGCTACATGAATGGCTCGCAATTGCTTATTTAGGAGAATGCTTATTTTGGTGACGTAATGCATGACCGCTACAAGAAGAAACGAAATAAATGTGCAGTTAGAGATTGCAACTTGCAAGCAAAATCTTTTGGGATTTTGGAATCGTTAGAGATATGACTCATAAATCATATTCAACTTAGAACCTAATTCAGCCAGAAAGAAATTTGATGATAAGAACCACCACGACATAGATCAAAGTACCATTAAAAGAACCTGACTAGACTTGCTTTATTGTGAAGCGATAATTCGAATTAATTTAAGGGATCATATTTAATCCTTTAACTTATTTCAAAATTTCAATTTGGTCATTTAACTTTAGAAACAGTTAATTTGGTCCCTTGACTTATTTTAATGTTTTAGTTTGGTCTCTTAACTTTATAACTAGTCGTTTTGTCATTTAACTTATGTAAGTTAGGGTAATTTAATCCCCTTAATTTGTGTAAATTAATGCAACTTGATCCTTCAATAGATGGATATAAAAGGAAATTTTCATAAATTGATGTATCAAGTTGCATTAACTTGCATAAGTTAAGGGACAAAATTGGTCGCTTTTAAAGTTAAGAGATCAAATTGATCGATTTTAAAGTTAAGTGATCAAATTAAACTTTTTAAAATATGTTTGCGACGGTTTTCATTGTTTCTCTATTCGATCAAATTTACTTCTCTACTTTAAATCCAAGTACTTAGGGTGGACAAAAACCTGAAAATCGGCCTAAGCCGTAAAAAAATCGCATGCAAAAAACCGAATTGGACTGATTTCAAACAGACCAGCAAGTCATTGAGCTCAATAGCGACCTTAAACGATTGAAAATTGTTGTTCCCACATATAAGTTTGCTAAGAAACACTAGGAAATTAGCCATTTAACCTCAGCAACAGTTAACTATCGTCGATTTGCTTTCATCGGCAGTTAACTACCGCCGGTTTTGAATTCAGCGGCAATTAACTGTCGTCGCGATCCTGATATTGATGATTACAGTAACCTACTCCTACTCACTATTTCATCATCACCTTTTTTTCCCTCTTAAATCAAAACCCCCAAATCAATTTTTTTTTTCCATAATCCTTGTCCAAAATCATTGAAGCAGCAATCCTAGAAGGTTTCAACACACTTTTGACTTTAAAAAACAGGTAATGCATCTTTTAATCGGTTTAGATTTATTGATTTTTCTGTCATTTTTTGCAAAAACCCTGACATGCAGCGTAGCGTCAGTTAGCTGCCGATGTAGGGGCTCATCGGTAGTTAACTGCCGATGGGGTAGCGACAGCTAACTGCCGATGGGATAGTTCAAAAATCCCACTTACTGCCTATTTTTTTTATATTTTTTTAGGTTTAATTAATTTTGAAATTGATGTTATTGCAATTGTAAGTTGTTTATTCATAGTTATGTGTTGTTTATTTGTAGTTATGGTTGAAAATGCGGATGATGACCCGGTTGAGACAAAACCTATTTTTGTTGATAATTTCGGAGATGTCACACCGCCTAAGGTTGAAGCCAAACCAAATATTGATGGAGATTCTGTCTATGTTGAAGCTTCATTATATGTTGACTCCGGTGTCGTCCCACTTAATGCCAACGAAGTTGACACGACTCAAATTTTTTCAAGTGAAGTTAAATGGAATTATAGAGATGACTTACTTAATTGGGTACGTCGTCAAGCAAATAGGGCGGGGTCACCTTGACCGATATGACATATTCTGTTGGTTTTGGATTTTTGACAGCTGAGAAAGAGGACAATTTTATTTGGGTTTTACAAAAGTTGCTTAAACTTCTTAACTCAAAGAGTGATATGCCTAAGGTGGTTTTTTATTGACAGAGATATGACTTTGATGAATGCGGTAGCAACTGTTCTCTTTGAAACTAGTGCAATACGTATACTTTGTTATTTTCATGTTGGTAAAAATGTTAGAGTCAAGTGCATCACTAGCTGTAGAGTGAAACCGAAGGATGTAAAAAAGGATGGGAAAGAAGTGAAGCCAACTGACATAGTTAACAAGGTAATGGGAGCATGGGATGTTGTTGTTGAATCACCTACTCAAGAATTATATGCAAGTGCGTTAATAGAATTCCAAAATGTTTGTAAAGATTTTCCAAAGTTTCTTAGCTATGTCGAGAGCACCGTATTGGATGTTGTTAAGGAGAAAATAGTGAGGGCATGGACAGACCATGTCTTGCATCTTGGCTGCAGAACCACCAACAGAGTTGAAGGGGCTCATGGTTGAGTGAAGAAATATTTGAGCAATAGTGTGGGTGATTTGGGTACTTGTTGGAAGAAAATACATGATATGGTGATAATCTAGTTAACTAAGATACAAACATCATTTGGGAGGAGTTGTAATGTATTGGAACATAGGTACAAAGACGTCATTTTGTACTTTGGGTTGGGGGGTTATGTGTCTAGAGTGGCTTTGACCTTTATTTTTGTGGAAGAAAAACGTTCCAAGGAAACCTTGTGCATGGACAAGAAAAGTTGTGGTTGTGTGATAAGGACATCATATGGGCTACCTTGTGCATGCATCATTGCTATGAAAATCCGTCACAACAAGCCTATTCGATTGGATGAGATAAACCGTCATTGACAAAGGTTATGTATGGGTGAAGAAAGTAATGAAGATGGTTTTTCTGTCGTGGAGGAGTGAAATGATATTCAGGAACGTCTCAAGAAAGTCCCTTGTAAAATGAAACTAGAAATCAAAGAGGTTTTACGTCAGTTGGCATTTCCAGAAGCCACAATGTTGTCTCAACCTCCAAGAAAAATACCAACAAAGGGAGCAAAGAAAAAAGTGGCAAAAGTGAGGTCTAAATCAAATGAGGCATCGACTAGTCGAATCTCTTCTTCGTGGGAGCGTGTTGATTCCCAATTTCTGGATAGTCAATCGTCACCAACTATGTCATCATTTTCTAAAAGAAGGGTACTCGTATTACCAAAGCATCATGTTCCCCACTTCCAACACCTACTCGGTTTCCAAAGCCTATTCTGGTTCCAAAGTCTATTCCGGTTCCAATGCCTAATAATGTTTTGAGCCCTATTGATTATATGCCAAAATTCATGGTTCCATTTATTGAAAAAATTGTGGATGTTAAAGGCGATGAGAATTGTGGTTTTCGGGCTATAGCTAAGTTCTTGGGTTTGACCGAAGAAAGTCATATCATGGTTCGTAGACATCTTATTCTATTGGAACAAGAAGTGTCTTGGACAATTCCTCTAAGGTTTTGATGATAACAAAGTATTGAAGAAGAACAATTGGAATACTAACATATGTTCAAGTGTGTAGAATCAAGGAAGAATCTATCTATCAAGGATGAACATATGAAGAGCATCAGAAGGAACAAGAGAAACTAAGAAGACTATGGTAGAAGACCAAATGGAAGGTTAAGAAGAAGTCAATGTCCTAAGAAGACGGGTACCACACAGATTCTGGAGAGGCAACTCAACAGACTCTGTGATGGTCATCTGACTCAAAAGCAAACACTACATACTTGGATCACCCTTAGACTTGAGTAAGTTATGAGGGACCCAGAATCCACGTAGAATTTGTCTCATTATGTGAACTGTCACTATCAAGGTTCTGATTGAAGCTTCTCAACGACTCTATTTGTGTTGGCACTCTTCTCAAACGTCTCTCAAATCCCTGCCTATAAAAGGAGTTGAAGACCACAAAGAAGATTAACAAGACTCTGCTATTAAATTGTGCCATTGCTGTGTCAAATCATATAGCGCAAAACACTTAGGATTTGTATTCAAATTTATATCTTAGAAATCCTAGAGTTGTAGAGAGTCATGTTCATTTGTTCGTATACACCAAACATTGTTAAATCAAGTGTAGAACAAATTAGAAGTCTTTAGCTTGTGCAGCTAAAGCGTATGAGCATCTTGGTGAAACCTTGAGCAACTAGAAGCCTCTTAGGTGTGTCCTTAAAGCATTGGAAGTCTCTTGCCTGTGTGCTTGAGCACTTGTAAGTCTTTTGGAGTTGTTCTTGAGCAGGAAGTCTTTAGGAGAGTGCCTAGAGCAGGAAGTCTTAAGCAGGTGTGCTTAAGCAAGGAAGTCTTTAGGAAGATTCCTAGAGTAGGAAGTGTTAAGTAGGTGTGCTTGAGCATATGAAAGTCTCTTGGAGTTGTCCTTGAGCAAGTTGTAATCTAGAGTGATTATAGTGAAATCCCTTGGTAAGTGCAAGGGGGCTGGACTACTCCTGGGTTGTAGGAGGAACCAGTATAAAATTTCTTTGTGTCTGCTCTCTCTCTCTCTCTCTCTCCACCATTATCTTTGTCTTTGTGTTTCTATACTATCTGCTGCACTCAGACTATGTATCAGAATTTGTACACCACAAATTTTGAATAGCTTTTGAACACCATGAAAAAGAACCAAAAAAAGCCAACACAATTCAACCCCTCCTTCTTGTGTTTTTCTCACCTTCATATTCAAGAGGTGAAAGATCATATAAATGATTATGTGCGGGTATTTGTGAGTGAGGATCATTTTAACTACATTTCAAATGGCTTGCATCCTCCCATAAATAGCGGTGGTATTGCACTTGTAGATAAGTGGTTGACTTTTCCGGACATGGGTCACATCGTTGAAACTTATTACAACAGGCTTGTAGTGGAGTTGACAAATCATGAAATTGGAACTTCTGAATCTTTTTTTACCACTTAGAGGGGTGCCACCGTTTAAGCAAAAAAACCCCATCATGTGCCTTGGCTTAATTCCCAATCATTTTGTTCTTGGTTTTTTGAAAGATGGTTGTCCACTACCTCCATCATCTACAAAGTGGAACATACACAAGAGTGAAGAGGCATCGACTTGGGAATTTGGGTATTTGGATCAACAAGCTAGGTTCCGAGACCTCATGAACATTGAAAAAGGAGAGAAATCGCCCCCACCAAAAAAGGAGTTAAACCAAGTCAATCCAATTTTGTGTAATGCCAAAATTTTGTGACCAATATATAACTAACATTATATAAATTATATAAATATATGACTTTTCTTTGGTGGAACATACACCTACTTTTTTATTGGTTATTAATGTTTCTGCATTGGATATATATATATATATATATATATATATATATGTTTCCGTTAATTTATTGGTTATTACGTTTCATTTAATTTTATTCTGATGTTTGATATTTCATAAACTTTTGTGAAGTTAAACATGTCCGAGGTTGCACAAATTGAAGCTCATGTCTTCAAAAAGACAATTAAGGTTTTTCTAACTCCGACCGACACTATGGATGAGTTGAAGGAACAACTTAACAAATATTTTGTCTATGTTGGTGAAAATCATTATACATGTCATGTATTTGTTCAGATGCCATGTGTAGACCTGGGGGCAGATAAAGATAAAGACGTGTGGAAAACAGTCTATTTTCCTCGGGTTGTTCGTGACGATAGTGACGTATAATTTATGTTTAGGAATATGGTTGAAAATATATATTATATCTTTGTGTTCATTCCAATTGCATGTGCAAAGAATGTTAGTAGAGATTTTACGTAATGTTATGTAATGTGTTATTGAATTTCAAACATTTATGTAATTTTAACCAAATGTCGATTTGATTTCATTTTGTTCAATTGTGAAAGATTATGTATTGTTCTTGCTTATGACTGATTATAAATGGTGTATGAGTTGTACTTCCTCTGGAACTGTCGTTTTGAATTACAAGTAATAAATAGGCCGAAATTTGGCTTGTTGATGAAATCAGAACCTGCTGTCTGCATAATTAATCGCAGTAGCAGTTAACTACCGATGACACTAGAGGCAGTTAACTGCTGATGAAACCAGCGGTAGTTAACTGTCGTGGAAACCAAACTGGCAGCAGTTAACTGCCGCTAAGATTAAATTGGTCATTTCCTGGTGTTTCTTAGCAAACTTACATGTGGGAACAACAATTTTCTAAACGATTTAGAGTGGGTAGGTTCGGTCCAGAAAAATACCATTGTCGGTAATCAAATCGACCTAAACCTAATACCCAAAAGTCACTTGTAGAACCTTCTGTTTACATTTGAGTGAGTGAGAGAGAAAGAGAGAGAGAGGAGAGAGAGGAGAGAGAGAGAGAGAGAGAGAGAGAGAGAGAGAGAGAGAGAGAGAGAGAGAGCAATGTATGTTGGTTCCTCCCACAACAAAGGAGTAGTCCAGTCCCCTTGCACTTCCAAGGAATTTCACTATAATCTCACTAGATTACAATTGCTCAAGGACTCTTCCAAGAGATTTCCAAATGCTATAGCACACTTTCAAGAGACATCTAATGCTCAAGGTCACTACCAAGAGACTTCCACTGCTCAAGCACAACATCAAGAGACTTCCACTACTCAAGGACAACTCCAAGAGACTTCTATTGCTAAAGCACGCATGCAAAAGACTTCCAATGCTCAAGGACAACTCTAAGAGACTTATATTATTCAAGCACGCAGGCAAGAGACTTTCAATGCTCAAGGACAACTCCAAGAGGCTTCTGATGCTCAAGCTTCACAAGCAAGATAGTGCTTTTGTTTACAAATAAACAATTTTGTTCTTACACTTGATAAACAATTAGTAGTGTAAATTGAACAATGTTAAACATACTCTTAAGACTTTAAGATTTCTAAGATACAAACTTTGATAAGAAAATCCTAAGTGTTTTTGCTTATTGATTTTGACAGAGTAATGGCATAGTAAAACAGCAGAGTCATGTTAATCTTCTTTAGGTATTCAACTCCTTTTATAGGCAAAGATTTGAGAGACGTTGAAGAAGAGTGCCAGCGCATTAAGAGTCGTCGAGAAGCTTCAAATCAAGGACATTGGGCCATTGCTTAATATAGATAATTTCGTTGAATAGTCATTCGAAATTCCTTTGCTAAAACTTGAAGTATCCGTTCATTCTCTTTGTCCATGAAGTTCTTTGTCCATTTCTACATGTGGTCAGAAGAAGACAAAATTGTACTCAGATCCTTGATAGAGATAGATATAGAAGATGACAAATCTGACCTGGAGTCTGGGTCCCTCAGGATCTGCTGAGTCTGGGAGTCTTCCAAGTCTATTGGGGGTCTTCTGAGTCTGATGAGGTCTTCTGAGTCTGATGATCTACACAGAGTCTGATCAGATTAATCTTCATCTTCTGAGAGGCGTCATTTTCTTCTGATCCAGGATGTCGACTTTTGGTTGACCTTTCTTCAGATCTTTTACCATAGTCTTTTAAGCTTCTCTTGTGCTTCTATTGCTTGTACATGTTCAATACTTTGATGGATATATTATATGATCCTGCACACTTGAACAAATATTTGCATATCCAATTGTTCTTCAATACTTTGTTATCATCAAAACCTTAGAGGAATTGTACAAACCAATTTTGTTCCAACAAACATTTTGTTCCAAATTGATCTTGTGTATACAATGTTTTAGCTAGATTATCATAGTATTCTCAATATCGTTCCAAAAGTCATATCATTGTAAAACCTTTTTGATACTTCGTTTCTGAGAGCAAAATTTAAAGGGATTCCATTCATTCCCTCTAGATTTGCATTGTACTCATCATATCGACCAACAATAGTCTGCGATGTGAGTGAGGTCGAGACTGAACATGGCTAATTCCCTTATTATCTTGCAACACACATCTCATAACATGCATCGGGAGTAAGGCCGAGGCCGACTCCAACTATTCTCTTCATTCCTTACTTCATTTCTTCTCACCAAAACGTCTGTGTAAAGACTATGCCCTGGAATCAATAATGATAAATTGGTTTGGGTGGATTTTCATTGTTTCAAGGTTTTTTCTAACAAGCCATCTGTGGTATCAAGGTTATTTTCTTGTTTTTTGCCCTTTCATGTCTTTTTATTGAATCCTTTACAAAACTCAACTAAAATATATTGAAACTACCCACTTTAACTATAAAATGACTCTAAAAAGGAGCTAAAAACCCTATATGATTTCATGTCATCATAAAACCATAATGATTTCCTTTTCAACTAATTTGTATACAAATTTTATTTTTGTTTCAATTAACTTATTCAAGTTGGTCATGCCGATGTGCAAATTATTTTATTGAAAACTTTGTTCATTTTTTTTTGGGTATCATACAATTTTTGTAGCAAATCTCAACAATATATATCTTATGTGCCATAACAAAAGCTACAATATTCGATACTCTAATTCCCTTTGCCTCATTGTAATATTTTTACAAAAATTTGAAAGGGTATAATGTTGTTGAAGTATTTGTTTTATTTGGTGTAATTTGATAGTTTCTTATTTCATAAAAAAAATTGTTAAATGTATTGGTGAATCAATTCTATCCTAAATAAAACATTAAAGTCTTAATATTATTTTCTCTCATTCTTTTGTCAAATTTTCCATTAATATTTTTATCAAAAACTATTCATCCATTTTGCATTTTCTAAAAGAATATTGTAAGTTGTTTTTGTATATTGAAATTCTCAAGTAAATTGTTGAAAAAAGTATATTACTTTTTGAACTACAATAATGATATATTTTAATAACTATAGTATAGATAACTTGAAACAGGCTTGTGGTTTAAGCTTGCGTCAACCCATTACATCTAAATTACATAGGCCCAAGCCCATATTTGTAACCCTAGATCCTCATCTTGTCTCTTGTCACTCGTTCTATATAATCATCGGCGCCTCCTCATTTCTCCTTCATCTATTCTTATATTTCTTTAGAGTATTTGTTTTTTTATTTCTCCTTGTTTTCTCTATTTTATCTGTTTTTTTTTCTAACATCAACATAATTTTTTTTCTGCCGATCATTTTGTGAAATCTTTGTACCTCTTTGAGTCAATCAATGATTTCTTATGTGATTCCTCCAAAAAGTAAAATTGTGATTATTCAATCCAATTTTAATTTTATTTGATGACATCAACTCTTGTCTGATAGAACTCTAGATCTGATAACATGATCAACTTGCATATATGCTCATTGTTTGGTCAAATTGGGTTGAACCATCGATCAAGTTATAAACTAGATAAAGGTGAATTTGAAGATTGCTATGAAGATGTAATTATAAAATCTATGAATTACCAAAGGTATGTCCATACGAAATCCACAAACTGATTTACATCCATTTTTTGATCATATATACGAATACAGATATCTATATTTATCCTTAGTATAGATCATTTATGTTAGAACAATATATTTTTGTTCTTATTGATATACGAATAGATATTTCTTAGATCTAAACTATTGTTTTTATTTATTTTAAGAGATTCAATTTTATTAACCATAGTTTTATTAAGTGGTTGAAGTATCAAACGTATACACTAACAACCCAAAATTTTATTAAACCGTATTCAATACAAAGTTAAGTCTGAAATACAAAATTGAATTTTGTTGTAGACCAACATCCCAACCAACAAAGAAAAATGAATGGCAAAAATTGACACTCACATGAACAAATACAAGAAATGGAAGTCCAAATATCACTATTTTAATTCACATCTTTTTTTTAGTTATTAAACACATTCTTTTGTGTTGCTTAGTTAATTTCCCTACTCAATATTAATTATTTTTAATATGTTTAGGTTATTCAAGATGTGCCTTCACAATGATGACATGAAAAAGAAACAATTGAAGCTCAATTGTTTTCTTTTTCATGTCATCATGATGAAGGCACATCTTGAAGAACTTTAACATATTAAAAATAATTGATATTGAGTAAGGAAATTAACTAAGCAAAACAAAAGAATATGTTTAATTAACTAAACAAGAATGTGAATTGAAATAGTGATACCCGCACTTCCATTTCTTGTATTTGTTCTTGCGAGTGTCAATTTTTGCCATTCATTTTTTTGTTGTTGGTTGAGAGACGTTGGGCTACAGCAAAATTCAATTTGGTATTTATGATTTTTTTTTGAGGGAATTTGGTATTTATGATTTAACACATTCTAAAAAACAAGTGGGTGTATTCTAATATATATATATATATATATATATATATGTATATGTATGTTGGCCTTTAGGATTTGATGCAATGAAGAATAAATTAAGGCTAAAATATTAAAAAGGTCCCTGCAAATATGCCTCATTTAGCTTTTGGTCCTTGTAAAAAAATTTTTTTTTTTTCGTCCTTGCAAAATATTTTGTTTTTTAAAATAGTCCCTGGACCCATTGAAGTTGCTAGGTGGCACTCTGATGCTGACGTGACGCATGCTGATTGGTCCACATAAGCTGCCACGTGGGCACTTATGCACAGTCAGCATGCGCCACGTCAGCATCAGAGTGCCACCTAGCAACTTCAATGGGTCCAGAGACTATTTTAAAAAACAAAATATTTTGCAAGGACGAAAAACAAAATTTTTTTACAAGGACCAAAAGCCAAATGAAGCATATTTGCAGGGACCTTTTTAATATTTTAGCCATAAATTAATTATTGAAAATCTTGGTTTTGATTTTAACTTAATATTGATGATTATATGTTGTCTTAAGAGTATATATTGTAATCTTAGTATTTTCACTACAAGAAAATATAAGATTGGCTACCATTAGTTTGCTGCAAAACTTGATGATAGTTAATATCAAATTTATTAGCTAGTGTTTGACCGTAATTTGTTGTATTGACGCTCTCAGAAATGTACCACGTTGGAGAAGGTATAATTTCAAGGTGCTAAATGATTTGATATGTTGTTTCTTATTTTGTTATAATTTCATTTGAATCTCTTTTTTGGTATATTTTTCAATTTTTGCTTAGGATTTTTGCTTTAATTTTATTTGAATCTCGTTTTTGCTACAATTATTCGATATGCTGTTTCAATTTTTGGTATAATTTCATTTGAATGACGTTTTTGCTTAGGACAAGAAGAACATTTGGGAGTGATCTCTAACTTCAAGCCCCAATTCTAAACCCTAGAGCGATGCTTTCATGAACAGCATCTCCTTGTTGAAATATACATCAATATTGTCAATCGCGTATTGCGTAAAATAGTGATTTGTTCAAATTCTACTACACTACAATGTCATAGCGTCACTATAGCATCTATTTGACAACCTACATAGACACATACATACTAATACACATAAAAACCTTACAATCTCAACTAAGCTCAATACAGATATTCACGGTTCATAATCTCCAGAAATCAGATAATTTCTCGCATTGTTAAATAGCCAACACACATAAAAACATTTAAATAAGAACTATTCTCATTTCTGTTAGCTATTGACTAATGTATATAATCTATGCAAACAATGATAGTTATAAGATTAGATTCGAACCATAAATCAAACTAACTCATAGGTAAATTATAAGATTAGATTCGAATTTCAAAGAACAAAAGATTAGGGTTTCAGAAAAATTAGGAATTCAGGGTTTTAGTAAAATACCTTGAAGAGTGAGATGGATGGCGCTGAAGGACGACGATGGCGACGACGCTGAAGGACGGCGACGGCGCTGAAGGACGGCTACGATTGATGAAGGACAGCGAAGGGTGAGATGGATGATGAAGGTTACACGACAAGGGTGAGATGGATGATGAAGGACGGCGACAACGAAGGCGCTGAAGGACGGCGACGGCTGATGAAGGACGGCGAAGGGTGAGTGAGATGGATGATGAGAAGGTTACACCGGCGAAGGGTGAGTGAGATGGATTCACGATTGATGATGATCTGAAGGTTACACTTACTTCTTTTCATATGTTAATGTTTGTTTTATTTTAAATGGGATTACCCGACTTAATATCTATTGACCTCAAAATCCTTTCCTCCGCATGAGTTTTTAAGTCAGGTGGATCACAACCCACTTAAAATGTCTGTGTTAATAAATGTTTTTTGTACTAGTGTTTGTTCCATCATTATAGTTATAGTTTCTTTTCACACTCTGCTTTCTTTACTAATTGTTAAGCTTTCTTGTTACAAGCTCAATTTCAAATCTATTTTTTTCTGAGTAAATTTTGTTTGTTCTGTAATTGTTAGTTCATTTCTCGCTTCCTCACTACCTTCAATTGATTGTTGTGTTTAATTTCTAGATCACTGCTCTTATTTGTATAATGTTGCTGAAGGTGGCAATGATTGGATTGTATTATGTGCATAATGTAAGTAAAAGACGCCATTTGAGTAGTGTTGTTGCATTTACTACCGTGAATGATATTTCTGTATAGATATTAAAAGTACACTAATTTAGTCAAAATATATGATGACCTCTAGGGGAAAGACTATAAAGGAAAAAATTTGTTGTTTATATTTAGTGATTGTCAATGATTTTAAAGGAATGAATGATAACTTGTTTTGAGAAAGCATGGATCCATATTGAGGATGTAATCTAAATGAATTAATCTTGGTAACATAATTTTAAAGATGCTATAACAGATATAAATACCAACGGGAATAAAAATATTTGGCTTAAGTGCAGTTTTGCCCCCCCTATTTTGACTCAAACCGGATTTTACCCTTCATATTTTAAAACTAGGAATTTCACCCCCTGTTTTACATTTTATAGGATTTTACCCCCTAATCAAATTTAAACTCATTTATGCTTATGTGGCAGTGCTGATGTGGATTTTAAAATATTATCTTATTATCCACCAATTAACTATATTAAATATTTTTTTAATTACAAAATTTTGAACAACTTTTTAAAAAAAAATCGAAAAAAAAACTAAAAAAATACCATAAAATGCAAAAAAAAATTCTAAAAAAAAGCAGGAATTATAAAACCAAAAATTATAAAACCAGATAGGGAAAAAAACCAGAAAAAAGCAGTAAAAAAGCAGAAAAATACTAGAAAATAGAGATAAAAGGTAGGAAAAAATCAGCAAAAAACATACAAAAAACCGTAGAAAAAACTATAAAAATACCAAAAAAAAATCTCATTAAAAATACATGGGAAAACAGTATGCACCTGTAAATATTTGGATGATCATTAGCATAGTTATATCCCAAAATACAAGGCTAAAAGTTGTTCATAATCCTAACAACTTAATAAAAAAAAACATACTTAAAAGAACCATAACGGATCTATACTAGTGCAATAATACACCTTACAATTGAGTGAAAAAACAAGCATATAACAGCTGAATGTTGCAATGATATATGTCTAACAGCTGAATAAAAAAACAATCCTAATTAATAAACTATTATTCTTTGGAATCTTGGGTTGGAGGAGGATGTTGTGACCCTTGAGTTAAAACAGTGGCAGCCCCATCACCTACTTGTGCACCAAAACCACCAGCTCCAGACCCACTAGCACCATCTGCTCCTTGTGTATCAGACTTTTTTCCCTTCTTTTGTTTCTATCAAAAAATTGAATCCCAAACAAAATATTCATAACAAAAATACAAGCCAAAAAATAAGTTCAATCAGCACCTTATTTCCACCTTTTGGGATCACTCGATCAGCCGCACGTTTTCCTCCACATGTCCTCCTATTATGACCCATCTTTTCACATTTTTTACATTTCACTATTGGTAAATCTCTAGGCAATAGATGTGGATTTTTCGGCTCATCATTAGCCTTGTTTCTATTCTTTTTGGTGCGACCTATAGCTCTTCTCACAACTGGTGGATTGATTGGCTCTGTTGTTGATATAGGCCATAGTTGGGGACCATTTGTTGGCAAAATGATGTGAGAATAAGTAGCCATGAAAGTACTCTTCCTGAAACAAAATGTGCTCATCAATAATACATATAGAAGTAAAATATTAATGATATGAATCCAAACTAAATTTAATACCTATAATACGAGGAAACAAAATCTTCAGGTTCTTTTTTGTGATGCCACATGCATGCAATAGCATGGCAACATGGGATGCATGTTAAACCCCATTTCCTACAGGTACAAGTTTTTTGGGCTAAATTCACAATATATGTGTCAGTTCCATTTGTCACTCCAAATATGGCATAATCATCATCAAAATGCCAAGTTGGTTCCCATCCATCAACTACCCTCTTTGCCTTTTCAAGTTGTAGTTGGATTATAGGACATATATTCCCTCTATATCTTTGCATGAGATCCTTCTGGGCTCCAATTCTTTTTGTGAGGTAGTGCTTAATTCCTTCTAAAAGAGTGATGATGTGTTTATCGCTATACTCCAATATTGCCCGGTTAAATGTCTCACACATGTTGTTAACTTGTAAGTCGGATTGTGTATCCATCTTGAAATGAGATCTAGTCCACATTGCAAGTGCCCAATTCTTCTTCATGTATTCACAAGCTTTGTCATTAATTAATTTCATTTGATTCATTGCTCTCTCCCATGCTGGAACAGTTGTAGCCCTTGCTGCCATCCAAAACACTTCCTTCAAATCCAATCCAGGATATCTTTTCTTAAAATTAGCATAAAGATGCTTCACACATAGCATATGCTCTACATGGTTACCAAGGTTTTGAAATGCCGGAACCAAACCCTAAAATAATTACCAATGGTAAGCAAATATTACAAAAAATAGAGAACATTATGCATATTAAAGTATTAGCAATGACACATGTAACTTATACCTTCTGCTCATCTGAGATGAATGCATATTGCTTGTGTTGTATAGTGTGTAGATCTTCAAGTAATAGATTGAGAAACCAATCCCATGAATCTTTTGTTTCTGCTTCTACTATGGCATAAGCAATGGGAAACATTTGGTTGTTTGCGTCTTTACCAACAGCTGCCATTAATTGTCCTCCATATTCTCCTTTCAAGAAGCAAGCATCTAACCCAATGAGAGGCCTATATGTGTGTGAAAGGCTGCCTTACATGCCTCTAGACACACATGAATTCTCTGAAAAATAGGACCCACATTAGCGGTATCACACTTAATAATAACAGTACTATTGGGATTTGACCTTTCAACTCCTCGACATAGCTCCTTAGATGTAAGAATTGGTCACTAAGGGAATAATTAGGAAACTAACTCCAAAATGTTTGTTGGCCTACTTTCCCAAATATATCCCACCTTAACCTAAGCCATATTATAACCTTGAAAAGACCCATATATGTGTGTGTAGTAATATGTATCTTGAATGTCTGTTTAGAATTGCTTAAATCTCATAGCAAGGTAGCAAAGTTCTTTTGATAATGTTTGATTAGACTAGGTATTTTAATGATATTGTATTATTGCGTTATGATGTTTGCATTTTCATATTCATTAGATCACTTGTTAAACCACCCTAATTAATCCATGATCCTAGTTGCCTACATTGTGTCCTGTGTTAAAAATGTGTTTATGGTGTACTCAGGTCCTCTTCTTTGTTGTTCAAGATAATATGAATCGATTCATATAACCTAGGATTTGAATCACTTTGATACGATTCAAAAATATCTCAAATCCTTTGAATCAATTCATTTGTTCTCTTTGCCCTTATGTTTAGCTCGCTTGATTTGTATCAATGTTCTTTGAATTGATTTACTCTTCATATGAGATTTAATGATTCGATTCAAATTCTTGCCTGTTCAGTTTTGAATCAATTCAATCTTCATCTGAAGAATCATTGAATTGATTCATATGTTCATTGAATCGTATCAATCTTCTTGCCTTCAAATCTTCTTATTTTCAAGTTTTTGAATCGATTCATACTTAGTGTGATTCGATTTATGTCATTATTTTTTGCCACTAAACTTGCAATTGTCACTCATTCTCTATATATAACTTACACACACCTTCACATTATTGAAACTATTTGCAAATAGACTCTGAAATCTTCAAACACACTCTCTCTACATTCTCTTGAGATTAAGCACTTTCTCTAAGATATATGTAAAGTGTGAGGTCTATGTTGTTAGGGTGCTATAGGAGTTGTAAGATTTGTTTCTCTCAAGGGTTGGACTTGGTTGCGGATCAAGGACCTAAAGAAAAGAAGTCACTTTTCACCTCCAAAGGGCGTTTTGGGAATTGTTTTTCATCTACACAAGATTCAAGGGGATCAGAGCTTCACACATAGCAAACGAATTCTCAGAGTTGAAGTTCAAGGGATTGCATGGAAGCTTGAGATTCGAAGATCTTGTGGGTGTCCAATTTTAAGAGGTCTTGAAGATTGGATTTGGTGTGATTTCTTAGCATAGAAGATTAGGGAATCGAAGGAACCTTTGTAATCATACTTTGTAAGCATTTTTCATCATAGTGGAAGACCGTGGTAGAGACGTTTTCTATCACGAAAAGAGGATGTATCTCAAAGCGAGGACGAAAGGGAGAACCTCTATAAAGCTCGGTGTTTCTCTTCCCTATACTTTTAGATTTTCGTATTATATTTGTATATGATTTTAATGCTTGAAGTTATCTTAATTTGACTGTGAATTCATTTGCTTAATTTTTTTTTAATGGGAGATTAACTAGTTAACTCAGTCCCCATTTGCTTACTTTACCTAATCTAAATTACTTCCATTGAGATTCTTTTAATTCAATTCCCTCACAATTAATTTGAAAGTAAGCTTCAACCAATTTATTCATATACCTTACCTTCATTAGTTGGTACTTGGTAGTGTGATTTATTGTTTCCAGTTTTGGTTTGAGATTGTTTAGTTTTGGAATTTGATTGTGTATTGATTAGTGTATTGCTTCATAAATTCATAGTTGAACAACTCAATTCACATTTGAATCTTATTTTACAATCCTTGACTTACCTTTTCATCACAATCAAACACGATTCAATACTCATAAAAGGTTACAATTCACGCATTCGCAAAACTCTTTTGAAAATCGAAAAACACCATTCGCCCCCTTCCTCTAGCACACTTCCTAGTTTGTCATATAGACTAACACACATGACAATTGGAGTGTGGCTAGTGCCTTCCTTAGACCCACTAGCTTTAGGGGGTACAAACATGTATCTTGGAATTGTAAGTAGTTGAAAGTAAGAGTAACTTCACTAAGCCTGTCCCGCTTGCATGGAAGTGGTAAGTTGGTCAAGTCTGAGAGTGGGAGAAGTAACAATCTGAGAACTATCTCTTGAAAGGTATGTATTAATTCTTAAATTCATATAAACTCCAACTTCTTATTATTTTGTTGTATGAGGACAAGCAACGATTATGATTGGGGTTGTGATGATAGAACATCATATGATATTTTAGGCTATATTTTTAATTATTTTATTTGGATTTGAAGGCAAATTAGAAGTCATTTAGAGGATTTGTCAATGGTTTGAGGAACTTCTTGAACACGAATGAAAGGATCATTGTAAAGGAGTTACAGGGATGACGACTTTCATATCAGTGTACAATATATTCAAATCGCAATTTAGAATAAATGTTATGCTTGGATATCAACTATGTAAGTTATAAAAGTACAAGCTTCAGATAGTTGTTGTTTTTATTACAAAGGTTAAAGATATGATTTGGATCATTTGGCTCATAATTGAGCGATAACACGTGTTTCTTGTTTTGTAGATTCTGTTGATCCCGTCTGAGGTGAAAATGGCTTAATCTTACGAGCAATGAAAACTAGATCTCACCAACGATTCAAATGTATACTATGACACTTCGATTTCTATTTGATTGAAGATCCAAAGTGGAAATTGAAAGAAGTATAACCTACCAACATAGGAAAGAGTTCCTAGTATTCTAGAATAGTATCTTGATCATAATGTGCTTGATGCTAAAACTTGACCAATAGATATTGAGTTAACATTTGATTGGATTTTAGTGCTAGTGGGAGACTTTTGGAATAAGTCCTAATTACTAGGGATGTAAATGGATATCCATGGACGCGGATAATGTGATATTCGTGTTTGCTCCGTTGGATAAATATGAAATTTGTACCCTATCCATGGATTTTGAAGTATCCATGGGTTTATGCAGGTAATCCATGGATAACATTTATAAAAAAATATATAAAAAATTTGTTAATTTTTTTTATCTAAAATTTAAAAACAAAAGTTCATCACATGCCTTTTTTTTAGCAAAACATAATATCCCTACATTACCATAACAACAAAGATCTTTGACTCAACAAAAACATAAATAAAATTCGTTATATTTAATAAAAATAAAGTTCGTGTAATAACTACAGTATCGAGGTTTTTGGCTTAGGAAGTTGAAAGGTATTAAGGTTATTTGTGTAATTTACTCAGTTTAATAGTGTGTATGGATATCTGTGAGTGTGGATACCATTAAATCCGCATTTGTATCCGTTAATTAGTGGGTAGTTGAAATATTTGTTTACTTTATACATGGATATCCATTAAGGTATCTGATCCATGTCCGTGGCAGATTTTATCCACGGATATCCACAGGTGCAGATTTTTTTGCCATCCCTGCTAATAGCCAATCTATATTGATTGAATTTGGCTTTGTATTATGATATTGATATAAATATATATTTGTGAATTTATATTAATAATAATAAAGCATTTCTTTATTGATTTTGTTTTGTTTCAAGATAATAAAGTTCATAGAATAGTTAGTCCGTTTAATGGAATCAAGTATAACTTAATCGTGAGACCCCATTAAACATAAGGACATTATTCTTAAAGTATCTGTATTTAAGCTTTAGTGCGAAGTGGGATAACATTAAAGCATCGAGACTATTATGTGGGGTAGGCCGATGATCATATCTTACAGATCATGGATAGAGTTAAGAAGTTTTCACATAGATATGAATATTAGGAGTGATATTTATATTGGATTAACCCGTTATGAGAATGATACATAGAAAGTTATGTAAGTGTCATAAGTTATTCTCATAGTGATAAGTTGTCGTACAAACGATGTCCGTAACAAAATGACTATAAAGTCGGTTGATGCCTTGATGGGTACTCCATGAATCATGTTGAGGGACATGAGTTACCTAGATAGAATTTTCCCCTCCCACATAACATGAGAAATTTCTAAGGGCCCAATATTGAACTGGACAAGGGTGACACGATATGCCATGTGTTCAATATAGACATGAGGGCAAAAGGGTAATTACATGCAAGATCGTTATCACGAAAATGTTTCGTCAGAACACATGACATTCTTGTCACTTGGGTAGTAGTGTTGTGTTGCTAGATTCCGCTCACTACTTAATATATTAAATATAAGATTTAATATTATTGCCAATGTTACAAGAGCCTACAGGGTCACACACAAAAGAACAGTAAAACGAGATAAATGAGTGAAACTTATTACCTGGGGGGTACGTTTAGTAAGTGGAGCTAATTAGTTAGCAAATGAGCGAATGGGTCATTGGGCGTGCACAAGCCCAATAACGCTGACTTGCTGAGCACACAAGCTGTTCTATAATTATAACCATTTTGCAGAAGCAAGATACACTGAAACTTAATTCCACAATTTAGAAACCATAGTTTTTTGAACCCTAAGACGCCCCCTTCTCTCTAAGCCTTCATTCGTAAGCAACTACCACTGTGAGTGTAGGAAGCTCTTCGTGTGGACTGAGTAGGTGTTGTGATCGAGCAGTAAACACATGAAGAATTTGCTCTTCAAGAGGTAAACACGTGAATCCTGAAAGTGTGTTTTGATTTGTGATTAATGATTTAATCAAAATCCGTTCATCGATTAAAATTTAATCAAGAGGCTTTACACATGAATCCGCTAAGAAGATTAATTTTTTTTAAAAAAAAAAAAAAAAACCCTCTTAAAATCCCAACAAAGGTTTCTTTAAAGTCCACCCAAGGATATTGTGTGAAGCCTTTTGCCACTAACTTGACTTTGTGACGAGCAATGGTGCCATTTAGATTGCGTTTGATACGAAACAGCCACTTGCAATCCACAATGTTGTGATGCTTTGATAGTGGGACAATAGACCACTTGCCATTCCTAATTAGTTCATTGAATTCTTTTGATATTGCTTGTCTACAATATGGGTGTTGCATTTCTTGTCTTACATTAGATGGTTTTAGATTCTAAGGAAGAAGTTAATTTGATGCGTAAATGAATTGCTTTGGTTTGAAAATGTTGTTTTGAGATCTAGTAACGGTGGTGGTGGTGGTGGTGGTGAGTAACCAACAAATATACATGGTATAGATTTCGGTTGGGGTTTGTGATGAATGTAAGGTTTAAGCCATGGGAAGCAGAGGCATCCGAAGGGGTGAAGGTGACAGATGTTGTGTTGTTGTTGGTGTAAGGTTAAGTATGGAGACTGCATGTTAAGGTTTGGGGTGGTGATGACAAAAATTGAGATAGTAAGTTTGCATGGTGTAAGAGAGCCCTAGGAGTTTCTACTATGTGTATATGTCTTCTCTCTATAGTGGAGTTTAATTCACATGTATGTGGTGGTGGTGGTGGTGTGGTATAATGTGATTTGCCATTTGAAGATAAAAAGGATTTTAGCTTGATGTACTCTCCTCCATTGTTGGAGTATAAAACTACAATTGGTAAATTGAAATATTTCTCAACAAGTTTTTGAAATTGAGGAAAGAGTAATGAGACATCAAATTTGTTTTTTATAGGATATAACCATATATGTTTTGAATAATGATCAACAGAGATTAGATAGTACAAGTAGCCATCTAATGACCTAATGGGAGCAGGTCCCCATGGATGCATCAACAGATGATAAGATGGTATGGAGAATGAGTTTATCTTGTCTCATTCTGCATGATTTGCAGCTGGTGATGGTTTTGTTCCATCAACAAAACCAAAAAGATCATAACCGATCAATAATACATTAATTCATTTTGAGAGCCAAAGCTGACAACGATACCAAAAACATAAAGAAAATTACTACAACAAATGATGCCACAACAGCCTCAGTAGAAGCTTGACAGAAATTGGTGAACCCCTTACAGAAAGCCATCCAATTTGCATCTTGACTCCCATTATGACCTAAGTACACAATTGCAGCAGCAGATGAAGCAGCAACTGTGATTATGCCCATCATTACCTGATTTACGTTCCAATTATATCAATTCAACTTCCCTTCAATTATATTAATAGATAATTTCACAAGGTTATTTATAAATTAAACTTGTCTGTGTACAACAAAACAATATATTGGTAGGTCTTCCTTCAAAAAAATAATATTGGTAGGTCTTTTCATTAAAAGTATGTTTTCTAAATGCTATCTAAATGTCTTCACTTTTCCATAAAAAAATTATAGTAATGATATTTTGTTAGGCTTATAATGATTGGAAGTAGCAAGCTTACTATGTCACATGTCATAAGAAGAAGCCTTGGCCCTTTAGGTCGAACAATGCACACATATGAAAACGGAAGAGTAAGGATCACATATCCACTGATTAAACCATTGGCAATCACAAAAAACCTGTGCAAGAACAGATGAAAATATTGGAAGGAACCAAAGATTTTTAAATTCAGATATTACATTTTAAATAGTCGGTTAATTTCACATTAAAACTGTCTTATCATAAGAAATTGATGGATTCAGTTAATTAGTATTTCTATATATATAGAAGATATTATAGTACAATGACATACATACTGGAACATAGGAAATTGATTCCATTGAGCATGAAACTGGAGGAACTGTGTGAAAAATGGAAGCTGTTCATCATTAGTTCCCATGATAATGGCGCTACCGATAGCAGCCCCTATCGCGCCAAGTCGCAGAAGAAAATCTGTCATTGCAACTCCTTTTTTCCATCTAGGTTTTGTGATTAGAACAAATTCTTTGGAACCAGAAGATTCTGAAGAAAGAGGAACAGCCCATGTAACAACTTTCTCTTTATTAGTTTCCTTTGTTTTCAACATTGTAACTGCACTTTTCTCACCCTCTTTGGCTGACTCCATCAAATACCATTAACCATTAACACTATGCAATTTTTTTACGTACTAGAGTTATATATATATATATATCACTGTGTTGGTAATATTCAATCAATATTGGATTAGTTAACTGTGTGAATGAGTGCTCAATTTGTGGGAAATTGTGGCATCATCTGCGCATTAGTTCGGGAATTAGAGTTCACCTACTCCACCTTGCTAGGGTCACTATGTATAGTTGAATTAATATTTTTTTTTTATGATGTACGTACTGTTTCCAATAGTATTTTTCAAGTGCTACCAACTACTCCCTCCTTCTCATTGTAACGGTCTTTTAAGGATTCTGTGCAGTTTTTACAGAAATGATTAGCTAGATTGATTATAATGGTAAACTTAATTTTATTTAGTAACACACTCCTATTAATTGTAGTTGGTGAAATAGTTAAGTGGAGTGAAATTCAATATATAAGGGTATATTAATGGAAAAAAAATAATAAATGTTGCAATGATATTCTAAAGTAACAATTATTTTGAGACAAAAAAAAATGTTGAAGTGAATTAAAATGAGATGGAGGGAGTAAACAATAGGCTGAATGTGTTTTGTGTTATCATAGAGATCTTGTAGACTCTAAGTATGTGTCTTGATCCTTTCACTTCTGGTGTCTTCATATAAGTGGAAGGTGTTGGTCATGAGATTACTTGTTGAACTTCTCTAGATGATTCTTATTCCAATTCAGGGAAGACATTATATTAATCCTTTTTATGGTTTTCAAAGTCCCACTCTCATTCGTCATCAAAGACCACATCTAGACTAATTGTTATCTTTTTGTTGTTTGAGTTGTATAGTTTGTAGCACTTTGAGCTTTGAGCATAACCAACAAATATTAATCTTTCACTCAAAGCGTCAAGTTTGGCTTTTTTACTATATGAAATGTTAACATGAGCTACACACCCGAAGACCCTCAAGTGTGAAATACAAGGATAACTTCAAATACATTCTTCTTGTCATGTCTTCCCCACACATATCTTGCTTGAAATACAAGTCATAATGTTGGAGGGATCTTGAAAATTAATGTTAGATGAAGGTCATCAAAGTAGTTTGAGTATTCATTCCGGAGCAACGAAGATGTATCAGGATCTGAAGAAGTTGTTTTGGTGGCCAGGAATGAAGAAGGATATTGCAGAATTTGTGTACGCTTGTTTGGTTTGCCAGAAGTCCAAGATTGAGCATTAGAAGCTAGTGGGAATGTTGCAGCCGTTGTTTGTTCCTGAGTGGAAATGGGATAGTAGCTTTATGGATTTTGTAAGTGGTTTGCCGAAGACGGTGAAGGGCAATGATACGATTTGGGTGATTGTGAATCGGTTGACGAAGTCGGTGCATTTTATTCCTATCAAGTTGAGTATGTCTTTATTGAGGTTGGTGGAGATCTACATTGAGCAGATTGTCAGATTGCATGGTGTTCCTTCTAGCATTGTGTCGGATCGAGATCCGAGGTTTACGTCGAAGTTTTGGCACAGTTTGCAAGAAACGTTGGAGACGAAGTTGAGATTGAGTTTTGCTTATCATCCTCAAACTGATGGTCAGTCGGAGAGGACTATTCAGTCTTTGGAAGATTTGTTGAGAGCTTGTGTTTTGGAGCAAGGAGTAAGTTGGAGTGAATGTTTACCGTTGGTTGATTTTACTTACAACAACAGTTTTCATTCGAGTATTGGCATGGCACCTTTTGAAGTGTTGTATGGTCGGAGGTGTAGAACCCCGTTGTGTTGGTTTGAGTCGGGTGAGAGTGATATGATTGGACCGGAGGTAGTTCAGTAGACTATGGAAAAGGTTAAGATGCTTCAGGAGAAGATGAAGGCTTCACAGAGTACGCAGGAGAGTTATCAAGATAAGAGGAGGAAGGAGTTAGAATTCAAAGTTGGTGATCATGTGTTTTTGAGGGTTAATCTAGTTACCAATGTTGGGAGAGCTTTGAAGTCGAAGAAGTTGACACCACATTTTGTTGGTCCTTATCAGATTGTGGAGAGAGTTGGAGCAGTAGCGTATTAGATTGCGTTACCGCCGTTGTTGTTGAATCTGCATGATGTGTTTCATGTGTCTCAGTTGCGGAAGTATGTGCATGATTAAGTTGCTACTATTTTGATTAAGTTGCTGCCATATGATGAAAAAACATGAAAATATTATGTTGGTTGTGTAGCTTTGATGAGAATTAAGTTGTTGTTGTTGTTGTTGGTGTTTTGCTAAAATGGCTTAATTAAGTGAAAATGAATAAGTTGTTGTTGGAATGGTTTGAATAGGTGATTATGGTGATGTTGAACTAGATGAAATACTGTTGATGTTGTTATACAAGCTTATTTGCTAATTTGTTGTTGAAAATGGAATTTGAGAAGAACTTTGAAAATAAGCGAAAAACCTTGAGGATTCATGTCAATTTGATGTTTCATTGTGTATCCATTGTTCAATTTAAGTGTATTGATCATGGGTATTGTTTGTAAAATGATTTTGGGTCAATTGGGATGAAAAATGAGATTTTTGGGTGGAAATTGGGGTCTTCCCGTAGTGAATGCCCTGTTTTCTGGTTGCCTAGAAAACAGGACTTCGCTAAGCGAAGTCCCTGGTTGCTGAGCGACCACAACATGTGTTGTTCTGTGCGTTTTGGTCATTGGGGGATGTTTCCGATCATCCCCAGACATTCCTTTTGTGCTGTTTTGCTGTTGTTTTGACCATTTGTTGATGGATAACGATTGATTGCAATGGATTGATTATAAGGTTTGATTTTGAGACGAATTTGGTGATTTTGTGAAACTTGATAATTGTCGAAATGAACTAAGTAATCAATTACAGTAGTATGAATGAAGTTGAATCATGAATATAATGTGGTGCAGTAGTAGGTTGAGATAACCTTACTTATTTTAATCATGAAATGTGAATTATGCGAATTATGATGAACTAAAGTAAGATGTTGAAATGTTTACAATATGACGATGATTAAACTTGTGGAGTGAATAATTAATGAAATGATTAATTGTGAATTGTGTACTACATGATTGATATTGAATGAAAACATGATGTTACTTTGATTATGATATGATGATTAAACATGATGATGCGAAGAAATGATGTTGTGATAACTTGTGATGTATGAAATGTATTAATTATATAATGCAAATAGTGGAGACATGTTATATGATAGAGTGGATTATATAACAACATGATGATGAATGCATTATTGAGTCTATACGTGATGTCCATGCATACATATGTCGAGTTGGGACTTGTTAGTTCACAACTTGTCGATGGAACTTTAAGAGTCACAACTTGCCGATGGGACTTTAAGAGTCACAACTTGCCGATGGATTTGATAATCCAACATACCGTGGGATCACTGATTAGTAATAGACCTCTGATATCCAAGCTGTGGTACCACATGCATTTAGTGTCGTGTTAGGCACATTGCATGAATATGACGAGTCGTATGTGGAAATGTTTTGGTGTGAACTTGTGCATTTATGTGGTAAATGTATACTTGATGATATTTATGACGTGACGAATGCTTTATGCTTGAATTGATGATGAGATATGAACGATGTAAAATTGAGTTGATCATCTGTTGGTGACTGATGTTTTATAGTTGAGATTATGATTTAACTGTTGATGATGTATAATTAAGTTGGTAATTATATAATGATGAAGGCATACTATGATTTATGAATTATGCTCGAGTATTAACCAGGCTTTATGTATTGATGAATACTTATATATTAAGTGATGTTTTGCCTGAAACTTACATGCGTTTATTATATCCTTTTGTTGAATGTATATCTTACCCTCTAGTGGCTTTATTGTCGCCTCATCTGTGGATTCAACCCTTGGGGATGTAGACTTGCAGGTTGAGGAGTAGTTGCTTGGTGAGTTGTGCTGAGGACGGCGTTACACCTTCTCTTTTATGTTGTGTTTTTCGAGGATTTCTAGATTAGGTGTTCTGATCTAGGAGTTCGGGATTTATTTTACTTGTTGAATTTTTATGATTATGTATTTATTCGAGATATTTTTTATGAGACCCAAGATGATTATTATGTTGAGATGTTTATTTTCTGCTATGTTGTGATAATTGTTGATGAATTTTTTATTATGAGAAATTAGCATGAGATGTTTGATGTATCGTAATACCTCGATGTATCGTAATACCTCGATATTGTTGAATTACATGAATTATTATTTAAATAGTAGTCTTGGAGATCGGGGTGTTACAACACTCACAATGGTGGCATTCGCGAAGTGAGTTGAAATTAAATCATGTTGTTCCTTTTTTTTCAATCATGAATTGAAATTGAATCTAGCACTATTTAAATAAGTGATAAAATTGTATATATAGAAGTCGCATCAACAAAATCATCAACTACAAGGTGTGGGGAATATAGAAATTTTTCTTGATGATTTTTCGATCTGGAACATACTACAGAAACCCAAAATCAAACCCTTAAACATCATACTGTAGGAACATACTCATATTGCATAGAACACCATAAATTATGGTTTGCATGGAACACAACCCAGATGCCAAAAGAACTAAAAATCACAAAAAGAAAATAATTTCGGTTGTTTTAATTGAATTAGTGTTATAGAGAAAAGGGTCAAAGAGAGATGAAGAAGGAATCTCGGATTTTGGTTTCAGGAAGAAAGGTGAAGAGGGAAGAAGAAGCCGAATCAGAACTTGATGAATTTAAGGGATGAAGAAGCAGAAACAGAACGGGATGAAGAAAGAAGAAATGTGATAGGATTGAATCATATTTTGGCTTTATGGAATTTTAGAATTTTATCTCGTGGGGATTAACTTGTTTGGTTTGATTTTATGTGTTTAAGTTTTGAATTTTTGATTTTTTGAATTTTTAAATTTGTGTTTGAAGATGATGAATTTTTGAATTTTTTATGAAGGTTAATGAAGTTGTTGTTGAAGATGATGAAGAGATGATGGAAGAAGATGAAGAAAAGGTAAAAAAAATTAAGTGTTGATAGTTCACTGTAAGATAAAATAGATCTGAATGATCTAACGGTCTTTTTTTTTAAAAAAAAAGATCAAATAGTTAAAATTCATAAAATTAATAAGGTCTATGGTGGACTACTTTTAATGTTGGTTCACCTTAGACATTAATGGTTAAGGTGATAACGGAGAGGACCAAAACCTATAACAGTAGAAAACTTAAAGACCACTTTGAGACGTTTTTTTAGTTAAGGGACCATTTTTTGAAAAAAAGAATTAAGTTAAAGGACCAAATGTTCAATTAAGCCTAAGTTTTAATAAATTGTTATTTTTATTTTCAATTTTTTATATTATAAAATATATTTTTGACTAAAAAGGATTAACCATTTTCAAGAGGTCCATAATAGACACATCAATTAGAAAGAGACGGTAAAGATTTGAAAATTTATTCGAAATTCTTTAATGTATTTCCTCAATATATTTTCTTACTTTCTCAATATTATGAGGTTTTAGCCCAATGAGTTTTAAAAAAAACTGCGATTTTTTTTTTCAATGATATTTTTATTTTAATTATTGTGGTTGTGTTACTTTACATCTCATTTGACTGACACACAGAAATACATATAATTTATTTTAATTATATGTAAATATTGTTATAAAACAAAGTAAAAGCACTAGATCAAAGATGAAGATGAAAGTTTTTTTGTATTATTCTCTTCACAAGTGTGTTCTTTACATTGACATATAAGTCCTATTTATAGGACACAAATGTGGTAATTTACAAGTACATGAAGAGTCATAAGACTAAGTGCCAATAACAATGAATATAGGCATTTACTCCTAGGAGTTAAAGAACATAGAAAGCCTTAGGGAATATGGACATCCATACCATAATAATATTATTCATAACACTCCCCCTTGGATGTCCATGAAGGATATGCCTCATTAAAACCTTACTAAGAAAAAACCCAATGGGAAAAAAAATCTTAGTTAAGGAAAAAGAGCACAATATCCAATATATTTGCCTCGTTAAAAACCTTACCAGGAAAACTCAGTGGGACAAAACCATGGTGAAGGGAAAAAGAGTGCAAGATATATTTATATCTCCCCCTCATCCAAACAATCATCTCTGAGACGATGAATGCCAATCTTTTACATCAGTTGTTCAAAAATTATGCTTGAGAGTGACTTTGTGAAAATGTCTGCAATATTATCACATGAATAAATTTGTTGACTGCTTATATCATATCCTTTCAAATTGACAATGCATATGGTATTATATTCATAAAGGATTGTTGCTCGTTCTTCTGAAAGACAAACCACAAGTTTCTTCTATGTGTTTAATCATAAACTTGAATCAAGCACATTAATATTGAGGATCCGACAAATAACCTGCATATCTAAAATAATAATAGATGATAACATGAATAATCATCAATGTATGTACATTATTGTCCTTTAATTGAGCTACATTATGGTACTTCAGGATCAATTAGTTCTTCATAATTTACTCAAATTTTCAAACGATTTTTGTCTACATCTAATGACTTTTCAACCATTTGAGTATACAACAAATGAGATTTGTCCATATATAAACATTTTACCACCTTGATATATAAGCTTCTTGATTAACAAAAGTGTTACTCTTCAAATACACAACTCAAATAAATATTTACCCTTTCTACGTATTTCATCTCAATATTTTTCTTTAATAAATCAACTTTCAAAAACTCTTCAAGAGTTCTCAGGTTTATTTCAAAATGGACAAATGATATCATTTTTATATCTCTCTTTTAGAAAATATTCACTAAGAATATTATACAACATGTTTCTATATTTCAAGTTGATTAAGTAATCTCTTCAATAATATGAATTGTATGCCTCGATAAAATGATTCCATCAGGGAATTTTATAGAAAAATATCAAGTGAGTCATAAATATATTGTAACATGTACTTCATATATAGATAGATTGAGGCTTTCAAGTGGTGCTATACTTAATCAAGTATGATAATGTACTTGAATTTACTTCAGGTGGATACGCCTCTTCAAAATTAATAGTAGGTTTTCACCAATACTCTTGAAAATAAGACAAACTTCATATATCAATATTTCATGATTCTCTTTTATTTACACTTCTTCAGATGTATGGACTACTGGTCCAAAAACCATTCGCTTTGCAAAGCTAGTTTAATATTGCCTCAAATTTGTCTTTCCATTTAGTCAATCATTTTATTGTCTATAATCCTCAATAGACTTTGATTCATGATCCTCATTATCATTTTTAAATATAACGCTATATTTTATGTAAAAACATCGTCATCGTCAACGTTGACTTTTACTTTTCGGTTCCATCTCATTTCATTGAGATCTTTCATTCATGACATAATTTATCGATATTTCATAAATTTCAGGTACCTGATAAGTTCTTCTAGAACTGAAAAATCCATTATGTTAGAAGACTCTTTTAGAGTTTTTATATCCTCATTTGGGTTATCTTTCATTTTGGCTCCTTTTCTTATTTGAGGATTTTTATATTTGGAACCGATTGGAGCATTAGCAGCTGCTATTTTATTTGTTTAACTTTGCAAATGAGTGATATTTCGAGGATCAAGATGAGATAATAATATTTTCTTTCAAATAATTCAATTGAACTTCGGGTTCACATTTTCATTCAATTGAACTTCAGGATCACATTTTCAGCTGCTTATTCTCTCCCCCTAATATTGGGAAAACTAATCCATCAATCGATAATCGGCCTACTGAAGTTGGCTCAATACAATTTATAATAGTAGGGGTTTCATATCAAATATATTTTCCCAATATTCTTTAAATATTTATCTTAGTGTATTATTTTGGAGCAATTGTGATATACACAACACATCCAAAAATTCACTTAGATGAAAAATATTTGGTTGTTAACCTAAAATAAATTATAAATTAAGGGGAGGACTTACACATAATAATGTGTTGGCTTGATGCGAATCAATATCTCAACATACTAGATTACATGTTCCCAAAGTAGAATTTAGAATTTATGTTCTCATAAGTATCATTCATACAATTAACTTTAGACGTTTAAAGAATGGACCTTCAAGACCATTTTTTTTGTGAACATATATTACACGATGTTCAATATCAATTTAAATTGAGAAATGATACTTATTAAATGCTTCCTGAAAACTCCAAAAAATTGAGCTCTTAGTCAAATTTGTTGAGAAAACAATCTCACAAACTTCTGGTTGTGAGTTGACAATAAACATATATGTGATCATTTAGTCGATGTATTAAATCAAGCTATAAGGTATCAAAATGATTCACTTCATCGGTGTATTCATCCACAAATATCACCTAATATATATAAGAGACTTATTTTCTCAGATTGTCAACTTACTTTGGAAAGTAATAACACACAAACATTAATGGTTTGAAGAATCGTCTGGTTCTTCAATACATGTCCGTATAAATTTTTAACTATTTTCGCATCATAATAGATCCGGGATAACCCAACCGGTCTTGCCAACAATAAATTTAATATGATATGTAAATTTCAATTTTACAATTATCCGTGCTTCAATTGCACTAATATAAGTGTAGTCAATCCATATGAAGACATGTAATTTTTTTTATCTACACTTATTTCTATCCAAAACATGTCTCGTAATATAGAGCTATTCAACATCTCCTTTATTTCTTATTTCAATATGATATCCATTTAGAAGGATAATAAATTTCTATGAGACCTAGAGGAATATAATGCATTCTCAATGTGTAATTCTTTTCCTCCATATAACAATATATTGACTCTTCTGGAGTCTTTAATAATTTTTGCAATGCCAAATATAATAATAAAATTAGTTTCTTTCTATCACTCATCCAATTTTTTTATAGTCTTTTACATAAGAAATCATTCATTTACAAACAATATCCAACAAAATATATATAAAATTATTGTACTCCTTAGTGAGTCCAAGTTCTAGGAGCAATACTTGAACGAAACCTTGAAATAGCATAGACATACTTTTTAGAAGGAATCCATAATACAAATATGATTTATATTTATTCAGTAATCTAACAAGATTCTCATTTCAAAACAATATAGTTTGTAAATCTTAATCGTTTCAAAAGTAGCAATAATATCAAATTCATAAACACAATACCTACTATTTCATTTGAAAAGCAATTATGTGGAGCATTCTACCAAAAAAATAAATAAATAAATAAATATGCGGAGCACAAATTATACGAAACAACGAGTATAGATGATTCAATCTAATAAAGTTTAATTTATCATGTGAGACTTCATCTTTTCAATCAATGACTACTCTTATGATCACAAATGTGATTTATCTTTCAAAGTTTTCTTTATATTATTTTCTCAATTCTGCTACTTCAGGAGCACATTCAAGAGGCATAAATAATTTATTTTTTTCTTTAATTCTTTCATAGAATTTATACTACGATCAAATAGATCTTATATATTTGAATTGTGGTCAAGAACTCCACAAACCTCTATTGTAACACCCATACTAAATTATCTAGAATATTTAGCATGCGTATTAATCTGATACTGGGTACATTAAAATTTTCAATAATAAATACAATAGAAAACTACTGAATGAGTACAAATAGCTCGTTTATACAAATAACCAAATATCATTTACAATTACATTCTCATATACATAGATAATCTGTCAACCTCCTGAGCTTGACCTTGACGAGCATCTGCACTCCTTCCAACATCTTCCTGAAGATCTTCCTCTGAAAACCACGTGGCTACCTGAAACCTGCACCAGAAGGATAGGGATGAGACATAATGTCTCAGTGAGCTCCTACCCTACCTACTGTTGGCAACCTCGGGGAACCTAGGGTCGCCGTGCCTACCTCGGCAATCTTGGGGATACCTATGATCGCCAAGTCTTATCTTTACTTATTTCACGATCAAGGGGAAACCTAGGATCGCTACATATCTTAGTCATATGCTTATCATAATCTTGTGCTTAGTGATCGAGGGGAATTCTATGATCACTTGCTGTTGTCTATGACTGCTGGTCTCATCTCTTAGCGTATAATACATTTACATAAACATATTCATATTCGTATTCATCTTTCAAATAACGTTAAGTTAGAAGTTAGCGTTGAACAAACAATCATTATCTTGGTTCATTTTACGGAGTGCATCCGGGTGGAGTAACCCCGAAGTACATCTCCCATCATACCGGTGAAATTCCTATCATATCAGGCTAACACCGGACTCCTCTTATCTTTGTGTAGGCAACCCTCTCGGTGAAGCCCCATCCGGCATAATCCGGAGCCTGCTGGACACATCTTGCATGTAGACAACCCTCTCGGAGAAGTCCCATCCGGCGAATCCCGGAGCCTGATGGACATGCTTAAATCTTTTAACATACGTGTGGACAATCCTCTCGGAAGAGTCCCATCCGGCGAAACCCGGAGTCTGATGAACACGTTTAACATAGTCTTATAACTTACGTGTGGATAGCCCTTTCGGAGAAATCCCATCCGGCGTATCCCGGAGTCTGATGAACACGTTATCATATTCTTTATCATTAAGTCCTTACTTAAGTTCGTATGTATATCTTATTCATTCATATTCTTTTGCATAACTAAAGCATTCTTTAAAGCTTAACCTACTAGAGGTTCTTAACTATAAACATAATATCATTCTTGTGCATAACTAATGCACTCTTAATTAATCACTCTTAATTACTTAACCTATAAAAGGTCCTAGGCTTGGATTCTGAATTTATCTTGACCTGCACGTACTTAAGTGAGTGTAGGGATCTTGCTTATAAAGGAATAATCACATTACCAATCCCTTTTTATGTCTATATAACTTAGGGTATAAGTATTCATCTCCTAACGCCATACCTATTCCTCATCCTACCCTAATTCCAAGCCATTACTCAAGAACAAGAAGCTGAGAAGATGCAAAATCGTAGCCCGATTTCTAAAAATCGTAGCACGATTTTTGCCGTGAGTTTTCATGAAAAACAGGGCACAAAATCGTAGCCCGATGCCTAAAAATCGTAGTCCGATTTTGGCTTCAGCAGCACTCTTAATTTTGCTTCCCAGACTAATCCAAACATCTCCAAACTTCATAACAGCTTATGGATATGAATTTTACAAGGCATAAGGGTAGAAAATAACATGATTAAGCAAGGAATTAGTACACAAAGGATTAAGGCATAATTCTAAGTCTTAATTCAACTTGTAAAGAGCACTAAAACTACTCAAATGGGTTATACAACCCTATGGAACTCACCTTGATTTAGCTAGCTTTCTTCCTTGCCAAGTTCTGGTTTCCAAAGCCCTTGCTCATTACCACCACTTCTCTTGATTGTTCCATGTTTCCTTTCTTTAGCCTTCTCTTGTTCTAGCTTTTAAATCAAGCTTGCTTGCTATACCTTCTTACAAGAGTTTGGATTAAGAATTGATGGATGGTTGGAGAGGGAGAGGAGGGCGTGAGAGTTAAGGGAAGAGGGAGGGAGAGAGGCTGATTTTTGAGAGAGTGAAGGAAGTGAAGAATGATAGCAAGAAATATCTTGCTTCCTTGTTTAATAATCTTCCCATTTCCCTTTATTTACATAATTGCCATTCCACTTGTTTACAAAAACGCCTTGCTTCTTAAATAATTTCTAACACTGATAACTGATACTCATAAGCGGGATTTCACGCTTACCATATAAATAAACCCATTAACTGACAATTTACCAAATTGTCCTTTGCTCAAAACATTTCTGATACTTTGTCTCAATATTAATAAACATTCGAATCTTAGGCGGGATATTACAATCTACCCTCCTTTAAGAAATTTCGTCCTCGAAATTTAGAATCCACTATCATACCTGAATGAATCTCTCACACTACTTCCTCTACTTGCCCAAAACTCCAGTTTGTCTTGCTTATCGGAATCCGTTGGATTTCCAATTCTATACGTCGAACATACTCGACAACTTTTCCTCTAGCTAAAATGCTCATGGCGAATTTGCATAATTTTTACGTAGTAGGATGTGAGGTTATCTGAATCATTATATCCAACTCGCTTGACTTTGATCCTAGTTCAAATACTTCTTGCAAACCAACTTAAGGTCACTAAATCTCAAATACTCTACTGGATAATCTTATCCTCCTCAAATATTTCAAATATAAGCAGGAGGTTTCACCTCTAACACCTGCTCCTTTCTTTCTAACATCCCGTTGTGCTTCTCATCGCAATCATAATCATTACCTACCTCGAGTTCTAACCGTAGCGTAAATATTTCTGCGTCGATAGTCCAGGACTCATAGGAGTCTAGCCCAAGTGATGAAGGGTATAAGTCGTCTTAGATTTTATCACATAGTGTAATTCATAGCATATCGTCTGCATACATAAGCGAGCACGTGTACACTACTGACGGGTACACAACACATCACCTCATCCTTGTCCGACTAACGAGACATCATTCTTAATTTTAACATATTTGAGGCACTACCACATCAATTGGGAATCTTTCTTCTTTTAACTCATCTTGTAACATCCGGGATTTGCCTTTCACCTGGCTTGCCAGGTTTGCCCCGCCAATGTTACTCGTATTTATCTCTTGAGTATACATCAACCCGTAAATTATTGTTACATTCTATCGACATCGCAAACTTATTTTCTCATTCTGGACGCTGAATTCAAGATTCTTGTTTTCAAAAGAAACTCCACTTGATTGCTACCAAAATAGCACACTTTAAATCCTTTAATCAAAACCTGAACTTACGTAGCCTCTTTACTGTAGACTACGAGTGACTTTTAATCTGCATAAAAATCCTTCTTTCTTTACTAGTGAACATCAAGTACAATATTTCCGAACTCTTCTACTAAGATATGGTTGATATCAATAAATCTGTTCCGGTAAAAACCTTTATACTTATACATTCCTGATTGTGTACCACTATAGCCAAAACAAGTCCCATAGTTGAAAATCTGCTACACTACTATCTGAGTAGTTTAAATATTACCTGATAAGTATACGTAATACTAACATAACCTGATACATGTGACATGTTGACATATCGGGATACAACATGGATTAAACTCATATGTCACTGCATTGACGTTTTCTGATCAACACTTCTATTTCAAAGTATCATCTTGCAAGTACAACCTTTACTGATATTACTTTATGCTTGATCCTGTTGATTAAACATTACTCTTCAAGTCCACCTAAAGTTACCGGGCTAAATTAGCTAATTTACCGTATTAGCGGTGACTTTCCTTGCTCTAGACTTATTGTGCTAGGAACATATTCTTCTCATTCTTATCACATAATCCTAAACTATTTCGATTTCCGTTTCTCCTGTATTTCGAGGTTTTGAAATATCCCTCGGCTTAACTTTTCAAAATTTCCTCCTAGAACTTATAACAAGTTCGGGTCGTCACTGCTCACTGATATTCCGTGGTTCAAAAATTTGGGCGCTTATTTCCTTCCTGTGGTCCATCTGACAAGGACTTCACAAGCATCCTTATTCTCCAAGCTTCAGCTTAGAATCGTTCATTAACTCATCCCTAAATCACTTTTCCGCTGCGCAACTCTGATTTAACAAATCACTTCGGAGGAGGGGTAATACACCATGATAAAATTCTATGGCCGACTTTTTCCATAATGACCCGTAGCTACCACAAGAGAATCATCTCACGTTTGTTTATTCTCTTGTGACTTAATCCACCTGTTTAACTTACTGATTGGTCGTCATTGACACTGTGTTTCCTTTGGACATAAACCATATACTTACCTTCACGATAATACACCAAAACTTGTAAACAGTTTCGGCAACTGTTACGAGCCTAACAAGCTCCTATCAACGGCTCATACTCTGATTCTTACTTATTCTCCATGTCCTGATTCCTGTGACCATCTCATGATCCATCCAACTTGTATTATCGTTTTAACATCATAGAAACCGACCTCAAGGTACACCTGGAGTAGTTTAAATTTCAAACTTAAATCACTTGTGGCAACTTCTAAAATGACTTATGGTTTCGGAAGATTCACGTCTTTCATTCACTGGATCCACTGAGGATCTGAGTCCCATTACTAATCGGTCTATATCTATCCATAAGGATTTCATACCCATAATCTTTCCGAGACAGCTACGGTATCTATGGTTTTACCTTACCTCTTAAATTACCTTCGAATCCCTCCAGTTAATTGATCTTGAGCTTCAAAACCTCATCATTATCTTTTGGTTTCATTCAACAACTCGTAACTGCATTCACAATTCAAATCTTGATCTTAGCACTTAAATAATTCTGCATATAGTGGAACAATCGAAATCTATACCTTATTACTGCCCTCGGAACTTATCCACACGAGGTGATCTCTTCAGCTTCTAGTATAACTGTGGAAAGAAACTCATCAGTTGAAAACTTCAGACTCATTGGCATTAACTACAATCTCAACCTTTCGTCTTTAAGACGATCCTTCGTACAATAAAGTCTCAATATAATTTCTCGGCTAAAATTCCGATTATCCTTCACAACTGGTCTACTTTAATCTTGTGTTATCTTGAACTTGCCTTCTTCGTCCAATCGAGGGAATTCAACTTACTATTTGATATCCTTCTTAGGGACTCACTACTTGTTGTTGAGCTTGTGATTCTCGTATAAAACATCCCAATGACTCATAGTAAGGAAGGTAATCTGATTCACTGGTCTTGGTATAAAACTTTCCATCGGACTTAACTTATTTCAAATCTGCTTACCAAACAGAATATATCCTGAAACACGCTTTGATGTACAACATGTATTATCATTTCAACTTACTCATCCATTTTGAGTCCTAGATTGCATACCATCTTCTCTTCTTAAGGAGTGCTCCACTGCCATCCTCATGCCACTTCTCAACAACGGTTCCAATTATGGTTTCATAATTTTCTTACTGTCCATGTCTCTTCCCATGAGGCATCTCTCAATGACGCGTCCAACTGTATTGAGGTTCTTCACCTTATCCTTAAATATCTCTGGCATTCCTGAAACTCTGCCATAGACAAGCTTAGTCACTTTACAGTTCGATGGCCACTATTTGGCATTGATTACTCCTTTGCCAACTCCGTCAAACAATTCTACCACCTTAGTCTTCGCCCTTCACAAACTTCATTCCTCCTTGGTCACATTCAGCTCTCGGACATTTATCCTAACTGTCATATACTAGACTGAGTTGATCAGGCTCAACTAGATGTGACCTTTAGAATAATATCCGGAACCCAATGGTCCCACTACTTTTATTGAATCTTTAATGACCCAAGGCACGGTCCGAATCGACCTGCTCTGATACCAATTGTAACACCCATACTAAATTATCTAGAATATTTAGCATGCGTATTAATCTGATACTGGGTACATTAAAATTTTCAATAATAAATACAATAGAAAACTACTGAATGAGTACAAATAGCTCGTTTATACAAATAACCAAATATCATTTACAATTACATTCTCATATACATAGATAATCTGTCAACCTCCTGAGCTTGACCTTGACGAGCATCTGCACTCCTTCCAACATCTTCCTGAAGATCTTCCTCTGAAAACCACGTGGCTACCTGAAACCTGCACCAGAAGGATAGGGATGAGACATAATGTCTCAGTGAGCTCCTACCCTACCTACTGTTGGCAACCTCGGGGAACCTAGGGTCGCCGTGCCTACCTCGGCAATCTTGGGGATACCTATGATCGCCAAGTCTTATCTTTACTTATTTCACGATCAAGGGGAAACCTAGGATCGCTACATATCTTAGTCATATGCTTATCATAATCTTGTGCTTAGTGATCGAGGGGAATTCTATGATCACTTGCTGTTGTCTATGACTGCTGGTCTCATCTCTTAGCGTATAATACATTTACATAAACATATTCATATTCGTATTCATCTTTCAAATAACGTTAAGTTAGAAGTTAGCGTTGAACAAACAATCATTATCTTGGTTCATTTTACGGAGTGCATCCGGGTGGAGTAACCCCGAAGTACATCTCCCATCATACCGGTGAAATTCCTATCATATCAGGCTAACACCGGACTCCTCTTATCTTTGTGTAGGCAACCCTCTCGGTGAAGCCCCATCCGGCATAATCCGGAGCCTGCTGGACACATCTTGCATGTAGACAACCCTCTCGGAGAAGTCCCATCCGGCGAATCCCGGAGCCTGATGGACATGCTTAAATCTTTTAACATACGTGTGGACAATCCTCTCGGAAGAGTCCCATCCGGCGAAACCCGGAGTCTGATGAACACGTTTAACATAGTCTTATAACTTACGTGTGGATAGCCCTTTCGGAGAAATCCCATCCGGCGTATCCCGGAGTCTGATGAACACGTTATCATATTCTTTATCATTAAGTTCTTACTTAAGTTCGTATGTATATCTTATTCATTCATATTCTTTTGCATAACTAAAGCATTCTTTAAAGCTTAACCTACTAGAGGTTCTTAACTATAAACATAATATCATTCTTGTGCATAACTAATGCACTCTTAATTAATCACTCTTAATTACTTAACCTATAAAAGGTCCTAGGCTTGGATTCTGAATTTATCTTGACCTGCACGTACTTAAGTGAGTGTAGGGATCTTGCTTATAAAGGAATAATCCCATTACCAATCCCTTTTTATGTCTATATAACTTAGGGTATAAGTATTCATCTCCTAACGCCATACCTATTCCTCATCCTACCCTAATTCCAAGCCATTACTCAAGAACAAGAAGCTGAGAAGATGCAAAATCGTAGCCCGATTTCTAAAAATCGTAGCACGATTTTTGCCGTGAGTTTTCATGAAAAACAGGGCACAAAATCGTAGCCCGATGCCTAAAAATCGTAGTCTGATTTTGGCTTCAGCAGCACTCTTAATTTTGCTTCCCAGACTAATCCAAACATCTCCAAACTTCATAACAGCTTATGGATATGAATTTTACAAGGCATAAGGGTAGAAAATAACATGATTAAGCAAGGAATTAGTACACAAAGGATTAAGGCATAATTCTAAGTCTTAATTCAACTTGTAAAGAGCACTAAAACTACTCAAATGGGTTATACAACCCTATGGAACTCACCTTGATTTAGCTAGCTTTCTTCCTTGCCAAGTTCTGGTTTCCAAAGCCCTTGCTCATTACCACCACTTCTCTTGATTGTTCCATGTTTCCTTTCTTTAGCCTTCTCTTGTTCTAGCTTTTAAATCAAGCTTGCTTGCTATACCTTCTTACAAGAGTTTGGATTAAGAATTGATGGATGGTTGGAGAGGGAGAGGAGGGCGTGAGAGTTAAGGGAAGAGGGAGGGAGAGAGGCTGATTTTTGAGAGAGTGAAGGAAGTGAAGAATGATAGCAAGAAATATCTTGCTTCCTTGTTTAATAATCTTCCCATTTCCCTTTATTTACATAATTGTCATTCCACTTGTTTACAAAAATGCCTTGCTTCTTAAATAATTTCTAACACTGATAACTGATACTCATAAGCGGGATTTCACGCTTACCATATAAATAAACCCATTAACTGACAATTTACCAAATTGTCCTTTGCTCAAAACATTTCTGATACTTCGTCTCAATATTAATAAACATTCGAATCTTAGGCGGGATATTACATCTATAACATTCTCTAAACGAGGCAATCTCCATCTACTTTCCTTGCACTTTTATCACTGTTTTTAACAGCTGAAGGCTCCTTGAGCAGGCCTTGGAATCTCATGGAACAGTAACTATTCTCTAGCTGACTTATGTTACTCATAAATCTTGTTTCATCAACCAATGAACTTGGAAAAGATCTGCTTTTAAAGCAAAGGGTTTTCAGAGTGTTTCAAGTTCCTGCATTAGGAATACAACAGTTGAAAACTGATATATTGATGTTTCCTTCTAAGAAATGAGGAGCAGGCAAATGAAGTATTTGTATGAATTTTATGCCTTCCTATATGATAAAAGCTGCAATTTTGGACTTAGATCAAAATTCTGCTGTGGAGAGCTTGGCATTTGGAATATATCGGTTGCATATTTTCGGCTTACCATCGGTATTTTACCCATAATACTTTCTTACTTGGTGTGGCAATGACATATAAGAACTCTGTACTAATTTAACCCAATAACCAGATAATAATTTTGGTCATGTTTCCATCATTTTAGTTATTTATACCATCAACATCTGAAAAAACACATGGATTGATTGAAGAAACAAAGACAAGACAACGAAAATAATCCTCTTATTAGCATTAGCAGACTAAGCATGAGAAGAATCAATAACATATATATGCTTCAAATCTTATTTCATTGACAAACTCAATAGCGGAAAGCAATTAGCACGGGTTATTGAACTTATTTAGTGAGGAGATTCCACGCTTGGATGCTACAACACTGGTTTCTTCATTCAAGAAAAGGGTAGTCAGTATAACCTATAACTGGATCAGAAGTGTAGAATGTCTTGCTGTTATACTTGTTTAGAGGAGTATTAAGTGCAAATCTGTTCGGCAAATCTGGATTAGCTAAGAACAAACGACCATAAACAACAAGGTCTGTCCTGTTTTCAGCTATGGCCTTGATCCCATCATGTCAGTCGTAACCTCCTGCAACCAGGAAAGTGCCATTGAAGGCCTTTCTCATCGGCACAAGGCTGTGAGGGCACTCAATTCTTTCATTAACAGTTTTCATTCTTGGTTCCACCACGTGACAGTAAAGAATACCGTATTTATTGAGGGCATTAGCCATATAAAGTCCCAATTCTTTAGGATTAGAGTCTACACATTCTGCATATTCTGCAAAAGGTGATAATCTAATTCCAACTCTATCTGCACCTATCTCATTTGCAACAGCTTCAACAATGGTTCTCAAGGGATCCACCATATTCATCTGTTCTGTCATTCACTTCATCTTTCATGAATTGCTCAAGTATGTAGCCATTAGCAATTTGTACCCCAATGAGTATGTTACAGAATTGTAAAATGTCCTAGTGCCCTCTAAAGCAACAAAAATATCAATGCCTGAAAATCATTGTATTATGATACATTGAAGAATTTTTTAATTTTGCAAACGTTACCAGCTTCAATAGCATTTCTTGCAGCAAGGTCTGAAGTCATTGACAATGTTTGGAATTTCATCTGTCCATAGCCGTCTGGGCGGTGTGAACTTCGCTAGATCAAAACCATTACTTCGAACTTGTGGTGTGAGTGGCTTGTCTGTAGAAGATATTGGTGACTGCCGATTCGGCTGAAAAAATGTTGTTGGGGGAAAAGAACAGCAAAGAAGTTCAAATCAACAAAATATCCCTCATTAATGTTTTATGAAATGGCTGTATCAGAAATAGAACATACCAGAATCAAAAACTCTTCCAACATGCCAAATCTGACAGAAGAAGGTTGCACCTTTGGCATGAACAGCATCCACAACGGGTTTCTCAGTTCTCATAACTGAAAAGGAATGATGGCTCTTGAAAAATATTCAGAAATATACTCTAATTCTTTCATATGTAAGGATTCAAACTAGCCTCTTAGAGATTAGAGACACACCTTTTTTACTATGTTTTCTCCTTTGCAAGATGTTTGAATCTTCTTCTATGCCTTCTTAGCGGTTGTTTCGTTTAAATTTTTCTCAAACAACTCTTCATCCAATGATTGATAGGTGAGGAATAGAGTTTTCTTATCTCATGAGCCTTGTGGAACTCAAATGATAAAATATATTTTTCATGTTAAATTATAATTTCTAGGATTGTTTTAATGCAAATGTGTTCCTTTCATTCTTTTGTAAAATCTTGTAATAATAATTTTATCTAAAATCATTCATCCATTTTTCTTTATCTTAAAGCATATTGTAAGTTGTTTTGTATATTAAAATTTTCAAGTAAATTTGTACCAAAAAAAATCAAGTAAATTGTTGAAAAAAATAGACCACTTATTGAACTACAATAATGATATAATTTAATATGTATGCTTATATGTATTTATAGATAAGTCGAATGCGGCTTGTGGTTTGGGCTTGCCCAACCAATTTCTTCAAACATACCTAGGCCCAAGCCCATATCCCTAACCCTAAATACCCGTCTTGTTTCTTGTCACATGTTCTATATAAACGTCGGCGCCTCATGCTTTCTTCTTCATCTTTTCTTATTCTTCTCTAGAGTGATTCTTCTTATTTCTTGTCACTTGTTTTTTCTTACATTTTCATGATATATTTTTCCTTTCTTGCGTTCTCCCAAAGATTCCTTATTTACTAATAATTTTTTCTAACATCTGAATACCTCTTTGAGTCAATCGATGATTTTTTATGTGATTCATCCAACAACCTTGATTGTGATGTTTCAATCTAGTTTAATTTGGTGTCAGAAACACTCATCTAATAAAATTTTGGATCTGGTAACATGATCAACTTGAATCTTGATGTTTGATAAACTGTTTGACCAACTGATCTATGTAGGTTATATAACACTGGATAAAGGTGAATGTGAAGATCGCGATGAAGATGTTCTTATCAACATAATAATATATCTCAAAAATCAAATCAATGAATTACCCAAGGTACGTCAATGAGGTATCAATGAAGGATACCAATATGAATATCTTATTTTACCCTTAGTAAAAATATTTACGTTAGAACAATATACTTTTGTTTTTGTTGATATACGAGTATATATTTCTTAGATCTAAACTATTAGTTTTATTTATTTTAAGAGATTCAATTTTATCTTCTACAACATCTATTTACTTAAGATGGATTTCATAAGTTAGTTCTTCTGCATTTAGTCGCCCTTTTCCTCACTCTCTATCGCTCCCCAATATTATTGATATTTTCAGTATGTGTATTGCATATCAAGGATGGTGATAAACACACACACATATATATTCTTATGATATTATAATATATATCTTCTTTATTTTGTAGGACCCTAAATCTGAAATGATTAGTGCTACCGCCAAATTGAAACTATTCATGGTTGGTATACAAACTGCGATGAGGTCAAGTAGAGGCCTTGAATCCAAGTCTTATTTTTCTAATTTCTTCCATTCGTAAGTCCTGCAAGAATATCCTTTAGAGGAAAATCACGAACAACTTTCACATATCTCATGCAGATCTCATTGTTAAACATACCCCAAATATTGTAATAAAGTCTTAGAAACACAATGGTGAACCTAAGAGTTTTGTGCAATATACTCAACAACTTGGAAAGTTGGAAGGTGGTAAATATTTATCATTGTCTCATTTGGGATAAAATAGGTCTAGGTGTTATGTACAATACTATTAATATGCAAACCAAATGAACCTTGTAAAATGGGCTTGGATCTCATCCTAAAAGTTACTTCAAAGAATGAGGGTATTCAACTATATTTATACACTCAACAGCCCGAGAACCTGAACAATGTGAGATTAGAAACAAACTACAAAAAATTTCAAAACCAATTTCAACATCCACCCTCACGCCTAGCATGAACCTGGGTTCGATTCTTATAGTATAATCCTTGACCCAACTCTGATACTATGTAAAATGGGATTAGATTTCATCCCAAAAGATAGCTCAAAAGATTAGTGTACTCAAGCATATTTATACACTTAATAGCTTGGGAACCTGAACAATCTGGGGATAGAAACAAACTACAATTATCTTGAACACCAACTTCAACACCCACCCTCACGCCTAGCGTGGGACTGGTTCCAATTCCCACATTGTAATCCTTAACCCGACTCTGATACCATGTAAAAATTTTAGGATCAGAGACGGGTTAAGGCTTGCAATGTGGGAATTGGAGCCAGTCCCACGCTAGGCGTGAGGGTGTGTGTTGAAGTTGGTTTTCGAGATAATTGTAGCTTGTTTCTAGACCCACATTGCTCAGGTTTCCAGGCTGTTGAGTGTATAAATATGTTTTTGCACTCTTATCCTTTGAGCTAGATTTTAGGATGAGATTGAAGCCCATTTTACATGGTATCAGGGCCGGGTTAATGATTGCAAGGTGGGAATTGAACCTGGGCAAACGCTAGGCATGAGGGTGTATGTTGAAGTTGGTTTTGAAATTGTTTGTAGTTTGTTACTAGTCTCACATTGCTCAGGTTCCCGGGTTGTTGACTGTATACATATGTTCGAGTACCCTCGTCGTTTGAGCTACCTTTTAGAATGAGATCGGCCAAGTCCATTTTACAAACATCTCATGTCATCAAAAGCTTATTTGATGTAATCGAAGAAGGTGCCTTAAATGTATGAATAAGAAGAACAATGATCCAACAAGATACCATACCACCAACTGGTCGTGAGGATGAGATTTGATCTCTTTCCCATTAGTTCTTATGAATATATCTTCATGGGAGCCTAAACTTTAATGAAGTCATAGTCATACTCTTTTCATCTTTTCACGGGTGCCTAAACTTCAAGATACCATATCACAGTTATGGGAACAAGATTTGATACGTGTTGGTGATAATTTAGCTTATGTTTATATGGGTGTTAATTAGAATAGTATATGAAAATTAGCTTTGAGGTGATAATTTTCGTATAATACCTAGTTAAGACGCAAGGACCAAAAAAGGCAAATTGCGTACACCAACAATAACTAAATCTTGTTCTGCGATTTGTTGCAAATTAATATGATTAAGCATGCTACAATATTTGCAAATTATTCCAACAATGAAAGAATATGACTTCATTAAAGTTTATGCACCCATTAACATATATTCATAAGAACTAATGTAAAAGAGTTCTAATCTAATCCTTACGACTAGTTGGTGATATTGTTGAATCATTGTTCTTCCTATTTCTACACCTAAATCAACTTCTTTCATTAAATACATGAGCTTTTGATCACATGAAAAGTTCATATGGTTTCGAAGATCACTAATTTTGTACACAATATCTACACCTACTTTATCCCAAATAAGACTATGACATATATTTACGACCAGGGCCGTTCCTATAAAATTGGAGGGTCGACTCTCATAAAAAATTGGCCCCTAATAAAATAAAATTAATTTTTTTTTCAAAGAACAATCTCTTATTTAATTGAAAATAATATCCGTAAACATAAAAAATAATCATGTAACTACACAAAAAAGATTCATGTTCTAATCAATAATATAAAAATACAACTTCAAACAAATATCTTTATCAATCTTTTAAATTGTTATTTTCCTTAGTTAGTACAAAGGAAAAAAAAAAGTTTATAATATTTTTTTAGAGAATAATATAATGTTTGTTGTTGGAACTTTGTTATTTTACCCAACATGTATGAACAAAAAATTAAAAGAACACCTCTAACAAAAACAAGAAAAAAAAAGTATATTGTGTTTTCATCAAGAAGGGAAAAAAATTAATCAAGGAAGAAAAGTTGGAATCCTGAGAGTTGAACGCCACATCTTTGGAACTGATAATTGAAGCGCGTTTATAGAATATATCTCATTTTTAAGTGTATTATATATAAAAAAAATATTTTTGGCCCTTAAATTTTGGAGGCACAGCTCCATAGAGCTGTTTGCATCCCCCAAAGAACGGCCCTGTTTACGACCTCCAACTTTTCCAAGTTATTGAGTATATTGCACAAAGTTCTTGGATTTACCATAGTGTTTATAACACTTAGGTACAACAATATTTGGGATGTATTTAACAATGAGAATTGCATGGCATATGCCAAATTGGTAGTAATTTTCATCTCAAGAATGTTCTTGCAATACCATGAATGGTGGATAAAAATGAGACTTGTCTTGAAAATGGAGGTAATAGTGATGGATTCAAAGCCTCTCCATCTTACCTTCATTTTCTTCATAGATGGAAGATGATCCAAACTATTGTACAAGGTATACATATGTCTCTGTTTTTTTAATATAATTATGTTCGTGTTTTTGTAAAGTTGTCATGGTTTAGTGTCTTTTAGAGCCAACACAATACAGAGACCTAAAACAATTTTTTTTATGAGACATTTTAAGTAAAATTAAGAATTATTTGTTTCTGTTTTAATTTTAGACGTTTAAGAATACAAAGTAACTTATTAAAATTAGTGTGTTCGCTTTCGTTTGATATTACTTTTTGACAAAATTCCATCATTCGTCTCTTAACTTATTTTCAAGTAACACTTTCGTTCTTTATCTTTTTATTTTTTCTCATTTGATTTTTTTATGTTATAATCTGGTAACACTTTCTTCACTAGTACAGAAAACACTTTTTAAATCGGGTGAAAATGACTTTTTAAATCGGTTCCAGAACCGATTTTATAGGTGGCCGATTTAAAAAACTGTTTTGATTTTAAGTTTTTCTTCTTACCAGATTTAAAATCTTTTATTAAGTCGGTTCACCCGATTTAAAAGCTTCTTATTAAATCGGGTTAACCCATTTAAAAAAGGTTAAAAAGGTAAAAAATAATCAGGTTTTTAAGTCGGTTAACCCATTTATTAAGTCGGTTCACCCGATTTAAAAGCTTCTTATTAAATCGGTTTACCCCATTTAAAAAAGGTTAAAAAGGGTCAAAAAAATAATCAGGTTTTAAGTCGGTTCACCCGATTTAAAAGCTTCTTATTAAATCAGTTCACCCCATTTAAAAAGGTTAAAAAGGGTAAACAAAATCACGGTTTTAAAATTGATTGGCTAACTGAAATATAAAGTTCTTGTGTTTTAAAACAATAGGGAATTGATGAATCATTACGGTATATTATACTCAACAATAAAACATAGACTTTGTTTCAACATTACTCAATCTCAAAATGAAAGCCTTTAACATTGCAACAAGATAAACACCAGCAATGAACAAGAAAATTAGGGGATGAAGACATTATCTAACCGTCTCAGGCAAGTTATATACAAGCACAAAACTCATGACAGTTGCAAGAGCAAAAGAAAGAAAAGGCCAACTGAAAAATCATACATGATTCAGCAAGAAAACAGAATACATGATTAGTCAACAATTACCGATCATCTTATACTAAATGAACAGAAAATCACACCAAGATCACTTTCTCTATATATGATTAAACCATAATTCTCCATGGCTCCAACAGAAAACTCAGGAACTGCAACAAGATCCAGCTTAGGAAGTGGATAAGGCACTGAGAAGTACCTAGATGATGTCAAAGACAAAATTAACCAGCAGCAATGGAAGTGTATTATGAAGCACTAACACAAACAATGGAAGTGTATCTATACTAGAATGATTAAAAATGTCTGTTTTCGCTAATGTCTGTTTTTTTTCTCTTTATCAATCATTTAGTTTCGCTTTTGTTATGTTAAAACAACAACCTTTGTTCAAAAGAGTAATGAAACAATCAACGCAAATAACAAACAGCCGGTGTTTGTTCCAGCACAAAATCCACATCATATTTCATCATCACTACCACCACTAACCACACCTCATCACATCACAAGCTTGGCAAAAAATTATCATAAAATTCAAAATAGGAGTAAATTTCTCGTTTTCGTGCTACCAAACAATTACATACAGTAGAGAACCTGCATGGTTGCAAAAGCTTCAAATGATAAAAGGAATTGAGGTGTCTAACCTACTAGGATAGTAGGAGATGCCAATAGAATGTAGCCATGATTCTGGAACATATGCCCATACCAAGAAAATAACTATTCACAAAGGAAAATGAACAAGTAAAAATCAAAATCATAAAAACCACCGGAACATCACAAGAAACCTTAAGAGACATTTGTTAACAGAATTGTACAGAATACAAAGTTATTTTGATCATGGCGTTGTCAATAGAAAATCATGGCGTTGTTAAATAGGATGGGGCTTCAAGGTGAATCCCTGTTCCTAGTTGTTTTTACTCTAATTTAAAATTAAAAAAAAAATCAACTTATAAGGAAACACAATAATTTGTGCAATTATAACACCAGGTAACTTGTAAGTAATAACCAACCATCCAACATTTAAAATCTGTTCAAGTATGATTATGAAATGAAAACTAACATGATTATGCTTGAAATCATCATCAGTGTTATTATACAATTATCTACCATCCACAGAGAGGTAAACCACACACAAAATAGATTAACTAAATATATCAAAAGTTGGAGCTGATGAATCCCATTGGGATGTAAGAATATCAGTCCAAATATGAACAGGTGAAAGAATCACATTTTGGTAAACAAGATAATGAAATGTCTGATTCAATAAGCTATTCTATAGAGCTTAATTGAAACAAGTAAAAAAACAACTTATACACATGTCATGAACTATTTTTACAAGTGTATCCAAATACTAATATAAGTGCTCATGTCATCATGAGATAAACCTCATAAGCTCTTCCAAATACTCCTTAAGTTCCCAGTTAAAATAAACTCAAAATCTCAAACAAAGGAATCCCCGATCATGCCCACACAACAAAGACAACTTAAATAGCTCAATATCATAGACAAATTTCAAATAGCGGTGTTATAGCGCAATAGCATAGACAAATTTGAACAAATAAAAAATTATTATTGTTCCACAATACACAATTCAATACAAAATATTGTCTAATAGCAGCGATAACGGCTGTTATAATGCAGTTGTGTAGCGGAACTTGATAGTATAACCTCAACTGAACCTATACTATTTCATTGATAATTTCAGTATTTATGGTGTTTTCACCATTACAAATAATATTTAAAATTGATAAACTAAATGAAAACAATGTGAAATATTTACAATTATAATTCTTACTCTCAATCAAACAAAATAAATGATAAAATAGTGGATAAGAAAAAAAAACCTGTATCAACAACGGTAGTTATAGATCCGACAAAACCATAAACTTCAGAAGGCTTAGAGCCATGATCGGCTAACAAACCAGAGGCAGAGTTGTTTTGTCATCATAATCGTGAAATGACACAGTTGCCCTCCGCTTTCTTGAAAGAGTGAGTGTTCTTCTTGGACTGTTGACAGAGCGAGGACTTTCCATCTCGCATCCCTTCAATTACAACTAACATAACATTTCTCAGGAGCAGTGGCGTATCCAGGACCCCTGATTCTGATCGATCCAAGGATGCAAACTATTATACTTTAATTAATAATTGTCATCATATTCTAAAACTACGTTGTACTCAATTACAATGTACTACAAAAAATTCTATAACAAAAAACTATCCAATAATCAATTAACAAAAAGCTATCTAAAACAAACAATAACAACAATCTCCAATTTTGAGCAAATCAACAACAGCAACAATAAGCAAAGCAACAAAAATTCCCAATTTTGAAGAATATAGCAAAAACCCTAAATTGACAAAATTCCCAAATCAGAAAACCCTGGATTCATTACCTGTGTATGTGTTGTTGTTGTTGAGGCCTGAGGATTAACTATTGGAGGTCGGAGGAGAGCGCGGCGGAGAGATCCCGCAGGCAGAAGCAGATTCAGCGGAGGATCAACAACAATAATTATCATCATATGCAAACCCTTCGAGCTCTTTTTCTAGGTTTTCGATTTGCGCTTGTTTTTCTTCTGGAGTCCGCGAATTAACCTCCATTTTTCGCTTTCGAGGGTTGGATTTGGGGCGATTTGGTGTTGGATCTTGCGATGGTGACAGTGGTGGTGGTGGTGGAGTGGATAAATCGGCGGCGGCGGAGGGTTAGCAAAGGTGGAGAAATATGGGAAAGAGAAATTTGAGAGTCAAACGATTTAGACTTTTTATAAATACTTTTTAAATGGGGTCAACCGATTTAAAAAGTATTGAAGTAAAAAACTTCCCCTCCGCCTATGTTTTTAAGTCAGGTGGATAGCTGCCCTCATCAAATTTCGTTTGGAACATACTTTTTAAATGGGGTAAACCCACTTAATATCTAGCGCCTATGTTTTTAAGTCAGGTGGATAGCAACCCACTTAAAATCCCTGTCTTAATAAGTGTTTTTTGTACTAGTGCTTGTTTTATATTTTTGTTCTCAATTTAATCTTTTATGTTATAAAATGTCAACATTGTTCACTACTAAAAAAACAAAAATCAGTGAGGGAAATTTAGTGAGGGAAAACATGAAATCTCTCTCTAATTCCGTCACTAAATTTTGCGACCAAGAAATTTGTGAGGGATTTTATTTTTTCCGTCGCTAATTTCCCTAACTAATTTTGCTTTTCCTAGTAGTGGTTGTCTTTTTTTTTAAAATAAAAAAATATAAATAAATAACACCATTAAAAAAAACTTATAAAAAATTCACCAAACTCATAAACAAACCAAATCTTCGTCATACAAACAAAGAAACTCATATTTCATTGAAAAACTCTCATAAAAATGATACAATATTGACATGTTATAACATACACGATTAAATCGGAAAAAATAAAGATAAAAGATGCAAGTATTACTTGATTATAACATAAAAGATTAAATCAGAAAAATAAAAAAAAATAACAAAAATGTTATCTAAAATTAAGTTAAGAGACGGATTGTATAATTTCACCTAACTAATTTAATTCTTTAAAAAAAATTATTCGCAGAAATATCAAATGACATCCCAACTAGAATGACTCCGCATATCTCAATCATTTGCGGTACTCTAAATGTAAATTAAAATAAAAGAAGAACAACACTTGGGGGTATTGAGTCAAAACACAAGAAAACAACCATATGTACATATAACAATTACGTCATTAAAAACTTTATCAGAAAAACTCAATGAAATAAAATAAGATAAATGAATAAAAAGAGTGAGTGCAAGAGAGCAACAGGTACAAAACCAAAATTGTGGCTAACAAAAAACCAAGTTTATTCCTAGTGAAACAATTAAAAATAACATAAACACAACATACATTTTTTCCAAAACATGATTCTTTTAGCTGATATATTAAAATGACAAATAATATGAGACAATGAAATATTTCAAACTTGACCTTCATAAAAAAAAGAGTTGACAATAAAACATTAAGATGTTTGCTGCAATATAAAAGTTATCCCCACGTATTATTTATTTTCAAAAATAAAAATTACACATGTCTTCTCAATTTTATATTTTCATGGTATAGGGTGAAAATCTATTATTGTCCTGGGTATAAAAAAAACTATACATTTTTCTCTTTTTATTTTTAAACTAAAATTTATACTATTAAACTAGATAATTTAAAAATTTAGAAAACTTCATTGAAAATCAAGAACTTACTAAATACATTTTGGTAAGAATACTCCTGGCAATAAAATTTGTAGAAAAGCTAATATGAAAATAAATTTTGAAACAATGAAATTGATCCGGTTGGAACGAGGGATTGAGCTTTACGTAATCCGCTGTCAATCCTTCTCCGCGGGGGTGGGGGTACCTGCGCGTGCTCCAACGCCCAAGTCACTAAGGGGTTCAGGAGAGAATGCGGTTAGAATGTGGGTAAGAAGTGTCATACCTGACTTAATGCTAAGAATGGGTATATATTGTAGACAAGTAGAATTTTGATTGTCAAGCCTTCACCTGGACAGTTGTCCCTGAAGGGACATGTGTGACCATCAGGGTGGTCCTATAATATTAGATTCAAATTCCGGACAATAATCCGGTGGGATTTAAGGTGTGTCCATCGCATGGTGTCACACCTGACTCAAGGCTAAGCATGGGTATATATAGTGGATAAGTAGAATTTTGATTGTCAAGCCTTCACCTGGACAGTTGTCCCTGAAGGGACAGGTGTGACCATCTGAGTGGTCCTATAACATTAGATTCAAACTTCGGACAAAAATCCGGTGGGATTTAAGGCATGTCCATCACATGGTGTCACTTGCTTCTGAGGCTCGGGTCAGACCCGACCCTAATTGATTTGGCGTTGACCAATCTTCAACATAAACAAACATACTTATAATGAAAAGAAAATAATGTTTTCTTTATAGAACTTAATAGTAGAATAATGTGAATAAAATAATAGACTCTCATTATATATTACTCTTCTACAATGATTCATTTGTTTAAAATTGTCCGAAAGTGAAAGAATTTTTCAATTTCTAGAATCTCACTATAAAACTTATTGAAATTCTGTAAGAAAAAAAGAACTTGTAGAGATTAATGATGATACGTGTAAATTAATTTTAAACATTAAACTGCACCAAAAAATAAAAGTTCCATTTTTTAGTTAGTATAATTTGTCGATGTAACTCATTTGGGTCTGGTGGTGTTGACTATGAACCTTGTAGTGTGATTCTCTCAAAGTTTAAAGTTTAATTTTTGGTGTACAATTATTATACACAAGGAAGTACATATATATTATAGGGTTAATTATGTTTTTCGTCCACATAAAGTTAGCGAGTTTTGATTTTCGTCCCTATAAAAAAATCCAACGTTTTCGTCCCTACTTAATTTCTCCGTTACTGTTTTTGTCCCTCAAGTTAAGTCAACTAACTGTTGACTGACGGAATGACACCTAAGCATGCCACATCAGCATTAAATAAAATAAAATAAAACAAATTTTTCTATTTTTTTTTCAGTTTTCATGGTCCATGGATTTGATGATGGATTTGTTGTTGCTGGGAGTGAAGTTCAAATGGAAGCTGATCTGAACACAGAAAATGAGGTGCGGTCTCTAATTCCATCTGAAATTGCAGGAGCTGATGAGCAGGATGTGGAACATGTAATTCCATATGAAATTGTTGAAATGAATAAGTTGGAGGAGGAATATACAACTGACGAGCTTGACAACGCATCTAACAGTGAATCTGAAATTGATAAGCAAAGTTTGCAAAGTTTAGAGCTGATGAGGAAATGACTAAGACATTAGAGCTTCTGTCAATTTTGTGCTACTATGGGTTTAGTGCTACTATGGCTATTACTAATGCAGAGGCTATTCTGTCAATTTTGTGCGAGCCTATTCCAAATTCTGTCAATTTTGTCAATTACTTAATGTTAACATAACAGAATAAGGATGGGATCAAGTTGTTTTTTTTAATGAAAAAACGAAAAATAGAAAGAAAAAAAAACTGATTTTTTATTTATTTAATGTTGATGTGGCATGAATAGGTGACATCCACGTCATTTAAAAGTCCACGTGTCACAGCCAAGTGGCATTCTGTTAGTCAACAGTTAGTTGACTTAACTTGAGGGCTGAAAACAGTAACGAAAAAATTAAGTAGGGACGAAAACGTTGGATTTATTTTTTACATGGACGAAAACTAAAACTCGCTAATTTTATGAGGACGAAAAACATATTTAACCCTATATTATATAATGTATTGCCACATAAGTTAATAAAGGAAAAATGATACCGTGTCCTTTAGACTCTTCTTATATTAACGGACATCGAGAAAAGCTGGAAAATAGAGGGAATAGCATTGAAAAAGTGCATATATTCTTGATAGCATTGAAAAAGTGCATATATTGTTCATAGCATTGAAAAAGTGCATATATTCTTGATCACACATTCTCCACTTTCACCTTGTAGCAGCAGCCTAGCAGTCCTAGTCGTGATAGGAGTTCTGGTCTAGGTCCTCCATTCAACCACCATCCTCTCACTCCACCAACACCACTGCTGGTAATTTTTCTTTTCATTATATATCATCAAGGAATTTGAAGTAGGGTTTTGTTCACTTATTACTATGTTTGTAATATAATTAAACAAGTTGTTGGTACGTAATGCTTGTATCAATATTGCCAACCTTGAGTATTTAAAAAACGAGAAAGGTTAGAAACACTCTATTTTTAACATACACCTTAACACTGACTATGTTATCGGTTAAAATCAATGTGGATATCATCGGATTAAGTGATACTCATTTCTAAAGTTCACGACTTACATTCATTTCACTCGATAACAAAGTGAGTGTTAGAGTGATTGTTAGAATGAGTGAGTGTTAGAATAGAGCAAGGTAACCGAAATGACAGTTTGAAAAAGAAAGTGTATGTGTTGATAACTTGAAACTATTGGTAACTAGAATCGGTAGTTGCAGTGACAGCGCCATGGACGATCGAGTTTCGCCATCACAACACTCCAACGGTTCCATTCGCAGTCGTGATCGTGTTCGTCCATTCAACCACCATCCTCGCACTCCATCAACACCAATGTTCTGGCCGGTATTTTTCAATTCTATTATTGTATTACTATCATAAAATCGGAATTCGGGCTTTTATTTTTTTATTATTATATTTGTTAGGATTAAATCTGTTTTTATTATACTAAATCAAAATTTTTTGAATTTAGTCCTTACAACAAATTATTTAAGTTTAGTCCTTATTTTTGCTTCTATAGAGACTAAATTCAGGATTTTTCTTGTTTGTAAACAAAGTGATAAACACCTTCTAAAACTGACACACACGACTATGAGGTTTCGAGTTCAAACTCAACCTGGGTGAAGGTGTGCAACCTAACAATATAAGCATTAACACTTGAACTAAGCCTTACTGACAAATTCAAGAACTAAAAGTACTATTTTTGTAAAAAATAAAAGTTAATAAACTTAAAGACTAAAATTCAAAAAATGTTGTTTGGACTAAATTCAAAAATTTGAGTTTTAGAGGGATTTAAAACATATTTAACCTTGATGGATGGTCATTTCATTACTTAATGGATGCTATTGTTTATAGGTTCATGTCGTTGGAGACAAATCATCTATGAATAAAAATGATAGTGAAGAGGAGCATGTTTCTGGTTCTCAAACTAAAGCAAAGTGTTTTGATATTTGCACCCCCAGCCCCAAGCATGGTGGAAGTGTTCCTCTTTTGAAACCATATTTGTTTAAACAAAACAGAGAAAAAAGGAAGGAAAAGAACCAAAGTAGCAAAGGAGTTGAATTAAGACCTGGGATGTTTCATTTGAAGGGTTACATTTCGTTAACCGATCAAGTTAAGATAGTGAAAGTATGTAGGGAATTAGGGTTAGGTGATGGAGGATTTTACCAACCATGTTATGTGGATGGTCCTATGTTGCATTGAAAAGGATGTGTCTTGGTAGAAATTGAGATCATGAGACAAGTCAATATGGATATCTGCGACAGTCCGATGGCTCTTACCCACCTCAAATTCCAGATGAATTCTTGACCTTGGTTCACTCTGCTATCAAAGATTCACATTCCCTCACTAAACTCTCTAACTGCAAACCGGTTCCCTCGATCTCGCCTGACATTTGTATTGTCAATTTTTATGCTAAAAATGGCCGACTTGGTCTTCATCAGGCAAGTGTATTCCTGCATCCACACGGTGTGTCAAATAGTGGCACTATAGTACTAGTTGTCCAAAACTTTTTTCAAAAAAAAGTCAGCAAAAAAAGAGAGTCAAAGTCAACAAAAAAAGAAGTCAACTTTTTTCCTTTTTAAATAAATAATAATAAAAGGTTATTATTATTATTTATTTATCTTTTTATTTTATTTTATTATTATTATTATTATTATTATTATTATTATTATTATTATTATTATTATTATTATTATTATCATTATTATTACTTTTATTATTATTATTTGTTATGTTTGATTCAAAAACAAAGAAAGGAAACGTGTGCCAATACCAAGCAAAGAAGGAGGAGCATGTGCCAAGCAAGTTGCTGTCCAGGGGCAGCACTTCTTCCCTTCCAATTTCTTCCTGCAGCTGACCCTTACTTTCCAGCATCCACCTTGCCATTTTCTTCTCTTTCTTCTTTATCAAAACCAGTCAAGGTAAGCTGCAAAACTGCTGCCCCTGTTCCAGCATTCCTTCCTTCCTATTTTTTCTCCGCTGCTGCCCCTGTGTGCAGCACCTTTTCCATGTTTTCTCCCAACCTCTGCACAGGACAACACTCACCTTTTCCTGTTTTTCTTCCCCAAATCTTCAAAGATCAATCCCAAAAGCATCACAAGTTGCAAACAACCCCTGTTTTCCCATTTTCCCAGCAATTCCTGTCAAACTCAGCCCCAATTTGTTCTGAAATTAACCAAAGTCTTGACCATGATCACAAGGCAAGGTCACTTCCTTCCTTTTGCATTAAATGCTAACCAAAGTCTTGGTCTTAGCACACAAAGCAGCCCTGTTTTCAAGGGATTTTCATGATTACAATTGATCACATTTTGCCTATATAAGCAACACAATGCAGAAGGATTGAGGACAGTTGGTTTAACAATTCAAGAGAGCAATTTAAGAGAGTTTTTAGACAAGTTTTAAACACAATTCAGAAGAAAAAACACACAGTTTTAACACATAGTTTTAACAGAGTTTTTAACACATTTCAGACCTGGATCTTTGAGTAATTTTGGAGAGAATTCTAAGAGAAAATATTAGAGCAAACACAGAATCAAAAGAAACAACAAGAATTCAGAACAACCCTTGAAAAGAAAAGCTCTGTTTTCTGTTTGTTTCTTTACAAACAATCATAAACAAACCAAACAATCAAAATAACCACTAAACATCATACAAAGAGTGAAGAACAATAGCAAAATACCATTGTTGTTGCTGTTTGTATTCTTCATCACTTCCAGCTTTGCAAGATACCACAACCATACAAAAGCCTCTTTCATTTTCTTACATCCAAAGCTTTGGCTAGGAATTTGTAAGTGTCTTAAGCATTCTCATCTCTTATTTGCATTTCTGTTTGCATTTTATTCTGCTGTTCCTGCTGTCCAACATTATTTTTCTGCATTCTTAGTGATCTTTCACTCATTTTTGCACTAAAAACATCTTTCAAAAACCCCAAAAATCTCAAAGTTTACATAATCACCAAAACAGAAGTGGTTTACTTCTTTTTCTTACTGTTTTCGAACGTTTTACCCCCCCTGAGGTTCAGAAATCAGAAGCAGTCTGAACAGTAGTTCAGAAGCAGCTTCTGAACCCCAGAGTTTGAAGTCAGCTTCTGAAGGTTTCGCTAAGCGAAGTTCTGTTCGCTTTGCGACAATGCGTCTGAACTTCAGAGTCTGAAGTCAGCTTCTGAAGGTTTCGCTGAGCGAAGTTATGGTCGCTCTGCGACAGTGCTTCTGAACTTCAGAGTCTGAAGTCAGCTTCTGATTGTTTCGCAGGGCGAAGTTCTGGTCGCTCTGCGACCATGGCAGAACTCAGCTTCTGAGTTTAAACTTCTGAAGCTAACTTTTGAGGTTCTGAAGTGAGGTTTCAGAGTCTGAGAAGGGGCTGTTTTACTCATTTTTTTCAAAATATAACAAGTGTTTTTGCTCTTATTTGGAATTTCATAAGTTTCAACAACAAACTTGAATGAAAAAGGAGTGGTTTGACGTATGTCTTTCCATTCCCCGATTGCACAAACATGTGACGTATGTCTTGTTGTTTGGACAATCGTCATTCTTTTCAAACTTCACCAAAAATACATTTTACCTTCAACAACAAACTTGAATGAAAAAGGAGTGCTTTGATGTATGTCTTTCCATTCCCCGATTGCACGGGCACTTGACGTATGTCTCGTTGTTCGGACAATCGTCATTCCATTTTCACTCATTTTTGCACTAAAAACATCTTTCAAAAACCCCAAAAATCTCAAAGTTTACATAATCACCAAAACAGAAGTGGTTTACTTCTTTTTCTTACTGTTTTCGAACGTTTTACCCCCCCCTGAGGTTCAGAAATCAGAAGCAGTCTGAACAGTAGTTCAGAAGCAGCTTCTGAACAGTGCTTCTGAACCCCAGAGTCTGATGTCAGCTTCTGAAGGTTTCGCTAAGCGAAGTTCTGTTCGCTTTGCGACAGTGCGTCTGAACTTCAGAGTCTGAAGTCAGCTTCTGAAGGTTTCGCTGAGCGAAGTTATGGTCGCTCTGCGACAGTGCTTCTGAACTTCAGAGTCTGAAGTCAGCTTCTGATTGTTTCGCAGGGCGAAGTTCTGGTCGCTCTGCGACCATGGCAGAACTCAGCTTCTGAGTTTAAACTTCTGAAGCTAACTTTTGAGGTTCTGAAGTGAGGTTTCAGAGTCTGAGAAGGGGCTGTTTTACTCATTTTTTTCAAAATATAACAAGTGTTTTTGCTCTTATTTGGAATTTCATAAGTTTCAACAACAAACTTGAATGAAAAAGGAGTGGTTTGACGTATGTCTTTTCATTCCCCGATTGCACAAACATGTGACGTATGTCTTGTTGTTTGGACAATCGTCATTCTTTTCAAACATCACCAAAAATACATTTTACCTTCAACAACAAACTTGAATGAAAAAGGAGTGGTTTGATGTATGCCTTTCCATTCCCCGATTGCACGGGCACTTGACGTATGTCTCGTCGTTCGGACAATCGTCATTCCATTTTCACTCATTTTTGCACTAAAAACATCTTTCAAAAACCCCAAAAATCTCAAAGTTTACATAATCACCAAAACAGAAGTGGTTTACTTTTTTTCTTACTGTTTTCGAACGTTTTACCCCCCCTGAGGTTCAGAAATCAGAAGCAGTCTGAACAGTAGTTCAGAAGCAGCTTCTGAACAGTGCTTCTGAACCCCAGAGTCTGAAGTCAGCTTCTGAAGGTTTCGCTAAGCGAAGTTCTGTTCGCTTTGCGACAGTGCGTCTGAACTTCAGAGTCTGAAGTCAGCTTCTGAAGGTTTCGCTGAGCGAAGTTATGGTCGCTCTGCGACAGTGCTTCTGAACTTCAGAGTCTGAAGTCAGCTTCTGATTGTTTCGCAGGGCGAAGTTCTGGTCGCTCTGCGACCATGGCAGAACTCAGCTTCTGAGTTTAAACTTCTGAAGCTAACTTTTGAGGTTCTGAAGTGAGGTTTCAGAGTCTGAGAAGGGGCTGTTTTACTCATTTTTTTCAAAATATAACAAGTGTTTTTGCTCTTATTTGGAATTTCATAAGTTTCAACAACAAACTTGAATGAAAAAGGAGTGGTTTGACGTATGTCTTTCCATTCCCCGATTGCACAAACATGTGACGTATGTCTTGTTGTTTGGACAATCGTCATTCTTTTCAAACATCACCAAAAATACATTTTACCTTCAACAACAAACTTGAATGAAAAAGGAGTGGTTTGATGTATGTCTTTCCATTTCCCGATTGCACGGGCACTTGACGTATGTCTCGTTGTTCGGACAATCGTCATTCCATTTTCAAAAATACAAAAAAAACATAAAACAAATCCAACTCATCAAACTAATTCTTGCCCCCCCCCCCCGGTGGTCAATTGAACTAATTTTTGGCCCCCCGTGGTCAATTCTAATTCTTGGCCCCCCGTGGTCAATTAAAATTCTTGGCCCCCCGTGGTCAATTGAAAATCAAACCTTTTTCACAAACGCACGATGTTTTTATCAATTCTAACGCGATACAAACAAACGCTTAAGCCTCCCACGCGCGAGCATACAAGCTACATTTAACCGCTAGAATACGATCAAAAACATCGTTCTTTAAAATCAACCAACAAACAAACGTGTTCTACCAAAGAACTACGTAGCTTTGAATTCTCCATCGCACTAGGAGATACGTAGGAGCAAGATCCCATTCTTGTCAAGCACACTAATAAAATATACCTTTTTTCCCCTTTTTCTTTTTCCCCTTTGTATATTAAAACGTAGCAAGCAAACCTTTAAAAACACTTTTAGCCTTAACTAACTAGGAGGTTCCCGTTGAGTACAACGGATGTGAGGGGTGCTAATACCTTCCCCTTGCATAATCGACTCCCGAATCCATTAATGGTTGCGATGACCATCCTTTCCACATCGCCAAGGGTTTTATCAACGTTTCCCTTTAAAAATAAAACTTTGGTGGCGACTCCGCAGTCATTCCGAGCGTCATTACGCTCGAGCGTTTTTTAGAGAGTGCACAGCTGGCGACTCCACTAGGGACACTGTTTCTCACTAGCGAGTCAAGCCTATCCTAGTTAGCTCTTAGGCTAAGTGTTTTTTTGTTTTGCTTGCATGTTTTTGTTTTATGTCTTTATCTTCTTTTTTCTCTTGCCTCTATATCTATGCTTCATTATACTTTATGTTCATATTGATATGTCAATTGCGGGTTGTCACATGAGTGAAGCTCTATACCCGAGCTTTGAGAAAAAACTTAAGATAAGATGGTGGTTGTGTAGTGTTGGCCTTCCTGACGTATGTCTTGAAGGGGTGACATGAGAACCCCGCCTAGAGTAGATTCTCTTGGAAGTGTGGTTGTATTGCGAGTATTTGCAACAGCGACTATAATTCCTTGTAGGATCCGTGACTCTAGGGACCTTTTAGAAAGTATCTCTAGAACCTACATGTGAGAATGGGGGGAAATATTGAACGTTCCTATGCCATACCTCTGCATACCATAACATTTGCATTTATGAAAATAATTTTTGCATATACATTTTGCTTTATAGGGAATGAAAAAGGCAATCAGTAATCAGCAAAAGAAATATGGCTTCCGGAAAGAGAAACACGCTTGCTTTCAAAGTCAGGGCTCCCAAAGTAGAAAGCCTGCTAGTTTTGAGTAATCAACTCACTTTGATCAACAAGAGTAACTTCCAAACAAATTATGGATTGATACTTGACCTCCTGCATGTGAAGGTAGATACAATGGCTTTAACTACATTGGCTCAGTTCTATGACCCACCTCTCAGGTGCTTCACCTTCCAGGACTTCCAGTTAGCCCCAACCTTAGAAGAATTCGAGAAGATTTTGGGATGTAGTTTGAAGGATCATGGGCCTTACCTCGATTTGGGAGAAGACCCTACTTTAGAAGTCATCACCGAATCTTTACACCTTAGTGTCCAAGAGATAGCACCACACTTGGAAACCAGAGGAAACACAAAGGGATTCACAAGAAGGGTTTTGGAGGCCAAGGCTCGAGACTTGTTGGCCAACAAAAATGGGAAGGCGTTCAATGCAATCCTAGCTCTTTTGGTATATGGGATAGTTCTGTTCCTTAATATGGAGGACTTCGTAGATCTTCCGGCTATAGGGGTATTCATGGCTAAAAATCATGTGCCTACACTTTTAGCTGACTTTTATCACTCTCTCTATACTAGGCATGAAAAAGGGAGAGGAGGCACGGTTTCCTGCTGTGTTCCCTTCGTACAAATCTGGTTAATGTCCCACATGCCAAGAAATCGGGATTTTGTGGAAAACCAAGCTGAGCTCAAGTGGTCACAAAGGATGACGGCTCTCACCGAAGGGGATATCCATTGGTATTCTCGAGAGTTAGAGGAGCCAGAAGTCATTCTTTGCTGCGGTGAATTCCCCAATGTGCCCCTCATAGGTACTAGGGGATGCATCAACTATAACTCAACCCTCTCTCTCCGCCAATTGGGTTACCCAATGAAGGATAAACCCGATGATTTCTTGTTGGAAGCTTTCTTCCTAAAGGAGGGAGATAAGGACTCACACTGCTAGGAAAGATCCAAGAGCTTGGAGTCAAATACACAAGAGAAAGTTTGGCAAAAAGAATTGTGTAGCCAAACCTCCCTACACTCAATGGGTGAAGGAAAGAGTCAAAATAATCAAGCTACCCTTTGCGGTTGTATGCCCTACTAGACTTCTCTCACCTAAGCCAATTATAACCATTCCCATTGAAGAAGCGGAAGAGATGAAAGCCAAGATTCGAGAACTCCAAAGAAAAAATGAGGAGTTAGAATCAAAACACCATCAAGCTTTGGGAGAGGTCGCTAGAACAAAGAGAGATCAAAAGGAAACAACAAAATCTCTCCAAGGGTGCAGAAAAAGATTAAGGGTCTCCGAGGGGAAAAGAGAATGGATCGGGGGTGGTTTGGTCAGTGCCGACGCCAATCTTATAGGCAAGGATGGGGAGTTGGAGAAAGTCTTGCATTCCAACCAAGAGTTGAAAAAGTTTGGGGAATTGGCCATTGAAGCTCAAAGGAAATGGAGGTTGAAAAACCAAGAGAAAAACCAACAACTCCAGGAGGTCGTCAAGGAGTATAAAGAGCGGCTACAAACCGAGCGCGTCCAAAAGCAAGAGTATGAGAACCTTTCTCATCAAGGGAAGCTAAAGTGCAATCATCTCGAAGCCAATATCAGGAAATATGAAGAGTATTTTGACCAAATTGCGAGAGAGCACGGGGACCATATTGCACGACTACATGATGAGATTAGAAGTGCAAACGCTAAGCTAGCTCAACGCAAGGAGGTGATTGAATTCGTGTGGTGAGACGCCGTCCGATTAAGTGAAGACTTCACAAAATTGGTCTCGTTCTCAAATATGGTCATTGCCCAACTTCCGAAGAAGCTAGCAAAAGCCGAAATGGTTATGCCTTACTATGTCATCCCTAAGAAGATCCAAAAATTCATGAAGTTCTGCAAGGACACCGTGGACTTCTATAGGGAAGAAATAGACAAGGCTGAAAAAAGAAGGGCTGTTTAAATTGTATTAGCATTAATTACGCCTTGTAATGTAATTTAAATGTTATTCAATCAAATGATAAATTTTTGAAGCAAATGTTAATTTCCTGGCCTTTAATATTTTTGATTGCTTATATTAACCGCGCGCCTGTAATTTCCTCGCAAAGCAAAATGGAAAAAACGCATGTTTTTCATATACATCGCATACATGCATTTTCATGCATTTTAAAAGAAAAACACTCATATCATTTCCCCCAAAATGCCAGGAATTTGAAATCAATCATAGCCAGAAAGCCCAAGAAGCAATTGGCCCAAAAGCCTGTTCTCCGACACTCACACGAGACACGTGCTAACCATCAGAGGATCATGGATAATTTAGAACAAAATCAGACTGCTTTGAGAGTCGAGGTTGATGCGATGAAAGAAAAGATGGATCAACTACTAGAGCTAATGCAAGCTCTGTCCAACAGGGAAAACAACCCTCGCCCAACCGAGAATGCGGCCAATGTATCATGGCCCCCGTACGGTCTTCCTCAAGGTTATACCCCACCTGAAGGTGATAGCCTTGTGCCACCTCCTCAACCACAGATTACCATCCCCATTAGGAACGAAGAGCATCGTCCCCCAGGGAATTCCACCACTCAAAATGAGAATGTTTCTCATACTATGGAAGATACCCAGCTTAGGCGTTCTGCTCCCAGCAATACCCACCAAGACAGCGATTCCACTCAAATGTATCGTGTTTTGGAGGAGAGGCTGAAGGATGTCGAAGGATTCGGCTCATATGGGTACAATGCCTTGGATATGTGTTTGGTACCCGATGTGGTTATCCCTCCGAAGTTCAAAGTACCAGACTTTGAGAGGTATAAAGGTATTCAATGCCCTAGAAACCATTTGCGGATGTTTTGTAGAAAGATGGTTGCCTACGCTACGTACGAGAAACTCATGATCCATGTGTTCCAAGACAGTTTAAGCGGAGCATCGTTGGATTGGTACATGCAATTGGAGCGCACCCATGTCCAAACATGGAAAGACTTGTCTGATGCTTTTTTGAAGCAATACAAGTATAATTTGGATATGGCTCCCAATAGGATGCAGTTACAAAACCTTGTTCAAGGAGTAATGAATCCTTCAAAGAATACGCTCAGAGATGGAGGGAATTGGCATCTCGTGTGCAACCACCGTTGTTGGAAAGAGAGCTGGTTGACACCTTCATGGGCACACTACAAGGCCCATATTATGATAAAATGGTTGGAAGCACATCATCGGGCTTCTCTGACCTAGTCATAATCGGTGAAAGAGTGGAAGATGGAGTGAAGAGGGGAAAGATTCAAGGCCCTCATGATGCTCAAAGTGGAGCCAAAAGATCCCCCAGTAACTATCATAAGAAGAAAGAAGGGGAGACAAACGCTGTTTTAGTAGGGCCATCTCGGACACCCTCAACTCAGATGCCTCACTACCATTATCCTTACGTGGCAGCAGCAGCTCAGGGGCAGTACCCATACCAAGTAAGCCCCACGACTCCACCTCAACAACCGGCAGTAATGCCTCAGCAAAATCAGCAGCAACAACGAAGCGTGTACCCACCAAGGAATCAAACGGGCCCGAGGAATAACTATAAAAACGTGCAATTTGATCCCGCGCCCATGCCCTACGGTCAAATCTTGCCATACTTGATCCAGAAGGGGATGGTCGAGCCAAGACCGCTACAACCTATAATGCCACCATATCCACCTACGTATGATGCAAATGCTAGGTGTGAGTACCATGCGGGACGTCGGGGCACAACATCAAAGGCTGTAAAGCTTTCAAGTACAAGGTCCAGGAACTCATTAACCGGAAGTTGCTGTCCTTCAAGGAGGAAAACCCAAACGTGAAGAATAATCCATTGCCGGGACATGTGGGTCCATCTGTGAACGCAGTGGAAGAGCTTGAAAACATTGGCCCGATCAAAGAGGTGATCAATGTAAAGACTCCCATGACGGTCATACGAGAAAAGTTGATCGGTTATGGTTTGTTTGAAGAAATGCATGCCAATTGCGAAGCCTGCATAATTAATCCGGATAAGTGTGAAGAATTGAAGAAATATCTTCAAGAGTTGATGGACCAAGGTTGGGTCCAAATTGGCTATACAAAAGGTAGCGCGGACGTTGCTACTTTGGAGTCTCAAGACCCAAAACCTCTAGAAATCCCATACCAAAGGAAAGGGGTACAAATACCGGTAAAGCCCATAATATTCCATGTGCCTGCGCCCTTTTCCTTTGAGAGTACAAAGAGAGTACCGTGGAATTACCAGCCTGTCGCTTATATGGAGGGAAAGCCATTGGCAAAATAAGAATCCAACGTCACTAACATTACCGGCGTTGGAGGTATGACCAGGAGCGGTAGAGTTTTCACTCCGGAGAAGCTCGGGAAGACTACTGCAGAACTACCAAGGGAACCGCTGAAGGAAAAGAATGTGGAAGAGATGGAGAACCAAGCAGGACCCTCCAAGAAAACAGCCCCACAAAAAGAGGCCGAGGAGTTCCTAAGGATTATCCAAAAGAGCGAGTACAAAATAATTGACCAGTTGGGTCAGACTCCCTCTAAAATCTCCATCTTATCATTATTACTAAGCTCGGAGGCCCATCGAGAAGCATTATTGCGAATCCTTAGCGAGGCGCACGTTACTAAGGATATCCCTGTGGATCAATTTGATGGGATAGTGGCGAACATTGGCACAAACAGGTATTTGGGTTTCAATGATGACGAGCTACCCGACGAGGGGCATATTCACAACAGGGCCTTGCACATCTCTGTAAAGTGCTTGGACCACATCCTATCCCGGGTGTTGGTGGACACGGGATCATCCTTGAATGTAATGCCTAAGACCACCCTTTTGAAGCTATCATGTGAAGGGACACTGATGAAGCCGAGCGCTTTAGTGGTGAAAGCCTTTGACGGGTCAAGAAGGGCTGTCATAGGAGAAATTGACCTACCTATTCTAATTGGGCCTCAAGTTTTCACCATCACCTTCCAGGTCATGGACATCAATCCGACCTACAGTTGTCTTCTAGGACGACCATGGATCCACACCGCCGGAGCCATCACCTCTACTTTGCATCAGAAACTCAAGTTCATTGTCGATGACAAAATGATCGTAGTTTCCAGACAAGAGGATATGATGGTAAGCCATCTTTCGTCCTTCCGTTATATAGAGACGGATGAAGAAGCTGTAGATATTCCCTTTCAATCTTTGGAAGTGGCAAATGTGGTGACTATGAGCTCAAACCACAAAAAGAAGGCAAGGACAGCCATGTCATCATGGAGGGCCGTGAGAGAGGCTCTAGAAGAGAGTAGCCTTATGGGATGGGGTAAGCTGGTGGACATACCAGAAAAGAAGAATCGTTTCAGGCTAGGATATCAGCCATCGGCGGAAGCCTCCTCAAAGCCTCGACAGCAAGGAATCCCTCTCATTCTAGAGACATTTTACAGTGTGGGATTTAGCTATGAAGACCAAGTGACTCTGCTAGAAGACACAGATGAAGAAGTGCCCGACCTGGTGTACCCCTGTGTTTCTGATGAGATCTTGAACAACTGGAAGGCCATCGAAATTCCAGAAATCATTTCCATGTTCAAGTAATTATCATGTTTGTTTTTGTTTTTGAAAAAAATCATTTTTGCTCTGCCCAAGGCAAATGATTAGTTGTGTGGGGCCCCCATGTTTTTCAAGTTATTTCAATCATCAATGAAATTGCATTTTGTTCAATTGAGTTCATTTCTTTCTTTTGTTCTTTAATAGTAGTATTTTAAAAAAGAGTTTTTTGCAAACCTAAAATGAAATCATACTCATGCAGATCCACAATTACACCCGCCGAAAATAACACTGCTATAATCCCTTACGACTTCGATTTCCCGATTAACCAAACGAAAGACGATGAAGAGGACGATTATGAACTTCCTGAAGAATTGTCCAAGCTTGGGGACCAAGAGGATAGGGTAATACAACCACACCAAGAACCGATTGAAATGATCAACTTAGGGACCGAAGAGGATAAGAAAGAGGTCAAAGTGGGAGCCTCCCTGCAAGAAGACGTGAAGGAAAAGCTAATTGAGTTACTACGAGAGTATGTAGATGTGTTCGCTTGGTCATATCAGGACATGCCAGGATTAGATCCAAATATAGTCATGCATAGACTACCACTCAAGCCAGAATGCCCACCAATAAAGCAAAAGATGAGAAGAACCAGACCTGACATGGCTCTCAAGATTAGAAAGGAAGTCAAAAAGCAGTTTGACGCCGGTTTCTTAGCAGTGACCAAGTATCCACAATTGGTTGCCAACATTGTGCCAGTCCCAAAGAAGGATGGCAAAGTCAGAATGTGTGTGGACTACCGGGACTTAAATAGAGCGAGCCCAAAGAATGACTTTCCACTACCTCACATTGATGTATTGGTAGACAACACCGCCCAGTTTTCAGTCTTCTCTTTCATGGACGGTTTCTCTGGATACAACCAAATCAAAATGGCTCTAGAGGACATGGAGAAAACCACATTCATCACCCCATGGGGAACTTTCTGCTACAAGGTAATGCCCTTCGGATTGACGAATGTCGGGGCAACATATCAAAGAGCAATGGTGACTCTTTTCCATGACATGATTCATAAGGAGATAGAGGTCTATGTCGATGATATGATTGCCAAATCTCAGACGGGGGAGGATCATCTGCTCCATTTGCAAAAGTTGTTCGAGCGCCTGAGAAAATTCAAGCTACGCCTAAATCCTAACAAGTGCACTGATCGCTGTCGTAGGCGGTCAAAAATAATTAATTTTTTAAATGTAGTAACAAGGTAGTTAAACCTTGGTCGTCTCACAAGGACCTCTTATTTGATAATTAACAAAACTAAGAACGATGAATAACACAATTAAATGGGGGTTTTCGGTTTGTTCAGATTGAAAGAGAATCAGAAATTCAATTAATAAAAAAGACGATTGATTCATTGGTCTTAGACAACTCGTTTGATCCTATCATAGGTTCACAGAGATATTCATTCAACTATTTATGCTCTGGTTGATTTATAAAACTAATTATACAAGCGACAATCGGTTTTATATGAATTCATTCGATTAAGCATCTCATGTGTTCAACTAACCATGGACGGTGAACAAGCGTCACATAAAACACGGTTAGTATCATGACAAATTCAATCAACCCTATTGCTAAGCGCAAAAGTTCGTATCAATTTCTATTCGGATTAATTTAAACAAGCGATGAATTAATACGAATAAAACTCAACTACATAAATTCGAGATAGAATAATTAAGCATCATTGAATCAGAATTCATACGGAATATAGAGAAACGAAATTGATACGACAAAGCATAAATAGATAAACGAACTTGCAATTAAATTCGAACCTCAAGAAATCATGAATGAGTTCCTTACACCAATGAATCAACCTAAAGTTTAGTTCTCCATAGCAAGAGCAGCCGTCAAGGTTCTGTTTTCGAGAATGCAGAATGACTAACCCTAGGCTGCGTTTTGGTTTAAATAATACGGGCTCCAAAAGTTACGGGCCGAAAACATAAGTTTGGGTCGAAAATAATTAAATTACATAAAGTCTGGAACATGACGCGATTATTTGACACAATTGCGCTCCGAACTGGCTTCAGGCTTCAACATAAAAGTTGTAGATCTCTCTGTTAGCTTTCCAACGCACTTGACCGTGTCTCAATCCGATTCCTGTAGCTCCAGTTATGATTTTTACACTAAAAACTGCTTATGCTGAAAATAACATACGAAAATAGATTAGAAGCAAACAAAGACTTAATTCTAAAAACATAATAAAATAGTAAAATAAACAAAACAAACTAGAGAAATGCCTAAGTAAAAACATAGAAGAATGTGCATCAAAATGCACTGATCAAATTCCCCCACACTTGAACTTTTGCACTCCGAGCAAAACTCAAGATTAAAGACTCAAGATAAAACTTCAAAAAGATAAAAAGAACACAAGGCATGATGCAAAGTCACAAGCAATCAGCACATTCCAGGATTCAAGGAGCATAGGAATCATGAACAACATCTTATAACATGTGCAATGGAGAAGGTGGATATTAGACTAAAATGTGCTTCAAAAATGATAGAACCTCACAATATATGTATAAAGTGCACTCAATCACTCGTGAGGTGTGTGCAATCTGAATAAAATGGAGTGTCAGGGTTAGTATTTGCACTCAAAGCACATCATCAAAGTTAGCACTGCCATAGGCTTGACAAGCCTCTAACGTCCCCAAAGATAGAGGACATCCACACAATGAAGCACATACATGTACAGATCCAAAGGTCTTTGTTCAGGTTGTAACGGGGCCAAGGTACAGGTGGGATAAACCTAAGGAATACTAGGCTATAAATCAAAGAGGATAAAGAAGCATGAAATTCATTGAATAGTAAGCATGAGTGGTCTTTCAAATATAGCAACATAATAGAACTCAACATCATAACTTCTTCATATCCTATGACAACTTCCTTTACAAACCTTTAAATCAGAAGTACCCGCAATACAACTCTTTGACACATTTCTTTTTCTTTTCTTTTTCTCTTTCATCATTTTTTTTAAATCAACTGAGTATCAGAAAATAATATGAACTTCAGAAACAACTCAGCATAACAGATATTCCCTTTTTCCCACATCAAGTAAAACTTAAGATAACACATTGAGCACCCCCACACTTATTCAAAATTTAAAATTCAAGCTCCTTCATCCCCTAAGATTGGGACATAAAAAGAATGGATAAAACAAAGGCTTATTCGGCTTGTAATGAGCTATAAAACCAAGAATGGGAATAACAGGCTCAAAGGGGCTTAACGAAGGGATGATTATATCAAGGTAGGCTTATTTGGCTAAAAGTAGTTCATAAAAGAAACAATTGCCTAGATCATTTCATGTACATGCATGTGAACAAGTGCTTCAAGAGTCAAGTCAAGTTCTAGAAATAACTAACAGTATGAGTGAACAACACAAGAAACAACGAATAGCTGGCAGTTCAAGAACTCACAAGGTTTAATGTCCTATCACAAATGATGCACAGTCTAGTATCAAGTCAACTTATCACACTACAAAAGCAAAGATGGTATCCATATCATGACATACACCTCTAGGCCTAGGACAGTGAGATTACTCACAACTGTTGCATACATGCCAAAAACTATTTTTTTTATATAAAATTAAAGACAAAAAAAAAAAGAAAAACAACTAAAACTAAAATGTTCCCCCCCACACTTAAATCAAGCATTGTACTCAATGTAACAATAAGCGAGAATAAGGAAGGAACACACCCGAGGGGCTAAGGTGTAGCAGCTGGAGCTTCTATGTCTGGTGGTTTAGGTGGAGGCCTTGCTGCACTACGAACACATGAAACAGGAAAAAGTAAGTAGCAGGTGAACTTGTCTATTAGTACAAGATCCGGTGGCTTAGGAGGAATAGCCAGCACATATAGTGAACCTGCACTAATAAAAGCATAGAAATCAGAGAATCCACAATTAGCTTGTGAGTCAGATAAATTGGGTGGAAGAGATTCACAAATGGTAAAAGACAACTGCATGTTGCTTGGCTTAATTAGAGGTTCCACCGACAATTTTTCTGCTGTGGACAATGGTTGCTTATGGCTAAAATCCACATTTTTGCTGTCAAATTCAAGAGTTGTTGAATTTGCTTGAATTTCTGCACAAGTGGTTGGCGGCATCAAAATTTCTTCACCTGAAATGGCTGCACTGATCTCATGACAAACATTACAAACACCACACTCACAAGCAAAAATTTCAAGAGATTTATGTACTTCAAGAGAAGTATATAATTCATCCAAATCAGATTTCAAGGGATTTTGTGGTATAATCTCTTTCATGCATTCACTTGAATTTTTGTTGCTTACCTTGTGCTCGTCAGATGAAACAAACACTGTTTTAACGGGCTCGCCTGGAGAATCATCAAGACATGTATCACATTGTGTTACCTCCAATAGTGAAACAGGTTGTACATCATCATGAGACATCTTATTCTCTTGAATTTGATGGACGGTGGAAACTATTTGTTCAACTTGGACTTTTATAACTTGAAGAGAAGATTGCATATGTTGTTGAAATTGCAAATCATCTTCAATCATTCGCTTATTAGTTTCAGCCATTTGCTTGATAATTTCTTCCAAGTACGATTGTGTGTCAGCTGATACATTTTGTTGAAATTGCTGATATGGCCAAATAGGTTGCTCTTCAAGATATGAATCTTGTTCACAATAGTATTGTCCTTGAAAATCACCTACAACTTGGGTCTCACCACAAAAGTTAGTATCTAACAAAATAGGACATGCATCACTACAATGAAAATTTGAAGAACAAATATTGCAAATCACAAGTGGAATATGATTTTGAAAGCATGCTTGTTGTTCTCTTGATTCCATCAAATTAACAAGATAAGCCAATTCGTCCAATGAGTTACCCATTTTTTTTTTTTTAAGTTTCAAGAAGTAAAAATAAAAATAAAAATAAAAAATCGTGTCAAATAAAAATCTAAAAGTAATAAAAATACCACCTAAAATCTCTAAAAATCAAACAAATCTAAAAATAAATTTTTCGGATTTTTAAATATATGGAAAATTAAAAAAAAAATAAAAATAAAAAGTGGTCTAAATGAAGGAATTTCGAATTTTCAGCCTGAAATTTCGTATCATAGATACGAAAGTATTATTCCTTGATTTTTTTCGGATTTCCTGACCAATTTTCGGCCAAATCTGAGCAACCAACTGGAAACAGATTTTTTTTTTTTTCAGCTTCAATGCAAAATTCAACGTCGGAACCTGAAACAAAAGAAAAACTAAAAACAAAATAAAAATTGTTAGTAAGGTTAGTTCGTTCTTAATTTTACTAATTCCAATTAGAGGTCCCCGGCAACGGCGCCAATTTGATCGCTGTCGTAGGCGGTCAAAAATAATTAATTTTTTAAATGTAGTAACAAGGTAGTTAAACCTTGGTCGTCTCACAAGGACCTCTTATTTGATAATTAACAAAACTAAGAACGATGAATAACACAATTAAATGGGGGTTTTCGGTTTGTTCAGATTGAAAGAGAATCAGAAATTCAATTAATAAAAAAGACGATTGATTCATTGGTCTTAGACAACTCGTTTGATCCTATCATAGGTTCACAGAGATATTCATTCAACTATTTATGCTCTGGTTGATTTATAAAACTAATTATACAAGCGACAATCGGTTTTATATGAATTCATTCGATTAAGCATCTCATGTGTTCAACTAACCATGGACGGTGAACAAGCGTCACATAAAACACGGTTAGTATCATGACAAATTCAATCAACCCTATTGCTAAGCGCAAAAGTTCGTATCAATTTCTATTCGGATTAATTTAAACAAGCGATGAATTAATACGAATAAAACTCAACTACATAAATTCGAGATAGAATAATTAAGCATCATTGAATCAGAATTCATACGGAATATAGAGAAACGAAATTGATACGACAAAGCATAAATAGATAAACGAACTTGCAATTAAATTCGAACCTCAAGAAATCATGAATGAGTTCCTTACACCAATGAATCAACCTAAAGTTTAGTTCTCCATAGCAAGAGCAGCCGTCAAGGTTCTGTTTTCGAGAATGCAGAATGACTAACCCTAGGCTGCGTTTTGGTTTAAATAATACGGGCTCCAAAAGTTACGGGCCGAAAACATAAGTTTGGGTCGAAAATAATTAAATTACATAAAGTCTGGAACATGACGCGATTATTTGACACAATTGCGCTCCGAACTGGCTTCAGGCTTCAACATAAAAGTTGTAGATCTCTCTGTTAGCTTTCCAACGCACTTGACCGTGTCTCAATCCGATTCCTGTAGCTCCAGTTATGATTTTTACACTAAAAACTGCTTATGCTGAAAATAACATACGAAAATAGATTAGAAGCAAACAAAGACTTAATTCTAAAAACATAATAAAATAGTAAAATAAACAAAACAAACTAGAGAAATGGCTAAGTAAAAACATAGAAGAATGTGCATCAAAATGCACTAATCATGCACCTTTGGTGTTAGGTCCGGTAAGTTATTGGGGTTCATAGTCAGCCAAAAGGGAATTGAAGTTGATCGTGACAAGGTAAAAGCCATACAAGATATGCCAGCGCCAAATACCGAGAAGGAAGTTCGTGGTTTCTTAGGAAGATTGAACTACATTGCTAGATTCATCTCACACATGACGGCCACTTGTGAACCAATTTTCAAATTGCTAAGAAAAAATCAAACTGTTCAGTGGAATGAAGACTGCCAAGAGGCGTTTGACAAGATCAAACAATACCTGCAAGAGCCACCGATTTTGATACCTCCAGTTCCTGGTAGACCCCTCATCTTATACTTGACTGTGCTTGATGGGTCAATGGGTTGTGTGCTAGGACAACAGGATGAAACGGGAAGAAAAGAGCACGGCATCTACTATTTAAGCAAGAAGTTCACCGATTGCGAATCAAGGTATACCTCGCTTGAAAAGACTTGCTGCGCCTTAGCATAGGCCGCCCGACGCTTAAGACAGTACATGTTGACTCATACCACTTGGTTGATATCAAGGATGGATCCTATCAAATACATCTTTGAAAAGCCCGCTCTCACAGGAAAGATAGCCCGTTGGCAAATGCTACTTTCCGAGTACGACATCCAATATGTTACCCAAAAGGCTATAAAAGGGAGCGTGTTATCCGAGCACCTTGCTCACCAACCATTGGAAAACTATCAACCCATACAATTTGACTTCCCTGATGAAGACGTTGTAGCTTTGATGGGGCCTCAAATGCCATGGGGCACAGGATCGGGGCTGTCCTAATATCACCAAGAAATGGGTATCAACCCTTCACAGCAAGATTATGCTTTGACTACACCAATAACATGGCAGAGTATGAAGCGTGCATCTTGGGCCTCGAAGCAGCAATTGATCTAAGGATCAAAATCCTTGAAGTATACGGGGACTCAGCACTAGTCATCTATCAAGTGAAAGGAGAATGGGAAACAAAACATCCCAATTTGATCCCCTATCGTGCCCGTGTTGTAGAATTGATGAAGCATTTCGATGAAATCACCTTTCATCATATACCTCGAGAAGAGAATCAGGTAGCGGATGCTTTGGCTACATTATCATCAATGTACCAAGTAAATTTCCACAACAAGGCGCCAATCATAAAGATGGATTGTAGGGATAAACCAGTTGTGTGGGCAGTAGTCGAAGAAGGACTTGACAACAAATCCTGGTTTTACGACATCAAACGATACCTCGAAGAGCAAGAGTATCCAGAGAATGTCTCACAAACAGACAAGAGAACCCTCAGGAGATTGGCATCGCAGTTCTTCCTCAGCGGGAACACACTCTACAAAAGAAATTATGACATGGTCTTACTCAGATGTGTGGATAAACATGAAGTAGACATACTCATCAAAGAAATCCATGAGGGCTTCTTTGGAACCCATGCCAATGGGCATGCAATGGCAAAGAAGATTCTAAGGGCGGGTTATTACTGGCTAACTATGGAGGCTGATTGTTTCCGCTATGCCAAGACATGTCACAAGTGTCAAATTTACGCCGACAAGGTGCACGTGCCACCAACTCCTCTGAATGTCATGACGACACCCTGGCCATTTTCTATGTGGGGCATAGACATGATTGGAATGATTGAACCAAAGGCTTCAAATGGACACCGGTTCATCCTAGTTGCCATCGACTATTTCACCAAGTGGGTCGAAGCAACTTCTTATGCAAACGTAACAAAACAAGTGGTTGCCCGATGCATCAAGAAGGAAATCATTTGCCGTTACGACACTCCCCACAAAATCATCACAGATAATGGGGCAAATCTAAACAACAACACAATAAGGGAGTTGTGCAAAAACTTCAAGATTAAGCACCATAATTCCTCACCATATCGGACAAAGATGAACGGTGCGGTAGAGGCAGCCAACAAGAACATCAAGAAAATCATCCAGAAGATGGTAAAAACCTACAAGGATTGGCATGAGATGCTTCCCTTTGCGCTACACGGCTACAGAACAACCGTTCGCACTTCCACTAGGGCAACCCCTTTTTCCTTAGTATACGGTATGGAGGCCGTGCTTCCCATTGAGGTGGAAATTCCCTCATTAAGGGTCTTGATGGAAACTAAGTTAGAAGAAGCCGAATGGGTCCAAACAAGATTCGACCAACTGAACCTCATAGAAAAGAAGCGTCTAACAACATTGTGTCATGGACAACTGTACCAAAAGAGGCTCAAGAGGGCATTCAACAAAAAAGTTCGTCCTCGAGAATTCAGAGAAGGAGACTTAGTGCTGAAAAAGATATTACCCATCCACAAGGATCCCCGCGGAAATGGACTCCTAGCTATGAAGGACCATACGTAGTAAAGAAGGCTTTCTCTGGCGGAGCCTTAATCATCACTACTATGGATGGAGAGGAGTTTCCCCTCTCAATAAACTCCGACGCAGTTAAAAAATAATATGCCTAGAAAAAAAGGGAAAAGAAAAAAGGCTCGCTAAATGGAAAACCCGAAAGGGCGGTTTAGGCAATAGAGAGCGTCCTGGTAGATCGAAAACCTGAAAAGGCGGTCTAGGCAAAAATTAAGGACATCAAAAAAGGAAATATACCCCAGTGGACTGAAAACTCGAAAGAGCGGTCTAGGTAAAAATTAGGGGTTCATAAACAAATAAGAAAGGCAGAAGGCTGCAGCACTCAAGATCCAAACATGATTCAAGAGGGGAAGAATCGGTCTCGTTATCATCTTTCAGAGGCAAAGGATTTCAAAGTCATAGGGAAAATAGCACGTGTTGTACCAAAGCAACACCCAAGCAAATCTCCTTTTGTTTTTTTGCTTTTTTCTTTTCTCTATCTTAGTAAACACTTCTTACAAGGATTGCATCTTCATGTGTTGTTACCCATTCAAGGGATCAAGTTTCTTTGAATAAAAATCATCTTTAAGCCTTTTCATTGTTTTGTGTTCTCACTGACTCATACAATGTTGTTTTTATTCGTGATAAATAATGCATTGAAATATGGGAAATAATATAAAAACTTGCAAACAAATGTATTTTACTTGAATTGCTTAGATGTCGAAAGAATTTCGTTGGTCTCCAGTATTGCATCAAAGGACTCAAGGCCTGAAACTCTTCATCAGTCATTTTAAGGTTCTTACTCTTCAGCAGAAACAAGTGCGTAGCTCACGGTACGTGAAACGCAAGGATCCCGGGTGTCGGAGGGACGAAATTCCCCAAATAAAGCATACCCCACATTTCTTTCATCTACTAAGATCGGATATCGATCAACCTTCAAAGATGATCCTTTTTATCCCCAGTGAAGTCACTAAAGCCCAATTTTCATTGGCACTCACAAACCCAATTTCCACTAATGCCCAATTTTCATTGGCACTCACAAACCCAATTTCCACTAAAGCCCAATTTTCATTGGCACTCACAAACACAATTTCCAACCAAAGCCCAATTTTCATTGGCACCCACTCGCAATCACAACCAAAGCCCAATCGTCATTGGCACCTAATCACAACCAAATCCCAATCGTCATTGGCACCTAATCACAACCAAAGCCCGACCGTGCTCGGCACCCGATCATAACCAAAGCTCAACATGTCATTTGCTTATCCCACATGTCAGCATAGTGCATGCATCATATCAAACTCATTCATTAGCATGCATCACATATTCATATCATAGTCTCCCTCACAATTTCTCATGCTCCCCAGCAAACACTCCCCAGTGAGTATCTCATATTCACCGACATTAACCAACAGTTAGCCCAGTGTTCCCTAATGGACCTCCTTCAGGAACTACCTTAGTAGGTTTCTTCAAAAGAAAACCAATGGGTCCCTTCACAAACTATCCCAATTTCCATTAAACTTACCTACATCCTTTAAGTTTCCCCAGCAGAAACTCCTTATTGAGTCTACCTCATATCATATCATACTGCATAAAGCAACTTAAAGCATATCATGCATCAACAATCATTTTTTCCTTTTCAACAGTCTAAGCACCCCCCGTGGCGACGACTTGTCTTTAGTCTAAGCACCCCCCGTGGCGACGACTTGTCTTTAGATCTAAGCACCCCCTGAGGTGACGATCTCTTTATCTTTCAGTATAAGCACCCCCCGAGGCGACGACTTGTCTTTTAGATCTAAGCACCCCCCGAGGCGACGACTGGTCTTTTAGATCTAAGCACCCCCTGAGGCGACGATCTATTTATCTTTTCAGTCTAAGCACCCCCCGTGGCGACGACTTGTCTTTAGATCTAAGCACCCCCCGAGGCGACGATCTATTTATTTTTTCAGTCTAAGCACCCCCCGAGGCGACAACTTGTCTTAGATCTAAGCACCCCCCGAGGCGACGATCTGTTTATTTTCTCAGTCTAAGCACCCCCCGAGGCGACGACTTTTCTTTTAGATCTAAGCACCCCCCGAGGCGACGATCTATTTACCTTTTCAGTCTAAGCACCCCCCGAGGCGATGACTTATCTTTGTTTTAGATCTAAGCACCCCCCGAGGCGACGATCTGTTTATTTTTTTCAGTCTTAGCACCCCCCGAGGCGACGCTTTGTCTTTTAGATCTAAGCACTCCCCGAGGCGACGATCTATTTATTCTTAGTTTTATGCACCAGTAACCAACCCAGAGGTGACCCTGCATTTACCTTTGTGTCCATTGCTTCCGCATTTCAGTACTTTCATATTATTTATTACAGTCTTTTCTCACTTTGAAGGACAAAATTGGGATCCTTTATACTTAATTGCTCTTCACAATGAGTTTATGTGATGCCCTTGGCACTCACATTCTCTACGCGAAGACACAATTAAGTAGGGGCAGCTGTTGTACCCTAATTTTGTCCAAAACTTTTTTCAAAAAAAAGTCAGCAAAAAAAGAGAGTCAAAGTCAACAAAAAAAAAGAAGTCAACTTTTTTCCTTTTTAAATAAATAATAAATAATAATAAACGGTTATTATTATTATTTATTTATTTATCTTTCTATTTTATTTTATTATTATTATTATTATTATTATTATTATTATTATTATTATTATTATTATTACTTTTATTATTATTATTTGTTATGTTTGATTCAAAAACAAAGAAAGGAAACGTGTGCCAATACCAAGCAAAGAAGGAGGAGCATGTGCCAAGCAAGTTGCTGCCCAGGGGCAGCACTTCTTCCCTTCCAATTTCTTCCTGCTGCTGACCCTTACTTTCCAGCATCCACCTTGCCATTTTCTTCCCTTTCTTCTTTTTCAAAACCAGTCAAGGTAAGCTGCAAAACTGTTGCCCCTAGTTTTGAAACTGCTGCCCCTGTTCCAGCATTCCTTCCTTCCTATTTTTTCTCTGCTGCTGCCCCTGTGTGCAACACCTTTTCCATGTTTTCTCCCAACCTCTGCACAGGACAACACTCACCTTTTCCTGTTTTTCTTTCCCAAATCTTCAAAGATCAATCCCAAAAGCATCACAAGTTGCAAATAGCCCCTGTTTTCCCATTTTCCCAGCAATTCCTGTCAAACTCAGCCCCAATTTGTTCTGAAATTAGCCAAAGTCTTGACCATGATCACAAGGCAAGGTCACTTCCTTCCTTTTGCATTAAATGCTAACCAAAGTCTTGGTCTTAGCACACAAAGCAGCCCTGTTTTCAAGGGATTTTCATGATTACAAATGATCACATTTTGCCCATATAAGCAACACAATGCAGAAGGATTGAGGACAGTTGGTTTAACAATTCAAGAGAGCAATTTAAGAGAGTTTTTAGACAAGTTTTAAACACAATTCAGAAGAAAAAACACACAGTTTTAACATAGTTTTAACAGAGTTTTTAACACAGTTCAGACCTGGATCTTTGAGTAATTTTGGAGAGAATTCTAAGAGAAAATATTAGAGCAAACTCAGAATCAAAAGAAATAGCAAGAATTCATAACAACCCTTGAAAAGAAAAGCCCTGTTTTCTGTTTCTTTCTTTACAAACAATCATAAACAAACCAAACAATCAAAACAGCCACTAAACATCATACAAAGAGTGAAGAACAATAGCAAAATACCATTGTTGTTGCTGTTTGTATTCTTCATCACTTCCAGCTTTGCAAGAAACCACAACCATACAAAAGCCTCTTTCATTTTCTTACATCCAAAGCTTTGGCTAGGAATTTGTAAGTGTCTTAAGCATTCTCATATCTTGCATTTCTGTTTGCATTTTATTCTGTTGTTCCTGCTGTCCAACATTATTTTTCTGCATTCTTAGTGATCTTTCACTCATTTTTGCACTAATAACATCTTTCAAAAACCCCAAAAATCTCAAAGTTTACAAAATCACCAAAACAGAAGTGGTTTACTTCTTTTTCTTACTGTTTTCGAACGTTTTACCCCCCCCCCCCCTGAGGTTCTGAAATCAGAAATCAGAAGCAGTCTGAACAGTAGTTCAGAAGCAGCTTCTGAACAGTAGTTTAGAAGCAGCTTCTGAACAGTGCTTCTAAACAGTGCTTCTGAACCCCAGAGTCTGAAGTCAGCTTCTGAAGGTTTCGCTGAGCGAAGTTCTGTTCGCTTTGCGACAGAGTCTGAAGTCAGCTTCTGAAGGTTTCGCTGAGCGAAGTTATGGTCGCTCTGCGACAGTGCTTCTGAACTTCAGAGTCTGAAGTCAGCTTCTGATTGTTTCGCAGGGCGAAGTTTTGGTCGCTTTGCGACCATAGCCAAACTCAGCTTCTGAGTTTAAACTTCTGAAGCTAACTTTTGAGGTTCTGAAGTGAGGTTTCAGAGTCTGAGAAAGGGTTGTTTTACTCATTTTTTTCAAAATATAACAAGTGTTTTTGCTCTTATTTGGAATTTCATAAGTTTCAACAACAAACTTGAATGAAAAAGGAGTGGTTTGACGTATGACTTTCCATTTCACGATTGCACAAACACTTGACGTATGTCTCGTTGTTTGGACAATTCTCATTCTTTTCAAACTTCACCAAAAATACATTTTACCTTCAACAACAAACTTGAATGAAAAAGGAGTGGTTTTGACGTATGTCTTTCCATTCCCCGATTGCACGGGCACTTGACGTATGTCTCGTTGTTCGGACAATCGTCATTCCATTTGCAAAAATAGAAAAAAAAAACATACAACAAATCCAACTCATCAAACTAATTCTTGGCCCCCCGTGGTCAATTGAACTAATTTTTGGCCCCCCCTGGTCAATTCTAATTCTTGGCCCCCCATGGTCAATTAAAATTTTTGGCCCCCCGTGGTCAATTGAAAATCAAACCTTTTTCACAAACGCACGATGTTTTTATCAATTCTAACGCAATACAAACAAACGCTTAAGCCTCCCACGCGCGAGCATACAAGCTACGTTTAACTACTAGAATATGATCAAAAACATCGTTCTTTAAAATCAACCAACAAACAAACGTGTTCTACCAAAGAACTACGTAGCTTTGAATTTTCCATCGCACCAGGAGATACGTAGGAGCAAGATCCCATTCTTGTCAAGCACACTAATAAAATATACCTTTTTTCCCCCTTATCTTTTTCCCCTTTTTATATTAACCTAGGAAACCTTTAAAAACACTTTTAGCCTTAACTAACTAGGAGGTTCCCGTTGAGTACAACGGATGTGAGGGGTGCTAATACCTTCCCCTTGTATAATCGACTCTCGAACCCATTAATGGTTGCGATGACCATCCTTTCTACATCGCCAAGGGTTTTATCAACGTTTCTCTTTAAAAATAAAACTTTGGTGGCGACTCCGCAGTCATTCCGAGCGTCATTACGCTCGAACGTTTTTTAGAGAGCGCACACTAGTGTATCAGAACAAATCGCTTGTTTTGCGATACCTTGCGTAGAAAAAAATGTTGTCAAATACCGAATATAGCGTTGCAATAGCATTGTAGTTAGTGAAATTTTAACAAACTGTTGATTTTCTGGGATATGCGATTGACAACACGACATTTACATTTCTTATTTTGAATCACGACAGACTGATTGACTGAGGTTGGTTGCAGGACAAGGATGTAAGTGAACAAAGTATCCGTGGAGGGTTGGCGGTGGTGTCATTCTCTATTTGAGACACTGCAGAGTTTTTGTATGGTGATGAAAGGGATGTTGACAAGGCAAAGAAAGTTCTTTTGGAATCTGGGGATGTTTTAATCTTTGGTGGAAAAGCCAGAAATGTCTTTCATGGTGTCAATGCTATTCTGCCAGAGACTGCTCCTAGCCACTTGCTCGAAGAAACTAATCTCCGTAAACCTGGCCGATTGAATCTTACTTTCAATCAGTTGATTCTCGGTCATGGTCAAGGTCCTCAATTCAAACCACCATCCTCTCACTCAACCAACACTGCTCATCCCGCCGGTAATATTCAATTTAATTTTCATATCATCACAAAATTCGAATTAGTTTTTTTTTTCTTTTTATATTTTCTCCTTATTATATTTGCAGTTTGTTATATGATAATTCAATTATTCTCAGAATGCTCCAAGGTGGATTTCTTGGCACCCTTCTAAAGAGAATTGTTTTGTCCTTAATGTGGATGGGAACTGCCTTGGTGATTCGGGCCGTGCTGGTTCTGGAGGCCTAATTAGAAGAGGTGATGGTAGTTGGGTGATTGGTTTCAGTTGCTTCCTCGGGATAGCCAATAGCACCTATGCAGAACTGATGGCTGTTTATCATGGCTTGAATCTTGCTAAGAACAATGGTTGCACCTATATCTGTTGTTATTCAGATTCCAAAGCTGTTATAGATCTCATTTCTAAGCCTATCGATAAGTCTCATTCTTATGCTTCAGTGATAGCCAACATTAAAGAGTTAATGATTTTGGATTGGGAGGTGAATTTATCTCACACTCTTGGAGAAGGGACTGCGAGTGCTGATTTTCTAGCAAAATTGGGTTCAAATAATGACAATAAAATGAAGATTTGGAACTCCCCACCTGAGGATTTGAAGTCCTTGCTTCTGTCTGATTTGAACTCCCCACTCTATGTTAATTTTGTATCTATTTTGGATTCTCTTGTATAAAAATTTATTTCCTTTAGTGACTGTGACTGTCTAATTCTGAATGAATTCTACTTATATATCCTCTCTCTTATTACTGGAATTATGATGAGTCGGTCTGTCAATATAAGGTAAGTTATTTTTGGTGAACTCTTTTTGGATTAACGGTCAAGATTTCCCATTTGATAGCAAAGATAACCGTAGATCCAAGTATTGTTTACGATTATCACATTTGATTAAACATTGTCCAAATATCGCTGTTCACGATTATCACCTATAGAAATTACTCTATAACTTGAGAGTTGTTTATTTCAATGAGAATGGTGCTCCTTTTATAGGAGAGAATACAATTAGTCAACTCTTTAATTAGGCAGTGACATAATGAAAAAAAAAAACAACCATTAAAATAGAATAATAATTAAAGGAAGTAATATATATTTCAACACCCCCCTCAAGTTGGTGCATAGATATCAATCATGCTCAGCTTGCTTATGAGATGCTCAAAACTTGTCTTTGCTAAGCTCTTGGTCAAAATATCAGCTGTTTGTTGATTTGAAGGCACAAAAGGTAGACAAAGAATTCCAGAATCTATTTTCTCTTTTATAAAGTGACGATCGATTTCAATATGCTTTGTTCGATCATGTTGAACTGGATTATGGGCTATACTTATTGCGGCCTTGTTGTCACAATATAATTTCAATGGAAGTTCTACTGTCATCTTTAGCTCCTTTAGAACTCGATGAATCCAAAGACCCTCACAAATTCCTTGGGCCATTGCTCTAAACTCAGTCTCTGCACTGCTTCTAGCAACTACACCTTGCTTCTTACTTCTCCATGTTACTAAGTTTCCCCATACATAGGTACAATAACCCGAAGTCGACTTTCTATCTGTAATGGATCCTGTCCAATCAGCATCAGTAAAAATAGCCACATTCCTATCACTAGTTTTTCCAAAGAATAGGCCTTTTCCAGGGGCAGCCTTCAAATATCTCAGAATTCTATAGACGGCGTCAAGGTGTTCTTCATAAGGGGCATGCATAAATTGACTAACAACACTAACAGGGAAAGCAATGTCAGGCTGTGTATGTGCCAAGTAAATCAATTTCCCAACTAACCTTTGGTATCTTCCTGTGTCGACAGGTGTGTCCCCTTTTTCCCAAAGTTTTGCATTTGGGTCCATGGGAGTATCTGCAGGTCTACATCCACTCATACATGTTTCTTTTAAGAGATTGAGAACATACTTTCGTTGAGACACCGTTATTCCTTTCTTTGATCTAGCTACTTCCATGCCAAGGAAGTACTTTAGGGATCCCAAGTCTTTGATTTCAAACTCTGCTGCGAGGTTGCTCTTTAGTCTTTCCATTTCTGTCACATCATCTCCAGTAAGAACAATATCATCGACATAAACAATTAAAATAGTAATTTTTCCACTAGGATTGTACTTTATGAATAGAGTATGATCTGATTCCCCTTGAGTGTATCCGTGTTTCTTTACTGATTGAGTAAACTTTTCAAACCAAGCTCTTGGAGACTGCTTTAAACCATAAAGAGATTTTTTCAATTTGCACACCTTTGACCCAAATTTTTCTTCAAAGCCTGGAGGGCCATCCATGTACACTTCTTCTTCTAGATCACCATTGAGAAACACATTTTTTACATCTAATTGATGTAGAGGCCAATCCAAATTCGCAGCAAGAGATAAGAGGATCCTAACAGTGTTCAACTTTGCAACAGGAGCAAAAGTTTCTGAGTAGTCCATGCCATAGGTCTGAGTAAACCCTTTAGTCACCAGCCTTGCCTTATATCTTTCTACTGAACCGTCAGAGTTGTATTTTACTGTAAACACCCACTTACAACCCGCGGTTTTCTTTCCAGCTGGTAAAGTCATAACACTCCAAGTGTTATTCTTCTCAAGTGCTCTCATCTCCTCAAACACAGCCTCCTTCCACTTTGGAACATTTAGAGCTTCCTGTACATTCTTAGGAATTTCTATACAAGACAAGTGAGAGGTAAATGCAGAAAAAGAGGAGGATAAATTTGAATATGATACGAACCTAGACATGGGGTGCTTGGTGCAAGCTCTAACTGGTTTCCTATGAGCTATTGGAACATCAAGAATAGGATCATGAATATCAGGAGGAATTTTACCTTTCTTTATATTTGTAGGTTGATTCTCCCTCGGTTCAGATCCATGACTGTGCTGAGGAATCAAGTCTTCTACTACCTTATCATGGTTCCTTCTTTCATAAATTACTCCTTTCCAAGTTCCTTCACCTTCTCCAAACTTTCTTTCTGTTTCATTATAAGGATGTTCATGTAGTGACATTTGACTTAATTCTTGATTATCCTTAGGTTCCAAAGAGTCTTTGTTAGAATTTTGGTTTGTTGCCCCTGATTCTGTGACATCCTCACTCATGAAAGGAGTAGGTTCACTTACATTATCTGGGGCATTTTCTTTAGGTGCAAACGGCCTAGAACTATGTGATATAAACATATTTTCTGATAGAATTAAATTCTCAAAAAAAAAAAAGATGAATCTTCATTTGATTTCCCCCCTTGAAGATGATTGCTCTCAAAAAAAGGTTTATTTAAAAAAAAAAAAGTAACATCCAGTTACCAGCAACCGTTTAGAACTGGGATCAAAACATTTATACCCTTTTTGAGTGGGGGAATATCCAACAAAGACACATTTAATAGCACGAGGTTCAAGTTTGCCTATTTGTTTGTGTTCATGGACAAATGCAGTGCATCCAAATATTTTTAGAGGCAAATTGGCTGAAATAGAGGCAATGGGAAAGAATTTTAAAAAAGTTTCGAGAGGAGTCTTAAGGTTTAAAACACGAGATGACATGCGGTTTATCAAATGTGCAGCGGTTAAAACAACCTCACTCCATAAGTATTTTGGAACTTTAGTGGAAAAAAGTAAGACTCTAGCCACTTCAAGAAGGTGCCTATTTTTCCTCTCTGCAATTCCATTTTGTTGGGGTGAGTTAACACATGTACTTTGATGAACTATCCCATTTTCCATAAAAAAATTTCTCAAAACTGTGTTAAAATATTCAGTTCCATTGTCAGTTCTGAAAACTTGTATAGTGGAATTAAACTGAGTCTGCACCAATTTAATAAAACTTTTGACAATTTGTCCTACCTCTGATTTTTCTTTTAATAAATATACCCAACAAACTCTAGTATGATCATCAGTAAAGGTGATAAACCATCTTTTGTTGGATAAAGAATTAATCCTATTAGGCCCCCAAACATCACTATGAATAATAGAAAAAGGTTTTGAAGGTTTATATGTTTGGGCAGGAAAAGAGCTTCGGTGATGTTTTGTAAGTTTACAAATTTCACATTGAAAAGAAGAAAAATCTTGATCAACAAACAATTTCGAAAATACAGTTTTTAAATATTTGAAACTTGGGTGACCCAATCTTAAATGCCACAACATAACATCATCCTTATTATTTGAAACAAAAAAAGATTCAGAGAAAGAACTTATTTGTCCAAGTTGATGTCTAGTTTCAAGTTCATCTTCAAGGTAGTAGAGTCCTCCATTCTGCTTAGCACTGCCAATCATCTTCCCCGAGATTGAATCCTGAAACAAACAATGAGTATCAAAAAAATGAGTTTGACACCTTTTATCTCGGGTTAATTTACTGACAGACAATAGGTTAAACGACAGATTGGGGACATGTAAAACATCCTGAAGAGTTAATAATGGAGAAATAATGACAGAACCTTTTCCTGCCACAGCTGATAGAGAACCATCGGCAATCTTAATTTTTAAATTACCTGCACAAGGACTATATGAAGAAAACATACTAGAATCTCCTGTCATATGTTCAGTAGCACCTGAATCAACAATCCAGGTACGACTTGGTTTGACACTAAGGAGGGTTGACGCTAAAAAATTACCTTTTTGGGCAATGGAACCGAAAGAAAACGTACGAGAAGTTGTTTGAGACTCAAAAAGCTTGTACAATTGTTCATTAGTGGACGGAAGTAAGTTTGAAGAAGACTGCTGCCCTTGATCAGAAGTATCTTGGAGTGCACGACCTTCAGTTGACGAGTTGAAAATTGTCTTACTCATCATCACCCTTTGCCGTGTCTTCTCTCTTCTGGTCTTAGATTTATTCATCCCCTTTGAATTTTCACTTTTTGATCCGACTCAAACACTGCAAGCTACGATTCTGAGTTTTTTTCTTCTCGTGAACAGTAACCGCGGTAGTGAACAATATCGTTGATTTGAATAGTACGCACGTGAACAGTAACCACGGTATGAACAGTGTCAGCGCTATTAATAGTAGATGCGTGAACAGTGCCGCGGTATGATCAGTACTTCGGTGAACAGTGTTTGCTGGATATAAAAAACCATAAAAGAAAAAGGAGCCGTAATGATGGCGGCTAGTGTTTATGCGGAAGCAAGGCCCCCAAAAATCGGGGGCTCTGATGTCATGTAGAAATTACTCTATAACTTAGAGTTGTTTATTTCAATGAGAATGGTGCTCCTTTTATAGGAGAGAATACAACTAGTCAACTCTTTAATTAAGCAGTGACATAATGAAAATAAACAACCATTAAAATAGAATAATAATTAAAAGAAGTAATATATATTTCAACATCACCATTTTACAAAATCGTACAGAACCAAATTTTACATATGCAACAAAATACTAACCAAATTTCAATATTACATCGTATATCAGTTGAACACAAGATGGGAAGGCACACTCCTATGCTCTGTCATCTGCGACACTGTAAAAAAAGACATGTTTAATTTAGAGAAAAAGCGCAAGAATTCAATAGAGCATAATAATAATAATAATGAAAGTAACAAGAACTCTTACCTATCTCACCAAACATTTTACGAGAGCTTTAACTTTACCCTTACATGACCTTTAGAAATCTGAAACTGTTCAGTTATACCTAAATGAGCCATCAAAAGCCAGACATGGGTAAGCAACTCGCCACCCTGGGTGAGTTGCTTAGCATGTTGAAGTCCTCTACATTGGCTTGCTGCATGACACAGCATCTCCACCCAAACATTACTTATCATTCCCCATTTCTGTGCTTTGGTCCAATTCTCATCAGTTTCTAAAGACTGTAGTGATCTGGCAAGCCTACATGCATCAAACAGCACAGATTTGCTTCTATCACCTTTAACCACTGATGGTAGGATTTCATGTATTTACTCTAAGTATCATTTTGCAAACCTGGCTTCTTTCTTCTATGTATTTTCTCTCTTTCAATAGTTCATCCAACTCTGCACACGTGTCTTGAAATCGGATGTGTCCTATTCCATTCGGCAACATAAAAGGACATATAACAAGAAGATATAACATATAATCCGACAGCAGTCGGCTTTTTTCAAAACTTTGTTGTAGATCAGAGGGAGGTGAGTTTTGAGGCTCAATCATCTAATGAATAACAAAGATCTGTAGCAATATGCCAAAGCAGAATGCTTTGATCAAACTCTACCTCCTTGATGCTCCTGTTAATGTCATGGATATGATCACAGTTCGATTTTTTAAGAACTCGATCACCCTTGTGAGCACATAATTTCTTACATGCCTCAATGTCTACTGCTTCCTCTGACTTAACCTTAAGATGGTCAAAAATGAGTTCCTTCAATCCCTCAGAGACTTGTTTTGTTTTTTGGTAGTAATACTTCTCGAAAAAGTCATAGATTTGAAGGAGTTTCTGAATTTCAATACATTTGACAGACTCATCTTTCAAGCAGAATCTTATGAGGTTGAATTGTGACATTTTATCAGACCACCTGATAGTGTGGGGGAGTATGAAACAAATTTGAAAAAATGAGATGAACTTGTAGAGAAGACCCACTTCCCTTCTCTTGCTCTTACTCAGCAAATTCATTACCCAACTTGACGAAAGTAAAACAATGACCGCATATATCTCAAGAAGAATAGCCCCGATGAAAAGCACAAAAGTGATAACCAGGTCATAATTCCTGTGTTTGTTTCCTTCATCATCAAGTTCATATACATTTTGTTTATGTAGAAAACAAAATGCGATGAATGCAGAGAGTGTACAGAAAAAGCTCACAGATTTAAGGAAGATGCCAAGTTTGGAGTATGTCAGCACCGCCTTTGTATATAGCTTATCATATATTAACCCTAGCTCAACCTCAATTGCTTTAAAAGCATCTTTCCAGTTAGATTTCTGGAAGAAAAGCTGGCTGCTTTTGTGGTCTTGAAAACTAAAGATGAGATCTGCAAATAGGTACTGAGGTATTTTGTAGAATTTGAATCCTTCACGTAAAGCTTGACCATCTGGAATATTTGGATTTGGTACTGTGCTTTCCTCTTGAGAATTTTGATCCAATACTCGGGGAGTGGTTTCATTAATTTCCTCTAAGGCAATAAGATATCCTTCATCTTTTTTAGCAGTGTAATCATCCATGAATTTAGCATAGTTTGGTCCTGGGTCTGGAGGATTGAGAATTGATTCTCTGAATCCATTGCTGCTTCCGGACCGCAATGACCAAATCCTCTCGCCATATTTGATTATCCCTGCCATGTCAACAGGAACAGTGACATACTTAAGGGGGTTGGTGTTCCATGACCGGTAAATAACATAAACTGCAACTGCTAGCTGGTAGAATAACTCAAGCGCATGTCGATACCAAAGTTCATTATCCTCAAGGGAGTAGGCAGTGATTGTGTCAGGGCCACCAAGATGCACAAGAAGAAATGGTGCCCAAATTGCATTGATTACGAAGTTGGGGTCTGTCTTATGATCTTTAGTGTCTCTGGAAAGAATTCCTAAAGCAACGGTAGCAATCCAATCAGCTGACAGATAGGTGAACCATATCAACAACTTTAGCCTTTTATTAACTATATGCTTCCTTCGGTTACCCAAAAAGACGAGTAATATTTGCAAGAACAGGCTAACCGCAACCAGAATCCGAAGTTCCAAAACATTCCACACTTTTGCCAGACTTGAAGTATTATGATGATCTGATTTTGTTTCTCTTGAATATACTATCAAACTGGCAACAACTTAAAAATAAAACACATCTATGTCAATTGTTTGTTTAGAAAGGAAAGTATGACCACTATTGAAATGAATAAATAAATAAGTACTGAAACAAACATCTGTCTTACCAGCGAGTAACATTGCTTGATTTTTTGCTTCTACTTGATTGCTATTATGTTTCGAGCAATGCCACAACTATACGATTAGGAAATAGTGGAAATCAACGGGAAGACATTAATATAAAAGTGACCTGTTACTGCTTGACAGAGCAATGCTTTCAGGTTTCCTGTCTTATTTAATTTTAAAAAATATAACACAAATTGTAAAAATGTCATGCCATCTCATCAATAAAAAATGCCAAAAGGTCAAAAATAATTTTCCAAATGCAGCAAGGAATGTACTCTTGCTCTGCTTCCAACCCTCCTTTGGGAATGTAATTTGAAGTTGCAGACTTTTCTAATGAATGAGAGTAAGTAAATTGGTTTGGTTTGTTTCTTTGTTGGGACTTGGAAGAGGATGAGAATTATGGAATCTGCAGGAGTTAGGAAGAAGATAGTTTGGATGATGGCTGTATATTATTGATAAAACATTTTTGTCCTACTAATTAGACCATAGTAACATAATTCGTAGAATTCATGGTGAACCGCGAACCAACACAGAAACCAAGAATTTTGATAAAAAAAAAAATTAAAACTAATTAATATTGGTATTGGGAAGTGATAAAACACTTGTCCCCACCAAATGACCATACAAGGGCGTGGCTTATGGTTTCACACAAATGAACCGGCCTAAGCTTCTTTATTTATAGCTACCTATTCCTTTCAACATGCATTAGCCGCTCAATGTGGGACTTTTGCAAAACATAGAATGTTAATATTTGATGAACCACATGTTTTCACTATCAATGTTCACATACAAATCTTATTTTATTAAAACGTACGACGAACCCATAGCGTACCGATTATGTATACCTCCCACATACCAAATAAGAACTTTTGTAATATCATTGTGCCTTTTTTTTTTAATTTCAAATTCAACGGGTGATGTTTGATGCAGAAATCTTGCAATCCTTTTCAATATCTTTCACCAAGATGATGTAATTTTATATATATATATATATATATATATATTGTATATTATGTATATTTATTAAATAGTTTTCAAATGAGTGCAAATGGAGTGGTAGACTACAACATATCAATTGTATGAAAGTAACATATATTATGTTGGACCATAAACAAAATGTTGGGAATGGAGGTAAGATTAATTGTGCAACATTTAAGCTGGAGGTGGCAGTGGTGATCAATTTTAAAACATGTTATTCTTAGTGGGATCTTTAGTAAGTTGTCATGAACCTAGAAATATTTGTTTAATAAATTAGAATTTGATATTGTTGGTGATAATTGTTTTTGGTGTAGAGAGGAAGCAATTATATGTGCTGAAATATGAAATCATGGATTTTTATATGCATGTGTTTCGGATGGTATTGGTTTTATGATGTAACTCTTTTAGTTTGTGAACTTATAGTGCTAATAAAAAGTTTTTGACACTAATTTTAACACTCGATCTCTTGATGGGTAAAATTCATGTGAGTCACATCACTTTATATAGTTAAAAAAAATGGCATGGGACCATAAATATTTTTTATGTCATTTTATGTAAAAAACAAAAAAAAAAAACTATTGTCTAACGGCATACTATATATAATATTTATTGTCTTCTTGGGGGATAGGAACGTGAGTTTTTTATACATAATAGTAAAAGGATAAATACATGAACAATAAGATATATATTAGAAATGGAATTGTTCATATTCTTAAGTTAGCATTTTGTCTATGTGTCATGAAAATATTCTCATGTCTCCTATAACTTCCAGCCTTTTGATGTATCTCATTTATCCTCCACAAAATAATTATTAATTGTGTAATTATGCAAGAATTGGAAAGAAAAAAAAAGAGACTAGCTATAACAATAATAATGTATGTAAGCTTCGATTACATAAACTTACTCTATCCTACATAAATTTACACCCTCTGTTAATCTAGCAAAAATAAACGTTCAAAGCATAAAAAAGGATTTTTTTTAATTTATTTATTGATGTAGAGATTTTTTTTTGTTTACTTATTGAGATTTTTAATTTAATTTATTTATCTCTAAAATCATTTCTTATACTCTCTCATAACTTTCCATCCTATCTTATTCTATTCAATCAAATAAAAATATAGACGAATTTCAGCATGCAATTGTTTAGCTTATGTATAAAAAAAGGATTTTTTTTTTAATTTATTATTGATGTAGAGTTGAAGACTATAAGAGATGTAGAGTTATAAACGTATGCACTCTAATTACCGCAACATCTTGGAAAAGGCAATCATAACAGAAATAACTATGAAAATCCTAACTTGAATTACTACAACATTAACCATGAAAATGAAATTTTATTCTTCTGCTAATAAACTTTTGCCATATGTGTGATTTTTTGCATGATGATTTATTTACTATCCTATTTAAATTTGCTCAACGTTGGTTCTTCTTCTTGCTTCTTTTTATTTTTTCCCTTGGATTTCCATGAACTGATATGTGCCTAAAGATCTTTCTTTTCTAAGATTAACACTTTTTTTCTTCTTTGCAATTTTGCTTTTTGGTTTTGAAGTGTTTGCAGATCACAAATTCATCCTTTGTATCACAATCAACCCCGGGAAAAAAAAAATTAGGAGAGGTAATTGAAGACGCACAATTATTCAAATATTATTATTTTTGTTTATTAGTTATACTCTTTTTTATACTAATTCTATTGTTAATCCATGAGTTACATATCATTCATCTTCCATATGTTAAACCAATTTTTGTGCATTTAAAGTTATTGTGTGAGTACATATATGAATTCATTACAAGTTGCTTTTTGTGGTGGTAGGTGATGTGTAGTCAATCTCAAATTTCAATAATTTATGTGACTCAATGTGTAATATCCCGCTTCCGCAACCAAACTATCATGAACCATCTCGTCATAGCTAGTATTCCTTTGTAGACTCACGGCTGTATCAATCTCACCTCTCAGCCCACGCCTATACTGATTCATCTTCCAATTTTCATTAGCGGCATACTCGTTGTGAGAGGAGTAATACGACAACTCTTCAAACTTCTTTGTAAACTCGGTGACTGACATGCCACCTTGCTTCAGCTCAAGAAATTCCTGCTCTTTCTTCACTTTATAAGACATTGGGATATACTTCTCTATCATTGCTTCCTTGAAGTTATCCCAATTAACCTCAACATCGTTTGCTATCATTCGGCGTTGAGCGGATTCCCACCAATCTTCCGCTGCGCCTCTGAACTGGTTAGTGGCCAACAATACTTTACTTTCCTCAGGGCAATCCACCATACGGAACACTTTCTCTATCTGTTTCAGCCATCTCTTGGCCTCTGGAGGTTCACCTTCCCCATTGAACTCAGGAGGGTGATTTCTGTTAAACTCCCGGTAAGATGGATTCGCCACTGCTGGTGGTGGTGTCTGCTGCTGAGCACCTTGTCCATGGTGCATCATTCCCATCCATTCTTGCTGAGCCTGAGCCTGTTGTTGGGCTTGCTGCTGCATCATAAGCATCATCTGCTGATGCTGTAACGCAGCCTGAGCTTGCTGCTCCTGGTATTGTTGTTGCAACGCCTGTTGCTGTTGCATCATTTGAGCCCAAAATTGCATATTAGGGTCTCCTCCGGCTTCCTCAGCATTAGCCTGATTCGATCTAGGCCTGCCAGGACCTCTTCTCCTCCCAGACATATTATCCTAACTGTCATACACAAGTCAAAGTGATCAGTTTCAACCAGATATAACATTTAGAATAATGTCCCGGATCCAAGAGATCCACAAACTTGTATTGTATTTTAATGACCCAAGGCACGGTCTGAATCGACCTGCTCTGATACCAAATTGTAACACCCATAATAAGATTGCCTAGGATCTTATACGAGTATTAAAATTTCGTACTGGATACATTAATTTACAATATAAAAGTTCATACAAATATTACATCACATGTAATATTACAATCCCAAAGTTTATACAAATTCTTCTTATTACAAGTACATCGTAATACAACCACATAATACAATCCAACTATGGAATATATCATATAATATCAGCACGATCAGTCCAAAGCTTTTTCCTTACCCTTGTTGCGTGCTGTCTGATATCCTGCCTGTGAACCTGCACCAGAAGGAATGGGATGAGACATAATGTCTCAGTGAGCTCTACCCAACCTACTGTTTGGCAACCACAGGGAACCTAGGGTCGCCATGCCTACCTTGGCAATTTAGGGGAATTCTAAAATCGCCAAGTCTTTAAACCTGCCTATGACTTTATCTATAATCTATCTTTAACTGTAAAACTCTCTATAATTAGAACTTTTACTATGATTGTATAACATAAAGCAATAAAATGTTTTATGTTAGCTGTTAGCGTTGAACAAACAATTAATCTGAGTTCGTTTTACGGAGTGCGGCCCGGGTGGAGTAACCCCGAGGACAGCTCCCTATGAACCGGTGAAACTCCTATCATATCAGGCTATCACCGGACTCCCTATGAAATTGCATGTGGATAACCCTCTCGGAGAGATCCCATCCGGCGAATCCCGGAGTCTGCTGAACATGCCTTTGACTTTGAATTATTATTATACTTTGACTTTGATAAAGAGTGTATAAACATAAATACGTGCCTGTTACTTTGATCATATAAACATTTTCTGTAATCCATATCCTATAATCTATAATCTTGGCTTATCGTTCTCATAAGCCTCCTATAATTGTTGGAGAACCAACACAATAAATCTGCCTGTAACTAAGCTTGCTGAAGCATTCCTATTAACCTTGCATTCACGCTATTAATGCTTTGCTAAATCCTCAATCACTTATTCCTTATGCATTATGGATCCTTGGTTATGTCCACAATGGCGTTTTTCTTATTAAATAAAAAGGTTTTCTTTGAAGACAGTTACCAAAAAGCCTCGCCGAACACGTACACATCACCTAGAACGAAACAGAACAGACAAATGCTGTCTGTCTAAAATCGCTGGGCGACCCTGAGGCGAGGTGGGGGCGAAAATAGGCAGTGAGCACCTGCCAAACAGTAACTGCTCGTTCGCCCCGAGCTCGCCCGGCGAAAATATCAGTTCAAAAACCTGCTAAAAGTGTGATTTTCCACCATTTTGACATAATTAAAGATACCCAAACAATCCAACAGCATAAGGAACGATTTACAACTATAAATTGAATGATTAAAGTGTGATTGAACAAGGAATTAGCAAACACAAAAGATTAGGGTAAAAACTCTAAACTCTATAACTTACCCATGATGCAAAACACATGAAAACCACTCTAAGAGGGTTCTAACAACCCAAGAGAGCTCACCTATTTCTGGTATCAAGCTAGCCAAGCTTCAACTCTACACTTTCACTTGTGAAATCCTCTTTCTCTTGGTTTTCTACAACTTCTTCTTACTCCAAAATTCCAAAACAAGCTTGCTTGGGAGACAAGAATTTATGAAGGAGCTTACTACTTAAAGAAGTGATGATTGATGAGATGATTAAGGTGAAGGTGGGGAACGAAAATGGAGGAGAAAGGAAGAGCAAAAACCAGATTTTGTGTGTGTGAGAAATGAGTAGAAAAACTCAACAATTTTCATATTTATCCAATTGCCATATTCCCCTTATTTACAACTATGCCATTGCTTGCTAACGATGATTCTAACACGTTTAACTGATACTTCAAAGCGGGATATTACACAATGATTAAGAAATTTGTCTACATATGAGATAATTGTATCATTAAGTTTGTAAATTGTAATCAGTTGCTCTCATGATCTTACTAAAAATGTATTCTATATTTTTTTTCAGGTCACTAAATCTATATTAACAATCAATATCACCAAAACTTAAATATCAATCTTGGACACTATATCAAGCATGGAAGAGAAAATATAAAACACAGTTGTGATCACAAAAAATATTACGATTAAATCTCATGATTGTTTGAATTTCTTCCCTCATGGTATTCAATAATAAAAAATTACTTTTCTCATATTTTGTAGTCATACTTCTTTGTGTGTTTTTTACACTTTTTTTTTGTAGTAGTTTGAACAAACTATGTCCATTCTTTGCGTATTTTATATTGTATACATATATGAACTATCATTTATTAACTTAACTATTATGAATATGTATTATAATCGAATCCGTGCAACGCACGGGTTTCCACCTAGTAAATAGAATAGAGATGTTTTACTAGGCATGTCAATGGGGCGGGGTGGGGACGGGTTTTACCTTCTCCGTCTCCATACCCTACTCCCATATATTTACCCGTTACCCTACCCATACCCAGCGGGGATGAAAAATCGAATTCCATCCCCGTCCGTGACGGGTTCGGGTATCCCTGCCCCATCCCCATCCCTGCAGTGAATAATTTTTTAATAAAAATAAAAGTATTTTTCAGGCCCGAGCGCAATGTTGTAATGCTTTATCCAACAAAGAGATGGTGACGATCAATGACTATATTGAAGGAGAAGAGAGGTCGAGAGTGTGAGATATGAAAAGAGAAAAAAGAGAACTATGATAAGTGAGTGTCGTCTGAAAGACTAAGACTCTGACTGTGTGAGTGAAATGATTTAGGGTTTGAGTTTCTATTTATATAAAAAGGGTAATAAATTGATTTTCTACATTCGGGACGGGTTTGAGTATGAGTTCGGGGTGGGTACCAATATCCCCGTTACCGGTCCCGTACTCGTGTTTTAAAATCGGGAAAACCCAAACTCATACCCAAACCCAGTCAAAGCGGGAAAAACCCGTCAAATTGAGTTTGATTCGGACGGGTACCCCCGGATATGAGTTTTATTGTTATGCCTATGTTTTACTTACCAAGTAGCAGTACTGATATTATAATTGCAACTAATAATTATGGTATAAGATACAGCCACTACCTGCAAATATCTCCGTCCCCTTCTTCCCAAATCATGCAATTAACGAAAAAGGCCAAACAGTAGGAAATGATGGTAGGACAAACATGTTTTACAAGTCGCTGTTCTGGTCTAAGTATAAAACATGTTTTTCTATGAGAGATAATTTGAAATTTGGGAGGAATATTTTATTTATCATGTGGCATGCATGCATGATTAGGGAGAGTGGTGATTAATTAAGAGAGAGGGAATATATGTTGATTAAAGGTGGTTGTTGTGTGGATGATTGCTGTTGTCCACTCTCCTAAAGAAATGTCACCAACAACATTTTGCTTTTTCTTTTTCTTTTTCTTTTTCTTTTTCTTTACTCTGCAATGGGGGAAAAGAAGAAAATGTTAGTTATGCTTCTTACCTTGTTGCTTGTATTTTATATTATAATAAAGGGACTAGCTCTCTCTACCTTTGAATTTGATTATAAAAAATGATAGATGCATTAATAATGTGGTGAAATTGGAGAGCTTAGCTAGCTTAAAGAGCTTGAACTCCTTTAGTGTGCAAAGGAGGGCCGACAGAATTACGCGCATTGGCTCCCACCTTTATTTCCTTCATTATTTAGAGATCCTAAATCATATTCCCACTTTTGACTTTTACATCAAATTATTATTATTATTATATAAACGAGCCAACATCATGCGCAAAATAAAGTGTACTCGATCCGTCCCGATTTATAGAAGTAGTTTACAAAAAAGTTTTGTCCCTAAATATAAGATCATATACAAATTCCTAGATGCATTGATTACTTTTTTTTCCAAATATACCCCTTATTAATACTATCAATTTGTCTTGGTATATGAAAAGTTAACATTAAATATATATTTAATTAAGGGTAATCTAGTAATAGTCACACACATTTGAGACAACTTTATTACTCCAACAACCTTTCTTAATACACGTGATTTTTGTAAACTACTCCTATAAAAAGGGATGGAGGAAGTATAAAATAAGTTATAGAGACTATTTTGTTTTTTAAATCGGAAATCCTCTGCGCGTAAATACATATACTAATCATCGATTCGAGTATGAGCATAATACCATCCGATTAAGCTGGGGAAAATGGTGCAACACTTAAACACCGAAGGCTGCATTTATAATTCCAAAGTGTGTGTTTCCACACTAATTTTTAGGTTTGATTCGTTTTCATCAATATATGTATATTGGTTTCAAGAGGTTATACCGGTGAATCCCCTTCCGGAAATTTTGGAAGTATTAATGTTAATGTGATTTGCACAAACACACTTAACATATATTTTGATAGTAGTTTACAAAAAAATGTTTCCTACTTCGCTCATGCTTTAGAGAAGAGGAAGGATGATTTACAGTTAGAAATATGGCTATCTAACTTGCCAAATTCATGCCCTTTCTGATGGATACATAGACCATGTATTTATAGCACATGATACACCACTTCACATATGAAAAACCAAGTGTTGCAATCATTTGAAATAAGAACTTTTGATTCAAGAGATGTATTGATTCACTTTCAGTTAAGTATTAACAGTGAAACAATGCATCCTAATCAAATTTAAGAAGAGTTACAACCATTGGAACCCAAAACATGAGAAAAACATACAAAAACCAAGTTTCTGACAGCCCAACACGAGACGCGTTGTAATGATCTTAAATAGAGAAAATCATGTCATCAAATGAAGCTAGCAAATTGTCATAGCTGTAAAGACACATGGGCATGGCAAAATCAGATAAAACGACATGTCATTGTTCAATCGCAAACTTCAGACAAAACGTCAGAAACAAAGAGTTCATATATCATCATTCGATGAAGAGACAATTGTCAAGTCCAACATTGAGGTGGAGAATATCACATCCTCTGATGAGGAACCGATCCTTTTACGTGCCTTAAGAACAACCAAAAAGGGAAAATCTATGCCAAAAAAAAAGGGTTGAAAACAACACATCCTCTAACGAGAAACCAATCCTTTTACATACATCAAAAATATTAGTCATGTCATGCCTTTAATGAAAAATGCCAAATGGCGCCAATTGATAGTACACGAAACAACATCACGTCCATATGATTTGTGGACTGTCTATTTCATAGTCACATGATTCGCAATTTGATTGGGTACATGGTACGCGTTCGGGTATGCGGTTCGTAACTTTCAAAAAGTTTGGTACGTGGGAGGTATACATAATCGGTACGCTATGGGTTCGTCGTACGTTTTAATAAAATAAGATTTGTATGTGAACATTGATAGTGAAAACATGTGGTTCATCAAATATTAACATTCTATGTTTTGCAAAAGTCCCACATTGAGCGGCTAATGCATGTTGAAAGGAATAGGTAGCTATAAATAAAGAAGCTTAGGCCGGTTCATTTGTGTGAAACCATAAGCCACGCCCTTGTATGGTCATTTGGTGGGGACAAGTGTTTTATCACTTCCCAATACCAATATTAATTAGTTTTAATTTTTTTTTTTATCAAAATTCTTGGTTTCTGTGTTGGTTCGCGGTTCACCATGAATTCTGCGAATTATGTTACTATGGTCTAATTAGTAGGACAAAATGTTTTATCAATAATATACAGCCATCATCCAAACTATCTTCTTCCTAACTCCTGCAGATTCCATAATTCTCATCCTCTTCCAAGTCCAAACAAAGAAACAAACCAAACCAATTTACTTACTCTCATTCATTAGAAAAGTCTGCAACTTCAAATTACATTCCCAAAGGAGGGTTGGAAGCAGAGCAAGAGTACATTCCTTGCTGCATTTGGAAAAATAAATAAAAAATATTAGTTAATTAGGAATAGGAGAGGTCGCATGGCTAGCTTTGCAGTAGATTGGGCGGTATCAGGGGTTGCTAAACTCCTGATTGAAGAGTATGCGGTGTTGGGAGATGCAGCGAGACATGTAGAATGGATTGAGAAAGAGCTGAGGTCAATGCTGGGGTTGTTAGAACATGTTGAACAGCGTGGGGAAGGCGAACAAGAACAAGGGTTGAAAGAATGGGCAGAGAAGTTGAAGGACGTTGCCGATAAGGCAAAGGATGTGATACAAACGTTTGTGATAAAATCAGTGAAGAGGAGGAGGTGGGGAGTTTTGCATTGGTATGACAAATACAAGGTTGGAAAAGAGCTGGAGGAGATCCGAAAGAGTATGAAAGACATCTCTCAGGAAATAATGAACTTAAACTTGGATGTTAGTGTCTCCGTTGAAACTCCAGGTGTAGGAGGAGAAGCACCAACACCTTCCAATTCCAATACCATGGAAGTAGCTATGGAGAAGCTTGATCACATTCTGAGTCGTCAAAATTTAATAATCAGTAATAAGGTGATCGAGATGGTGGAAGAAGTAAAAGATGGGCTCAAAGGCCTGCAAAATATTGTGTCTAAATTGAAGTCAACAAATAAAAGAGAAACTGTGTGGTTGAAAGAGGTTTACGAAGTTTGTAATTACACGGCAGAAGTTGCTGGAAATTACATTGCAAGAAGAGATAAACGGCTCAAAATGAGTAGTAGTCCTCGTTGTCTTAGTCTTATGATGAAGGTCTTTTACCTAGATACTTCCTCATGGGAATTTAAGAAGCAGATGAAGCATGTTGGTATTCAAATTGGAGATGCACTTGACAGAAGTTTGACTTATGAAGTTGTGGGAGTGGGAGTCATGAATGAAACAACACAACGATCAAAACCTGTTCAAGACTTGTCAGTGGAAATTTTGATAATATCAGAACTCATCCCTCTCTCTATTTCTTATACTGCTGGTTTGTTTCTTCTGTTAAATGTTGGTGTAATTGCTGGCTTGGCATGTACCTTCTTATTTGCAGTAATCGCTCAAGCTTTCGCAGTTGTTGCAATACCAGGATCAATCAGAGCGCATAAGCTGAATCCAAAAAGAGGAGCAATATCAAGGCTGCTGGCCTCGAGATTCATCATTTACAGTTTAATTCTTTTAGTGACTTTCATCTTGTTGTTTTTTATCCCGTACGAGATAGCACTCCTATTCCAATTGAGTTCCTTACCGTTTCAAGTTATTGTCTGGATTGTGAAGTTGCAGAGGTCTATGGACAATAGTTTGAAGTGTGTGCAAAGATATTTAGATCTGATTCATGCGTTTCTTATGGACACTGCTGAATGTGCAGAAAGCATGAATGAAAGACAGAAAGTATGGGTTGATCAACTGACAGTTGTGGCTCAAAATGGCAAGTCCTTTCTTGATGTTGCTACTGGTAAGGGTGGTTGTTGGAGAAGAATTATGCTTGCCAAGGACATCAACTGCTTGCTGGAAGAGATTCTTAATATCTCACACAGGAAGACTACTTATAACATTGCAAATATTATTATTCAAGGAGCAACACAACAAGAGCTTGTACGTTCAGAGGAACATCCACAACCAGCTGCCTCGTCCTCCTCATATCGGCCTGTCACAGGGCTCAAACAGGAAGTCCAATTAATCAGAAGGGAAAGGAAATTGATGGTTGCGCTGCATCAGGATATACGAGACATGAGTGAACTAGATAAAACATCTAGACACTGGGTGGACCAAATGCAAGTTATTGCCGATGAAATTGAATCTGTCATTCGCGACTATGATACCAAATTGAAGCATAGGTCGATTCTTGTTTACAGTTCGGCGTACTGGACCCGACGTGTTATTAGTAACAAGATCAATGCTATCATAAAAAAAATTGAAGATGCCTCCAGAAGAAGAAGGACATATGCTTTGGGCAAGACAATAGAGTCCTCATCGTCCACCATTCAGATACTACGCGGAACCACACAATTGTCTCTCGTTGCTAAGGAATCTGATGTTATTGGATTTGATGATGATGCACAAGTTCTGATGGCTCAGTTACTGTCAGATGAGAGTCGTCGTTGCATTACTTGGATTGTTGGAATCAAAGGCACAGGCAAGACAACACTGGCCAAGTTGATATTTCAAGACGACACTGTTATAAGTCATTTTGAGTGTCGCCTTTGGGTGTCGCTACCATCAAATTCTAACTCAAATTGTACGGCACAACAACTTCTTGAAGAAATTGCCAAGGAGGCTACCAAGGAAATAAAGGGAAACTCGTCGAGTGATCCCACCGTGCTAGAAACCTTGGCGCGCACAAAGTATCTCATAGTTGTTGATGGCATAAAAGAAACTTCACAAGTTTACTTGTTGGATACTTTGAAAGAGGCCATACCCGATATGTCAACCGGCAGCAGACTTCTTCTTACCACTCGCAATGCTAATGCATCCAAACATACAGCTGGTGGTACTAAAACATTTGTTTACCCACTACAGTTATTAGACGATGAAAGTAGTCTGGTTCTTTTTAAAAGATATTTGAAGGTGGACAGTACCCAGGAGCTAATCAAGGTTGAAAAAGATATTGTGATAAAATGCGGTGGCCTGCCATCCCAAATATTAAAAATGAGTGGTTTCCTTTCAGATAATGAACATGCCACACATGAGGAGTGGTCAACCGTGCTCGAGAAAGATCAAATACAGAGTTGGTCTGAAACGGTTAATGAAATCAACAAACACTTACCTCTCTATCTAAGGGGATGTCTATCTTACTTAGGCCTATTCCCTGTTGAATTTGAGATTCCTGTTAGAAGACTGGTTGCTTTGTTGGTTGCAGAGGAGCGTGTACGTCGTGAAGAAGACCAAGAGCCCCCAGAGCAAGTAGCAGAAGAGTACTTGACAAAGTTGATAGATCAGAACCTCGTTCAAATTGCCAAGAGAAAGCGCAATGGCAATTGCAAAACATGCCGTCTCCCATATGCTTTGCGACAACTCTGGTGGACAAAAGCTAACGAATCCATATTTCTGAAATCCAGAAGTACTTCCACAGATTCCAACGCAGGCCCAGAAAACTCCATCATACGTTGGGTGACAGATCATCTTAATATCAATCATATCTGGTACAATCATATTCATGGTGACACTGACAGCACTAGTAGGACTAATTCATCGTCCCTGAGAGCCTACTACAAAGACGTTCTCTCACTTTTGTCCTTCGATACACGAGAGGGAAGTAAACCTGGCCAAGAGATAGGACACTTCATGAAGGAATCTATTTCAAGTGATTGCTTCTTACTCCTGCGGGTTCTTGACCTTGAACGCGTTTACAAGCCCAAATTGCCTAAAAGCATAGCAAGACTATCGCAGCTGAGATACCTTGGTTTAAGATGGACTTACTTAGAGTCACTTCCGTCATTTATAAGTAAGTTGTTGAAGCTACAGACACTTGATCTTAAACATACTTACATACATACTCTACCACACTCCATCTGGGAGATGGAACTAAGACACTTGTTCTTGAGCGAGACTTTCCACAGCAGATTCCCACCACAACAAAAAGATCATTTGTCCCACTTCAGATTTCTTCTACCTCTGCTAAGAGATAATTTCCTGTATCATCTCCAAAAACTCTGGGGACTGTTTGTAGATGAGGAGACTCCTAAGAAAGATAATTTCCTGAAGAATCTCCAAACACTCTGGGGACTGTTTGTAGATGAGGAGACTCCGGTGAAGGATGGCTTGGAGACATTGGTCAATATCACAAAATTGGGATTAGCATGCCAACAAATGTCATTACAAGAAGAAGCAATGAAAAAACAACTTGAGGCAGTGGCTGACTGGATTGCGAAACTAAAACACCTTCAATCGCTGAGACTAAACTCAAGGGATGAAAAAGGGAAACCATGGATTTTACCTTTGAAGTCCTTCGAGAAAGAAGTAAATCTCAGTGACATGTATTTGCTAGGGAGTTTGAGTAGTTCATCTATTGTGTCCCAATTTCCGGAAAGCCTCGTTGAACTTACCCTGTCACAATCGAAACTAAAGGAAGACCCCATGAAACTTTTGAAAGACTTTCCAAAGCTTCGGATACTGTGTTTACTCAAAGACTCTTATATGGGACAAACTATGTTTTGCGAATATCAAAGCTTTCCTAAGCTTCATGTATTGAAATTTTGGGTGCTGGAGCAATTAAAGGAATGGAAAATAGAGCAAGGAGCACTTCCCTGTCTTAGACAACTTGAAATCAGATCGTGTCCGAAACTGAAAATGCTTCCTGATGGACTAAAGCATGTCAACACTCTGCTTGAATTTAAGTTAACAAACATGCCAAATGAAATCAAGGCTGAGGCCAAAACTACCCTGAGCACATTCCTACCCAATTGTCTAGTGGACTAGAAGATATTTCCATCACTGCACAACATGGTGAATACTCAGTTTCCTCATTTTTTTGGATGTTTTCTTGCTTTTTTTCTTTGTCTTTTCAGTAGTTTAATTACACAAAATACCCTTTGCAGTGAGCTACTGGAATTTATCTATTGCGGCTTGTTCAGAAAAAAGGTTTATATTGTGATTCAACAATCTCCTCGTCAATTACAGTGCAAATTGAACTAGTACTCGCATGCTGTTGTGGAATAATAAATAAAGGATGGTGGAGTGGTGAGCTTGGTTCTTCGTTTGAAGTGTGTGTGTATGTATGTATGTATGTATACATGTACATATATGTGTGTATGTGTGTGTATGAAGTTTAAGATTTGTGTATAGACTTATTTGATCTGTGGAATTTGTATCTTTACATTGTGTTGTGGAATCATAGTTCATAATATTGTGTGTGAAAAATAATAATATTGGGACAGGTTATATTTTCTTAGACTATTATGAGTGGAGCAATTGAACCCATATGGGTTGGTGTGATGGTGCTTTGCACTTATCAATAGAGTAAGTCAAACATTGATTACCAATGCTTGTGTCAACCACATATAATTTAATCTATAAAATAGCATTACAGTATGTTTTTCTGAAACAGTTTCCTGTTCAAGAATCAAGCTCGGTTTTCCAAAGCTACTGCAGCAGAATCAATATGTACAAGCAAAGAAGAATAAATTTTTTGCTTCAATCTGTCAATAGTCTCGACCAGTCCTACACTTTCAGAGTTTAAACTTTTTTTCAGTTTTTCTAGCCACTCATTTGCATGCTTAAGGTGGGATAATGTCACCGCTATGTAGTTGGCGTGCTCCAATTCTCTTCCTGCAATAACCTTACTTTCCTTACCCTTCTCTTGGGAGACCCTAGAAAATCCAGCATCCAATGTCTTTTCTAGGTACCTAATGAACCATGATCTTGTTTCATTCAAAAAGACGTCTTTGAGTTCATTGATCTGTTTTATACCATTCTCTTTCGCCCATTCTTGTTTTTCGTTTCCTGATAATTCAGGTAAGGGCTTTGGAAACTTTGATGTGTTTTTCGCATGTGCTAGACCTGCTTTTTTGCCGTATTTATGCATTTGAGTAGGAGATTGAATGTTATGTGATTCAAGAGATTTGGCTTTCAACTGAGTTGTACCATTTGGCTGGTCCATGAGCTGTTGGAGTGCAAAAAACTTGTCCAGTATGACATGAGGGTTCTCTGATGCTGCAGATGAGCATATATTTGCAAACATACTGAAAAGCAAAGATAATGGGAATAACTGAGGTATAGAAAAGCGCCAGACGAAGTAAGAATTCAGATTAACTAATGAAATATGTTTTATTGAATAAATAGGAACTTATGTTATTGAAATTGTAAGGGTCGCTCAATTTAGTCTATCAAATTTACATAATAGCAAACTAGTCCCTTCAATTAAAGAATGCCAATCAATTTAGTACCTCCGTCAAAATATTTCATTAGTAAACATCCATAAAAAACCAGTAAAAGACATAAATATTGAGTTAAATAGTATTTTCTGCTTCAAAAAAACATAAACCCTTTAAAATTGTGGTGCAATATTTCAATACAAGACTAAATTGATTGATGTTTTTAAATTTGAAGGACTAAATTTACAGACCCTTACAAAACCAAGGACTAAAATGCCTAATTACTCATTTTATTTTCTTATTTAAGCGCCAAAGTTTGAATTGAAACTTTACATACCTTAAGCACTTGACTATCTTTGCTGCTTCAGATGCTTCTTTTTGAGCTTCTACTGCAACTTGAGACGCTAGCTGTTTCCTTCTAAGAATTCCCTTTTAAAACGTAAAAAGGCGGACAAGTTGGAATGAGAGACTAATTTAACTTCGTTTGAGTTAGCTGAATTGAAAAAGAGGGAGAAAGTAAAATTTAGTTCACCTTTCCAGGCTTTAAAAGTTTGGCTGGCAAAGTAGACCATGAAATTGTCTCAGTACAATAGCTTTTCTCTGGACTATCGAACAGAAAATTCATGTTCAAATTTTCCTGTTTAGTAGAACTGCGTTTTGTAGAAGTGCTTTTAGAAGATGGAATGACTGTCTCCTGGATGTTTGATTGAGCAAAATCTTGCTTCGTTGAAAGTACTTCAGATCGAGTACGAGTTGAGGTCGTTGGGAATACCTGTAAAAGCTTAAATCAATCAGTATCACTTTTGTGTTTAATGGCCAAGTATAGCATCAGCACTAAACTTGTCCTTCCCTTCATTTCAAGTTTTGTAGAAGTTTATGAAATTAAGTCATTTTAAGCTAGTGTGCAGAAAAAGATTATGCAGTTCCCTTTTCTGGCTCTATCTTCATGTTTGCTATTAAGAATTAAGATATGGTGAGACCACAGAATTTGTTTTTATGAATATCCTTCTCTGTAGTAACATGCAACATTACATTTTTGTTGATTGATAAATGAAAAGAAAAAAAAAAACTCAAATTTTTTGTATCCAAAAGAGTTTCTATGTTAATTGAAGTTCTTTACAATTTTCATTTTAAGGGACTAGTCATATTTGTGTCAATAATGCTTTTTTATTTTCTCACTATTTCGTATCCACGTTAAGAACGAATCATTTGGAAGAACCCGAGTTTCAATCTGGCTTAAACTATTCTTAGTTAGACTTTACTTAACTTCTAGCCGAATTCTTCCTCTGGGAACGAACCGGAGTGTTAAGAACAAACACTATTCCATAGCCAGAACAAGAGGTTTAGTTTTTCGATTAAACTATACACATTCTTGAGCATTCAGAAATTAAAATTCCATATCAAGAATCATACCTGACCTTGAATCTCTTGCTGCTTTCCTTTAGTAGATCCCACTTTCTTACCATCTAAACCATTCTCCAATTCATTTCCTTTGTTTCCTACATTAGTATCTGGCACATTCACTTTTGAGTTTGGATTTTGAACACCCTTCATATACCTAGATGCAACACCAACTTTTTCTTCTTTAATAACAATCTTCTGCCTTGAACTTGTGTTCTCTTTAGCTTCTATTATATCTGTCGATTTTGAACCATTAACTCCGTCGTTTTCAGGATGCATTCGACCCTCTGATGACTCTAACATCTGCATTAAATCCTTAGGATTACCTTCGAAAGGGTGTCTTCCGGGAACAGGCCTAACCGATGCAAGAACTGGGACCGGTGTACCGGCTTCAATCTTATCGATATAAAAGAATTGTCCAAGCTGCAACTTATTATTCAGAATAAGCTCATTATCTTCCTTTGACAATGAGACATAAGTTGAATGAGAAGAATCCGAGACTTTTATGAAGAAACCGTGGTTAGGCCATAATTCAGAACCGGATAATGCAGGCACAATGCTTATGACTTGCAGAAGAACTGAACGGTGTTCGCCGCGAACTTTCACATTTGAGTTCATTGTTTGGAGAAGCTTCAGTAGAACTCCAGGTATGAGAGATGCCATTATTCTTCCTCTTTTGTTTAATTATATGTAAACTTTTAAGTTTTAACTGTTTGATGTATCATATTCAAAGAGTTAGTAAAAACTGAAAAAAATGATCAAAGAAAAATTATTAATTTATTATATGTTGGTGTACTTTTACCATGAACTGACTTAACTGAATTTTCAATCTTATAACTAGATCTTCAAAATATGAAAGTTAGGTTGCTAAATTTTTTGATTGATTACAAGCTAAGTTGCTGTAATACAAAGGAAAAAGATATAACGCCCTCTTTTGTTTTCCTTAATTCCACGGTTCTCAAGAGAAGAGAAGAGGATCTTGATAATACGATGTTCGACTGTAATATAAGTAAAGTCTGATCAAAGATTCTCGACATAAAGACCTTTTTGATAAATGAATGCAAAAATTGTTGAAATATGATATTAACTTTGTATTCAATCACTTGTATTGTTTCAAAACATTATTTCAGTATTTCTTATTACACATGATTTAACTTTGTTAACTCCAACATTTGTGCTATAAACATTAAAATTTGATTCCATACTGACAATGCTTGATTATATTATTTAAACCTTTTCTACTTGAAAATGTATGAAACACTCAAAATTTGAACAAAAATCTTATGGAAATCCGAAAACAATAGAGTTATAGGAAAAGGATTAAGATCTTACCGTAGCACAATTTATAGACACAATCTATGCTCCTCAGTTGTCCAAATTAAACCAAATTCATATCATACATTTCTTCAATTCCTTCAATCCTATACAAAGAATGTGGTTTAGAAATAGATATCAGGAATATCAAATGCATAAGCAATTGAAACAAAATTTTGAGAAATATTTTAGATCACATAATTAAAAGTAACAAATAAATTGAGTTAGTATTGTAACATACTAAAAAAAAAAATATGAGGGGATAGAATTAAAAGCCAAGAACATGAGAAATATGAAGCTTAACAAGAACGTGTAAAGCTTTGCATGCCAGACAAGTAACCATCGAATTCTACTTGGCTTCAAAGCTAAGTGACCTTTATATTACTTTACTTAAGTGTGACATTAAATATGAAACACTTTTGTGAGCACGAATTGACATATTAATTAGGTCCTTTGTGTGTTGTTTGTGTGCAAAAAGCAATTTTATGGAAATTATGGTCTCTAACTCTGGCTGTGGGGATCAATATGGTAATATTTCACTTTAAGTTAGTGGCAAAGTAACCATTAAAAAAAGTAAGGATATTCCCAGGTCAATTTCATGTGATATTAAATATTCTCATTTATATTTTAGAATGTATTAAATGTTTTCGTTAACATAATTCATTTGTTATAGATAATGCATTGTACGGGGTTAGGGTCGAACTTTGAGAACCTCACTTAATCGTCTTAAAAGATGAATTTTACTCATTAGGCTACTTGAAGAAGAAAAAAAAAAGGTCCAACAACAACAAAGTCTTATCCCGATAAATGAATGTGTTATGGTGCAACTTAAAACTACTACCAAAGAAAAGTGCAACTTAATTTAAAAGAATAAGACTTAATTGGTCTGTTGGTTCCCTAATTAATTTTCAGTTTTCATTTTAGTCCCATAACTCGTAAAATCAACATTTTGGTCCCTCTTCTTTCTCTCCGTTATTCAAAAAAGTCCTTGACTGTTAACTTTAACCTAAAATGTCTATGGTGGACCAACCTTAAGAGTGGTCCACCATAGATCATATTAATTATTTTAATTTAAATCGTTTGATCTTTTTTATTAAAAGATGGTCATTGGATTACGCAGGTCTATTTTATCTTATGATGTACCACCAACACCTAACCTTTTTTCCTTTTCTCATCTTCTTCAACTTCTTCATCATCTTCCTATCATCTTCACCAACATTCATAAAAAAAATCCAGGAAAAAAACCCATAATCAATTAAATACCATCAACAACAACAAACATCATCAACACTGAAGTTAAGTAGTGGCAAAAGGTGGACTAACATTTCAGATCCTCTCCCCTCTATTCTCCCTCGCGCTGAGCCTCTCTATTTCAACCCTCACCCATAAATTCTCCCATTTTCATCAAAATCAAGCTTTGCATATCCAATTTTCTTCCACAAATCTTTCAATAGAAATCAAAGAGAATCAAAGGGTAAGTTGAAATTTCTCATCTCTTTTCCTCTGCACTGAACCAAACCATCCCTTTTCCCTAATTCAAATTCCTTCATTTTAATGATAATAAGTTATTGCATGTATGGATTCTGTGCTGAGAATGAATGATTGGGTTGGTAGGAACCGAAATTGAAGGTTTGGAAAAAGACATGAAGTTTTGAAAGAATATTGAAGAGTTGGAACATCCTAGAACGCTACAGTTCGCAGCCCATCCCTCTTCCTCTCACGTGAACTCAGAACCAGATCCACACTCACACACTCAATGGCACAAGATTTCCTCAATTCCCTTCCCAAATTGATTCAAAATTAGAGATTTAGGATCTCTGTTGGATTCGAAATTAGGGATTAAGGGGCTTCAAAAAGGATTTTAATCATATGCTGCTGGAAAAAAATTATGTTGTCAGATCTGGAATTGTAACACCTATACTAATTTAATCTAGAATATTAGCATGTGCGTTAACTGATACTGGATACATCAATTTTTTTCAATAATAATATACAATAACCGAAAGAATACAGATTTGCTCGTTTATACAATAATCAAGTACCACTAAAATACTTATACAAAGTCTGATAAACTCCTGAGCTGGTATATGACGAGCAATTGCACTCCATCCAGCATCTTCCTTAAGAACTTCACGAACCTCTTGCTTACCTGTAAACCTGCACCAGAAGGATTGGGATGAGACATAATGTCTCAGTGAGCTCCACCCCAACCTACTGTTGGCAACCACGGGGAACCTAGGGTCGCCATGCCTACCATGTTGGCAATCTTGGGGATACCTATGATTGCCAAACCTTAAACTCTTCCCATAAGGGATTAAACCTGTCTGTTCCTGCTATCTTGTGTAGTCGTGAAAACTAGACTACTTCCTGTTAACTTAGTGATCAAGGGGAAAAATCTAGGATCACAACATATCGCTTTCATATTCATAACATATTCATAATCTCATACCTAGTGATCTAGGGACATCCTATGATCACTTTCTGATAATTGTTATCTGATGACTACTTTGTCACAATCTCATGTAATAAATACATATACATCTTGCTTAACATAAAGTTAGAAAGTTAGCGTTGAACATACAATTACTTATCTTGGTTCATTTTATGGAGTGCATCCGGGTGGAGTAACCCCGAAGTACATCTCCCATCTTACCGGTGAAATTCCTATCATATCAGGCTAACACTGGACTCCTCTTATCGTTGTGTGGACAACTCTCTCGAAGAAGTCCCATCCGACATAATCCGGAGTCTGCTGAACACAACTTAACTTGCATGTGGACAACCCTCTCGGAGAAGTCCCATCCGGCATAATCTGGAGTCTACTGAACATGCTTAACCTTACATGTGGACAACCCTCTCGGAGAAGTCCCATCCGGCATAATCCGGAGCCTGCTGGACATGTTTAATCTTTAACATACGTGTGGACAACCCTCTCGGAGAAGTCCCATCCGGCATAATCCGGAGCCTGCTGGACCCGTTAACATAATCTTATAAACTTACGTGTGGATAGCCATTTCGAAGAAATCCCATCCGGCATAGTCTGGAGTCTGCTGAACATGTATAATCTTTATAATATAATTCTTAACTTTTCATATGTATATCTGATACATCATTCTGAACATATGCATATCTGATGCATTCATCACGTAATTAATCATGTGATACTTCCTATAATATAAGGTTCTAAGCTTATCGTTCTCATAAGCCACTTAATCATTGTTGGGAAACTGAACTCCTTAAGCTTATCTGAAGCTTTGAATGTTGAAACATTCCTTGTACTTTCGTACACTTAATTGAGTACATTCATCTCACTATCCTATCATAGGATATAGACATATCGTTAACATATGTCATACTTATGGGCTTACTATCCCATCTGTAATAACTTCCTGTTTCTCTTACCTGAGAATCTGTGGATAAATTACCCAACACTCTGTATGATACAAATCTTTATCCTAGATTAATCCTTGAAAGTTCATGAGTATCTCTATCCCAAAGCATAACAAGGATCATTGGCATGGTACAATTATTTATTTAGAAAAAGCCATTTTGGATCACTTCACTTTGTGACCCTTAACTTCGCTTTGCGAACCTGCGTCTGATCCTTCAGACTCTGAACATTAAGAGTCTGAACTTTCAGAACCTGATATACCTGAGTCTGAAGCTTCGCAGAGCGTCCAAGGACTTTGCTCTGCGAACTCGTTGTAGTACCCTAATTTTGTCCAAGTCCTTTTAAAAAAGGAAAATCAATCATCATCATGCATTAATAAAAAAAATCATCACCAATTTTCGTTTTTTCTTTTTCCAAATAAAAAACGAAGTTTTATTATCATTTATTTATTGATAATAATTAGGTTTTCTTATGGTTTTTTATAAAACAAACAAAAAAAATAAAAAAAGAAGAAGAAGAAAAGGTCAAAAATACTGTAGACTGCAGAAGCAGCGCCCATGTCCCTGTTTTCTTTCATCATCCTTTGTCCAAATAAACCCAAGTCTTTACAAAAATTAACAAAGTCAAAAACAGTGTTCACAGCTTCTGAACACTGTTCATAACAGCTTCTGGAACACATGCAGCGCCCTGTTTTCCCTGTTTTCTTTGCCCAAAATCAGACCCAAGTCTACACCAAAATCACAAGGCAAGGTCACTTCCTTCCCTCTTTAATCATTGTAACCAAAACTTTTGCCAAACATACACAAATGTCCAGCATGCAATTATATCCCATGGTCCCAAGAAGAACTTCAAAAAAGCCTATATAACAGGGACGAAAATCAGATGGAGAGGAGGAGGATTTTTGAGCAGAATCCAAAATCACAGAAATAGCAAAATCATATAACAAAACCTCCACAAAAAACTCTGTCATTTTTTCTTTACAAACCACTCACAAACCACCACAATAAAACAGCAACCCATCCCACAAAAACATCACAAAAACATCACACAAAGAGAGGAGATTAGTAGCAAAAATATCTCTTTTGATACTCTTCACTTTCTTCACCTCTACCTCCAACCAAAACCACAACCACTCAAAAACCCTCACATTTTTCGTGCATCTGAAGCTTTGCTACGAGTTTGTGAGTATCTTTGACCTTTTTACTTCAGTTTTTGCATTTGTTTAAGTGTTTGTAGTTTTTTTCATAAATAATGCATTTTTCACCATAAGTTCATGAGCATGACTTAATGCCAAAATGTAGTTAGTTCTAGGACATCTTTTGGTAGATCTAAGACCACTAGGATGTAGTACTCATGGCAAGCTTTACAGAGATATTCTTATTTTCGTATTTGGTTCAGTTTTGAGTGTGGAAAAATCATACAAAATAAAAAAAAAACCATTTTTTCTGTTGCTGTATTTTTTCTGCTGCTGTTCACAGAAACTGTTTTTTTTTTCTGCTACTGCAGTATTTGGTTCACAAAAGCTGTGTTCTGCTGTTCTTGCATATTTTTCTGTATTTTTACTCTTCATTTTGGTCATTTTAACTCATTTTTGCACCAAAAAATCATACAAAAACCCAAAAAAATCACAAAGTTTATAACAGTCACTGAAAAAGAAATGTTTTTTTTCCTTCCTACTGTTTTTAACGTTTTACTCCAGAGGTTCTGAAGTGAGCTTCAGAAATGAGCTTCTGAAGTTGTGCTTCTGAAGTTTGCTTCTGAAGGACAGCTTCTGAAGGTCAGCTTCTGAAGTCTGCTTTTGAAGGTCAGCTTATGAAGTCAGAGTCTGAACAGTGCTTCTGAAGGTTGATTCTGAACAGTGCTTTGTTGGAACAAAATGTGTTTAACAAGTCTCTTATAAAGTAAGGGGGAGATTGTTGAAACACTTATGTGTATACATATCTCTCTTTATGGTTTTGATGATAACAAAGTATTAAAGAGAAAATTGGTTATTTGCTAATGCTTTGTTCAAGTGTTTCAGAACCACATGCTTAATAAGTATTGATTGATAATGGTTATGAAGAACAAGCTAAAGAGCAAGAAGGAAAGCCAAGAAGCATGGTTGCAAAGCTAAAAGGAAAACTGGTTCTAAAGAAATGCTTCTGAAGAAGTGCTCCTGAAGTAAGAGCTTCTGAAGAGGTCCTGAACAAGTGCTACTGAAGTGAAGCCTCTGAAATACTCCTGAAGTGGTGCTCCTGAAGTGCAGCTTCTGAAGTCTGGGTGCCTCTGATGAAGTCAACGCAACAGTCAACTCCTGAAGCCAGCTTCTGATCCGTACAACTGAAGCAGCTTCTGATCACTGTTCACTGAGAAGCTTCTGAAGGTGATGTGGCACAAATGCTGACCAGTACTGTGCGCATTTAATGCCTGGATGTGTCAGAACAACTCAATGGAACAGTTGTCTCCCTGACCCAAACATTCCCCAGTTTTTAAGGTGGGCCAATTCAAAAATGGCACCTGCTCTGTTCTGACAGATAAAGTGCAGCACACAATTGCAGTAACCTAGTCCAATTGCAACGGCTAATTTCCTGAATTCCAGCAAATCTACAACAGCTCTATTTTTGTCTATAAAAGGAAGAAGATTTGAAGAAGAAAATGTTGAAGACTCTTTGAAACGCATTGCTGAAACCTTGCTCTGTCTTCTGTGTAAAAACTGTCAAAGTTCAAATCTCTTAGAAATTCTTCAGTCTTTGTAACTTAGAATTTCTTAAGGTTAAGAGTCTTAACCTGTGTTGTATTAAGAGAACACCTCTGATATTTGATCAAGTGTTCATCCCAAACTCCTTTACTTGTAAACCAGTTTGGTCCCTAAAGTCTTAGTTTGTATACTAAGCAATTGTAACCTCATTCCTTTGTGGTCTGAGTCAGAAGTCTCTTGTCTTTGTGACTTGAGCATTGGGAAGCCTCTTGTCTTAGTGACTTGAGCATTGGAAGCCTCTTCCTTGGTGGTTGAGCATAGAAGTCTCTTTCTTTGTGATTGACCAACTGGAAGTCTCTTCCTTAGTGGTTGAGCAAATTGTAATCTTCAGATTATAGTGAAACTCTCTTGTTGGACACAAGGGGACAGGACTACTTCTCACATTGAGAAGGAACCTGTATAATTTCTGTGTGCCTCTCTTTCCTTATCTCTTTTACTTGTCTAATCCGCTGCATACATTCTGATAACAGTTCAGAACCTGGTTCTGAACTTGTTTTAAGTCTTTGAAAAAGAAAAGAACAAGTTTTTAGAGTCACACAATTCAACCCCCCCCTTCTTGTGTGTGTTTTTTCTCACCTTCATGCTTCTGAAGGTTGCTTCTGAACAGAGCTTCTGAAGGTTGCTTCTGAACAGTGCTTCTGAAGGTTGCTTCTGAATAGTGCTTCTGAAGGCAGCTTCTTAACAGTGCTTCTGACGTTCAGCTTCTGAACAGTGCTTCTGACGTTCAGCTTCTGAACAGTGCTTCTGACGTTCAGCCTCTGAACAGTTCTTCTGAAGGTCAGCTTCTGAAGTGAGCTTCTGAGGTCTGAGTCTGAAGTCAGCTTCTGAGGTTCAGAGTCTGAAGGTCCAGAGTCTAAGATCCAGAGTCTGAGGGTCTGAATCCGAAGGTTCTGAATCTGAAGGGGCTGTAGGTTATTTTATTTCAAAAATACACAAAAATATGTTTAATTCTCAATGACAAACTTGAATGAAAAAGGAGTGGTCCGACGTACATCTTTCCATTCCCCGGTTGTACGAGCACTTGACATATGTTTCGTTTGTTCGGACAATCGTCATTCTATTTTCAAAATACAAAAACATAAAAAACAATTTTTCTTTTTTCTTCGTGCGAGTGAAAAAGGAAAACTTGGGTAGGCACCCGACGCTTCCCCAAATATTCGGAAACGAGGTAGACACTTCGCTTTCGGTCGGATATTCGTCCTCCGTTTAAAATCAATCTCAACCCACCAAACTTTATTTTATTCACGCCCATGTGCGCTTTTAAACGGATACCATCGCCCAAGTGCGAGTCCGTCTTTTTTTAGCAAACTTTTTCGCCCAAGCGCGACCAAATCATTTTTTATAAATAAAATCAAGGCTTAATTGCATGTTTGGTCCCTTATGTTTATTTTAGGTTTCAAGTTGGTCCCTTATGTTTTAAAAGTTTCAATTTGGTCCAAAACGTGTATTTTAGGTTTCATGTAGGTCCCTTTTGTTTTAAATGTTTTCAAGTTGGTCCCTTATGTTTGCAACGTTAGCATAAGTTGGTCCCTTTCAAGTTGATTTTTTACACCTGAAAGTAGGATTTTCTATTAAAATTTGAGCTCCAATTATGTTCGCATTCAGATTCAAATTGAAATTGCATGGAAAACGACGAAAATACCTCCTAGAACATGTTTTGGACCAAATTAAAACTTTTAAAACAATAGGGACCAACTTGAAACCTAAAATAAATATAAGGGACCAAACATGCAATTAAGCCTAAAATCAATCAACACACAAACATTTTCTACAAAGAACTACGTAGCTTTGAATTCTCCATCGCACCAGGAGATACGTAGGAGCAAGATCAAACTCTTGTCAAGCACACTAATAAAAAACTTATTTTTGGTCTTTAAATCATTTTTTCTTTCTCTTTTATTCTTTACCAACACTTTTCATAATATTAAAACTAACACGTAATTGAATGCTAAACTAATTAATGGTTCTCGTTGGGTACAACGGATGTGAGGGGTGCTAATACCTTCCCCTCACATAATCGATTCCCGAACCCGAAATTTGGTCTCAATGACCTTGTTCTCGTTCTCAAAGGGGTTTATCGACATTTCCCTTTTCAAAAATAAAACTTCGGTGACGACTTTACTGTTTAGCGAGCGCTTTCCGTCCGCACATTTTTTCCCGTCACTTCAGCTGGCGACTTCACTGGGGAATATTAGAGAATCAAACCTAGTTAGTTAATTTAGCTTTTAGTGTTATTTTCTTGCCTTCAATGTTTGTTTATCTTTGGTCTCATTTGGTTTATTTTATTTCCACTTTATTTATTTATTTTTGCCTTTATGTTATTGTGTTATTGTATCGGGGTTATGCTGTTCAAAACACTTTTGAGTGGAGCTCTGCACCCGAGCTTGAAAAAAAAAACCTAGGTTTAGGATGGTGGCTTGCGTAGTATTGGCTTTCGAGATAGACATCTCGTTTAGTCAATATGAAGACCCCGCTTAGAGATGGTCCTCTTCGTTGAAAGGTCGTCCGTATAACGATTAACCCGTTATTATGGCGAAATTCCGAATTGGACCCCTAACTCTAAGGACCTTCTTCTTAGAACCTCTTCAAATTTTGGTGTTTGTATTGGCTTTCGAAGTAGACATCTCGTTTTGGTTAGTACAAACCCCACCTAGAGGAGACACACTCGTGAAAGGTTGTCGTATAATGGTTAACCTGTTATTATGGCAAAATTCTGAGATGCCTCCATGACTCTAGTTACTCCTAACTCAAAAAAAAAAAACTTTAGAACTACCCTCGGTGAGAACCCTGATATAGAAAGCACATAGAACTAAGCCCTGTAGGGAGCCTTCCCTTTAAGTTTCATTTCCCAATTATCCATACCCACACAAAGCATACATGCATTGCATCCACATGCATAAAATCATTTTCTTAATATAACAAGTTTGTTTCAGGGAATTGCAAAAGCTAAAGTTGTGTTGCAAATGTCTAACAAATTGAACATGGGCTCCGAGAAAAGAAGAACTCTGTCATTAAAAGTCGAGCTCCCGGATTTGAAAAGTCTTAGAGATTTGAGTGCCAAGTTAACAGCAATTCCAAAGAGTGCTTTTGTCTTCAAGTATGGTGACATCCTTGATCTCTTGTTCACCAATGTTCGGGCGGACGCTATCACAACATTAGCACAGTTCTACAACCCTCCAATGAGAAGTTTCCTATTCCAAGACTTCCAATTAGCACCCACACTTGAAGAGTTCGAAAGGATTATGGGCATTCCTCCAAAAGGCAAGGGTCCATACGTGGAAATTGGCCATCCTCCCAAAGTTGAAAAATTGGCTGAAGCTCTAAACATTGAAGTGTCCGAATTTGCTAGCAATGTGAAGACTAGAGGGAAAGCTCCTGGGTTCCCCCGAAGTTATCTAGAGAAAAAGGCTCGTGAGTTCGCCGCGTCTCGAGATATGAAGTCATTCAACAATGTGCTAGCGCTCCTTATTTATGGTTTGGTACTGTTCCCATCAACCAAAAACTTTGTTGATTTTGCCGCAATTAGTGTCTTTTGGGCTGTCCTTATGAAGGACAAAGATCCAGTTCCTGCCCTCTTGGCCAATGTGTACTACACTCTCCACATGCGTCACGAGAAGCTAGGTGGCAATATTATCTGTTGTTTTCCCTTGCTCTATTGTTGGTTCACATCTCATATGTGCAAGGACCAATCACAGATGAACAAGATGGATAAGTATGAATGGTCTCAATTTTTGGCATCCCTTACCGAAAATGTCATCCGTTGGTATCCAAGGAAGCTCGACATCAAAGAAATTGTCATCAGCTGTGGGGAATTCCCAAATGTGCCACTCATAGGGTCCAAAGCATGCATAAACTATAATCCAATTTTGGCTCTAAGACAATTGGGACGTCCTATGTGGGAGAAGCCCGAAGAGAAATCCTTGGAATGTCTAGTGTTACATGACTTGGGTGCCAATGACCCTGTGATGTTACAAAAGATTATTCGAGCTTGGGGAAATGTTAACAAGAAGGGAAGTGATTGGAAACGCAAGGTTGGCACTACCAAAGAGACTTACCGACAATGGGTCAAAGAAAGAGTCCAAGAGGTGAAACTCCCATTCGTTGTCAAAGCCCCTATTCCACCCAGGTCCCCCGAGCCTATTCCTATCTCAATAGAGGAAGCAGACGAGCTCAAAGCAACCATTGCATAGCTCAACAAAGAAAAAGAGGAATTGCAAGTTGTTCTACTCAAAGCTACTGAATAAAATTGCGAGCTGAAAAGGGAAGGAGTCCAAAAGGATAAAATCATTGAGAGTAGCGACAAAAGGATAAGGCTTGAAGAGGATGAAAAACGCAAGGTGCAAGGATGTTTGGGAGGAGCAAATTCTCAGCTCAAACATAAGAACCAAAAGCGGGATGAACTCTTACGTAGAGCCCACGAGTTGAGAGAGCTATGGAAAAGATCTCAGGTTGAGAGGGGGAAGCTAAAAGAAGAGCTCGAGAATGCAAAACAACAGCTCAATAGCATGGCGAATGTGTATGACGGATATGTGTTGTGTGAGAGGCTACAAAAGAAAGCGGTGGAAAGAGCACTTGTGAGGAGTCAACTTGAATTAAAAAAGGAACAAGAGATTTTGGAAGAATTTAAGAAGTTCAGTGACCATCAAGGAGAGGCTTGTGAAGTCCTCAAAAGAGAAAATGAAGGGTGGGAACATCGCTATATGAACTTGGTTAACTTGGTTGAAAATGGGACTCTTTTCCGAATACTCTGTGACGAGGGTGTGCATTGGAAGAATATGTTCTCAAGACTAGCAAAATTGGCCAATAATGTGATTGAAACCATCCCTACGAAGTTGGAAGCAGCTGACGCGGCAATGCATCCCTTAAACACTCCTTCTGAAGTCATTGTTTTTGTTGAATTCTGTAAGACTATGATAAGAGACTTTAGGGAGGAGATTGAGGCAATCTAAAAAAATTTGTAACCTGCCTCTTTGTATGACTCCTTGATTATTAATGAAAAATCCTTACTGCTTTTTTGGTTACCTCTGTTTCTCTTTATCTCAATGCCTTTACAATTGGAAGATATTTGCAAGAGCATCAAATGCCTTGCAGTTCCTGAAATTCTGGTAGTTAATGATCAGGAATATAAAACAGAGCACGATGGTTTGCAAAACAGAGCACAATGATGCAGGTTCAGAAGCAACAAAAATAAAGTGCAGAAAGTAAAAAACACAAGTATTTGTTAACCCAGTTCGGTGTAAACACCACCTACATCTGGAGGATACCAATCCAGGAAGGAAATCCATTATGAGGAATTAATCCTAAGACTCAAGACACAGACCCCCTGTTCCCAGCCTAAGCAATCAATCACCACAAGTCTGATTTCTACCAGGAGCACCACCTAAGTATTAGACCACTACTAACTTCCCAATTACTTAATCACAACCAAGTGATCAGCAACTTCTAAAAACAACTCAAAACAATGAAGACACTCTTCAACACAAAGACATCATTCGTACTTAAAAGCTTAGAATGATTTACAACTCAAACAATCTAAACCAACTCAGATGAGTGGTGTACAAATAAAGCCTAAGCTTACACAAAAAAAAAAACTCTAAGAATAAAATCTGTATTAACTCTAGCAATCTTCAATAGCAGCAGCACGTCTTCTTAAATAGGCTTCGACAAGCAGCATAATTCTGAACCCAATCTTCTTCAATTGATATGATTCTGAATTATTAAAGGCCCAATAAGGAAACAAATATTTCTGAACTCTATCTTGCAAAGATTCTTCAGCAAATATATTCAAACATAAATACGCAGCCAATCTTTCACCAAGATCATCAACAAGTTAATCACCCTTCTAGAAAACAAATGCCTGAATAAATCTATGATAAATCTTCAATAGATACGCATAGGATTAATCACAAAGAATGCAGAGATCTAGCTTCTGAAATCAGCTTCTGAAGTTCAGCTTCTGAAGGTCAGCTTCTGGTCAACGTCTGAACAGTGCGTCTGAAGACCCATCCTGCGTCTGAAGGCACTTTCTGCGTCTCAAGATCCATTCTGCGCCTGAAGGCCAAAACTGCTTCTGAAGGCCATTTCAGCTTCTGAACCTCCTCAAAATCAATTTCTTGCTTATGAAGACTTATATAACTACTGAAGACGCATTGCATGAGCACTTTGATTTTACCAAACAATGTAGCCAACACTGAAATACTCAACAATCTTCCCCTTTGGCAAATTTTTGGCTAAAATCAAATGCTTCACAAAACCATGTTCTTCACTCAACAAAATAAACATTCAACCATGAAGAACTCCACAAAAAAATTAACCATAGCAACAGAGATAGCAGCAGCAGCGGTTAAATGCTATGATAAACATTGATAAACACAAACAGCTTCAGTTCCAATCACACAAACACAACCTGAAGCATACACTCAACTTCTGATATTCAATCAACTTCTGATATTCAATGAACACTCCCCCTGAAGCTTCACAAACAAACCAACAACACACACCAGCAACACATAACTCCCAGAAAACAACCAACACTCCCCCTGCAACTCAGCACATAAACAACACTCCCCCTTAATTCTGAACTGCAGTAAAACTCTGAGATAATACCTCTGAAACTGATATAGCTCACAACTCAGGAACATACCACTAATGTACTCCCCCTGAGACAAAAACTCCCCCTCAAACACATCTTCAAAACTCTTGTTGAATTTCTGAACTCTGAATAAAACAATTAACTTCTGAACAAATCTGAATTCTGAACTTCTGAATTCTGAACAAAAACACAAGTTTTTCTCCCCCTTTTTAGCCACAAAATTTTGACAAAACTCAGACTTCATATAGGGAACAAAAACTAAATATGTAACATAGATCCTCAAAACTGAATGAATATCAGACTCAGACTCAGGATCACACTCAACATTGGCAAATCTGGCAGGTACTTCATCTTCCTCACTTCCAGCTTGCTCACCCTCAGCAATCTGTAATTGCTATAACTCCTCATGCAGGCAAACTCCTAGCTTGCTTCTTAGATTCTCAAATTGCTTGGCATCCAAAGCTTTTGTAAAAATGTCAGCAATCTGCTCCTCAGTATCCACATGTTCAAGCTGAACAATCTTTTCCTCCACAAGATTTCTGATGAAATGATGTCTGATATCAATGTGCTTGGTCCTGCTGTGCTGTATGGGGTTCTTAGAAATGTTAATAGCACTGAGATTATCATAGAATAAAGTCATAACTCCTTGTTCAATGTTGTATTCTTCCAGCATCTGCTTCATCCATACCAACTGTGAACAACTACTTCCAGCTGCTATATATTCAGCTTCAGCTGTAGACAATGACACACAATTTTGTTTCTTGCTGAACCATGAAATTAAGTTATTCCCCAGAAAGAAACATCCACCAGAGTCAGCATCACAATACCCAATCAACTCAGAATTTGCACTGTGTGAGTACATGATTCCATAATCAGTTGTACTGTTTACATACTTCAGAATCCTCTTCACCTGAGTTAAATGACTCATCTTAGGATCAGCTTGATATCTTGCACACACTCCAACAGCAAAAGTAATATCAGGTTTGCTTGCAGTAAGATGCAGTAAACTCCCAATCATACTCCTGTACTGACTCTGATCAACTGCAACTCCTTGTTTATCTTTAGTCAGCTTCAAGTGTGTAGCTGTAGGTGTTCTCTTATGGCTAGCACTCTCCATTCCAAACTTCTTAACTATATTCTTAGCATATTTACTCTGAGAAATGAATATAGTATCTTCCATTTGTTTGACTTGCAGTCCAAGAAAATAAGTAAGCTCACCCACAAGACTCATCTCAAATTCAGATTGCATCTGCTGAACAAATAGCTGAACCATCTTGTTTGACATTCCACCAAACACTATGTCATCAACATAAATTTGAGCAATCATCAGATTTCCATTTTCTTCTTTCACAAACAAAGTCTTGTCAGTTCCTCCTTTTCTATAGCCTTGAGTATCAAGAAATTATGTCAGTCTCTCATACCATGCTCTAGGTGCTTGTTTCAATCCATACAAAGCCTTCTTCAACTTGTAAACATGATCAGGTAAATTATGATCCACAAACCCTTTAGGCTGTTCAACATACACTTCTTCTTGTAAATAACCATTCAGAAAAGCACTCTTTACATCCATCTGAAACAGTTTGAACTTCAAAATGCATGCTACTCCCAACAGTAATCTTATGGACTCTAATCTGGCCATAGGTGCAAAGGTTTCATCAAAGTCCAGTCCCTTCACTTGAGTGTAACCTTGAGCAACTAACCTTGCCTTGTTTCTGACCACAATACCATGTTCATCTGTTTTGTTCTTGTAAATCCACTTAGTGCCAATCACATTCAAACCTTCAGGTCTTGGAACAAGATCCCACACTTCACTTCTTTTGAATTGATTCAACTCATCTTGCATGGCTTCAATCCAAAATTCATCAGTTAGAGCTTCTTTAACATTTTTTGGTTCAAACTTTGACACAAAACAAGAATCAGTAGCAACTGAGTCTGATCTTCTGGTTCTGACTCCTTGATCAAGACTCCCAATGATTAAATCTCTGGGATGATCCTTCTGAACTCTAATAGAGGGTCCTTTACCAGTAGGAACATGATCTGGATGAATTTCTTCAGCTTCAGACTCTGCTTGATTTTCTGCTTCTAGAGCTTCTGACAGTTGTTCTTCTGATGCTTCAGTATCTGGAACCACTTCAGACTCATCTCGTTCTTTTTCAGCAGACAGATCATCAATCACAACATTAATAGACTCCATAACAACCTTGGTTCTGGAATTAAACACCCTATAAGCTCTGTTGTTCACTGAATAACCCAGAAAAATACCTTCATCAGACTTAGGATCCAGCTTTCTTCTGTTTTCTCTATCAGCCAGAATATAACATTTGCTCCCAAAAACATGAAAATATTTGACTATAGGCTTTCTTCCCTTCCACAATTCATACAAAGTAGAAGTAGTTCCCTTCTTCAAAGTTACTCTTTTATGAATGTAACAAGCTGTATTCATAGCTTCAGCCCATAACATGTAAGGTAGCTTCTTAGCATGTAGCATAACTCTAGCTGATTCAGCTAAGGTTCTGTTCTTCCTCTCAACTATACGATTTTGCTGAGGTGTTATAGGTCCAGAAAACTCATGCTTAATCCCTTTAGATGCACAGAACTCAGAAAATTTCTTGTTCTCAAACTCCTTCCCATGATCACTTCTGATTCTGATGATCATACTGTCCTTCTCTCTTTGTAACTGAATGCATAAATCTCTAAATACTTCAAAAGTATCTGATTTCTCTCTAACAAAGCTAACCCAAGTGAATCTTGAATAGTCATCAACCATCACAAATGCATACCTCTTTCCTCCAATACTCTCAACTTGCATAGGTCCCATTAAATCCATATGTAACAGTTCAAGCACTTTAGTTGTTACCTGATGTCCTAATCTGGGATGAGACTTTCTTGTTTGTTTTCCAATTTGACAATCACCACAAACACTGTCCTCATTGATCTTCAGATTAGGTAGACCTCTGATAGCTTCAGAATTCATCACTTTCTTCATACCTTTCAGATGCAGATGACCCAGTTTCTGGTGCCAGAGTCTGACCTCTTCTTCTGAACTTATAAGACAGGTAGACAGACTCCTTTCTTCTTCAGACACCCACAAATAGCAATTATCTTTTGATCTGCAGCCTCTCATCAGAACCTCACCTTCTTGACCAGTTACCAGGCATTCTTCCTTGTTGAAATTCACCTTCAAGTCTTGATCACACAGCTGGCTTATACTGATCAGATTAGATGTCAATCCTTTCACCAATAGCACATCATTAAGTCTTGGTAATCCATCACTGATTAAATCTCCTATTCCAAGAATCTCACCTTTTGCTCCATCACCAAATGTTACATAGCTTCTGGAATAAGGCTTTAAATTACTCAGAAGCTTCTTCACACCAGTCATGTGTCTGGAACAACCACTATCAAAGTACTAATCTTCCTTAGAGGTGGCTCTCAATGATGTATGAGCTATGAGGCCAACAGTCTTGTCTTTGGGTTTCCACACCTTCTGAACATTGTTTCTGGTTGCAGCTGGTTCTACTCTTCTATACTGAAAATGCTCAGGATAACCATACAGTTTGAAACATAATGGTTTAATATGCCCCTTCTTTCCACAATGATGACAAACCCATGTATGATTTCTTCTCTTGTTCTTGTTAAACTTCTGAGGTTGCTTCTGAGATCTCATCTTAGATGTTCCTATCATAGGATCATAAGTTTGAGTAGCAGGAACAAACCTTTTAGCAGGATTCTTCTGTTTGAGGTTCTGAGTCTGATCCACAAATCCTAAGCCAGTTTGTTTTCCTTGTTTCTGATTCTCCAATATCTCCTCCAGCACATAAGTAGCAGTATTCATCATTCTGACATGCTTTTTCATATTCTCAAGCTGGGAATTTAGTTGGCTCACTTCTTCTTTGAGATCAGAATTTTGCACTAAGAGTTCATCCTTCTCAGCTTTCAGTTGACAGATGGTCTTCTTCTGATCCACTACTTGCTTGCAAACTTCTACACTTCTGATCTATAAGTTCTTGTAATTGTCAGCCAGTTCATCATATGAGGATTTTTCAACTCTGGCTTCAGGCACTGATGAAACTTCAGACTCTGAGTCAGACTCTGATAATGTCTCAGACTCTAAAACTACTTTAGTCTTTGAACTAGCTCCTGAGGCCTTAACCTTACTATCAGACTTATACCTTCCAGTCAGAGCAACAGTATACTTTGCAGACTCACTCTCTACATCTTCTTCAGAATCTTCATCAGACCACGAAACAGCCAAGCTCTTCTTCTGCTTCTTAAGAAAAGTGGGACATTCTGATTTGATATGTCCATAACCTTCACACTCAAAGCACTGAACACCCTTTGCTTGATTGCTCTTCTCCTCATACTTGGTCTTCTTCACATCAGTTTGTTGCTTACTCTTGTTGAATCTGAAGTTTTGCCCTTTGGTTTTGGAGTTTCTGTCAACATGCTTCAGAATTTTGTTGAATTGTCTCCCCAGCAACACAAGTGCTTCTGATAAGTCTCCATCATCCTCATCACACTCTTGTTGATCCTCATCTTCAGTATTAACTGCAAAAGCAATTCCTTTCCCTTTCTTCTCTGTCTGTTTACAGAAAGCAGTTTCAAAATTCAGCAAGGATCCAATCAGCTCCTCAACCTTCATAGTGGAGATGTCATGAGCTTCCTCTATAGCTGTCACCTTCATGTCAAATCTTCTAGGAAGTGACCTGAGTATCTTTCTCACTATCTTCTCATCTGACATCTTCTCTCCAAGAGACTCAAACGAAATTGCCATATCCAGGACATTCATGTAGAAATCTTGGATGCTCTCATCCTCCAACATCTTCAAGTTTTCAAATTTTGTTGTGAGTAATTGAAGTCTGGATAGCTTGACCTTTGAAGTACCTTCATGAGTGGTCTTTACTATCTCCCAGGCATCCTTGGCTGTAGTGCACTGCTTGATCAGTCTGAACATGTTCATGTCCACTCCATTGAATAGTGCATTCAAGGCTTTGGAGTTTCCAAGAGCTAGATCATCTTCAGCCTTTGTCCATTCTTCCTCAGGTTTCAGCACTTCAGTTTTATTCCCATCTTTATCCAACACAACTGGATGATCCCAACCTTTTAACACTGCTTTCCAGGTTCTGCTGTCAATGGATTTCAGAAAGGCACACATTCTAGACTTCCAATATTCATAATTTGTGCCATCCAACAAGGGTGGTCTGTTGACATATCCTCCCTCCTTGTCCATAATTGCCAGAAAAGTCTTCCCTGGAGCTCACCCAATAACAGGCAGGGTGCCTGCTCTGATGCCAATTGAAATTCTGGCAGTTAATGATCAGGAATATAAAACAGAGCACGATGGTTTGCAAAACAGAGCACAATGATGCAGGTTCAAATGCAACAAAAATAAAGTGCAGAAAGTAAAAAACACAAGTATTTGTTAACCCAGTTAGGTGTAAACACCACCTACATCTGGAGGATACCAATCCAGGAAGGAAATCCATTATGAGGAATTAATCCTAAGACTCAAGACACAGACCCCCTGTTCCCAGCCTAAGCAATCAATCACCACAAGTATGATTTCTACTCAGGAGCACCACCTAAGTATTAGAACACTACTAACTTCCCAATTACTTAATCATAACCCAGTGATCAACAACTTCTAAAAACAACTCAAAACAATGAAGACACTCTTCAACACAAAGACATCATTCGTACTTAAAAGCTTAGAATGATTTACAATTCAAACAATCTAAACCAACTCAGATGAGTGGTGTACAAATAAAGCCTAAGCTTACACAAAAAAACTCTAAGAATAAAATCTGTATTGACTCTAGCAATCTTCAATAGCAGCAGCACGTCTTCTTCAATAGGCTTCAACAACCAGCATAATTCTGAACCCAATCTTCTTCAATTGATATGATTCTGAATTATTAAAGGCCCAATAAGGAAACAAATATTTCTGAACTCTATCTTGCAAAGATTCTTCAGCAAATATATTCAAACATAAATACGCAGCCAATCTTTCACCAAGATCTTCAACAAGTTAATCACCCTTCTAGAAAACAAATGCCTGAATAAATCTATGATAAATCTTCAATAGATACGCATAGGATTAATCACAAAGAATGCAGAAATCCAGCTTCTGAAATCAGCTTCTGAAGTTCAGCTTCTGAAGGTCAGCTTCTGAAGGTCAACGCTGGTCAACATCTGAACAGTGCGTCTGAAGACCCATCCTGCGTCTGAAGGCACTTTCTGCGTCTGAAGATCCATTCTGCATCTGAAGGCCAAAACTGCTTCTGAAGGCCATTTCAGCTTCTGAACCTCCTCAAAATCAATTTCTTGCTTCTGAAGACTTATATAACTACTGAAGACGCATTGCATGAGCACTTTGATTTTACCAAACAATGTAGCCAACACTGAAATACTCAACAGTTCCCTAAAACTAATCATAAGAAAAAAAACTTTTTCATGCATTTGCATTAACGTCATCCATTACATGCATACATTCGTTTTCATACCCAAAGCTCATTCTCCTTCTTATTACCAGGAATTCCTACAACCCAAACTGATTCATCGGCATTCACATTACACTCGAAACAACACACGAAGGATCATGGAAAAGATTGAACAGAACCAAGAAGTCATGAGACAAGACATCAACCAACTGAATGGGAAGTTGGATCGACTGATGGACACTCTCCAAGAACTAGCAAACAGAGAGCAGAACCCGCAACCTCAAGTGGTGGAAAATGTTACCCCCGAGCCACAACCCGCCTCTACAGCAGTTGTCGTTTGGCCTCCATTTGGTCTTCCTCCAGGCTACACACCTCCGCAATTGGAGAATCATAATGAAAGTGGTCCGTCTCAGGCTCGTCCTACTCAAGCATCAGTACCTCGTCGAAATGAAACTCCTGTGATACAAGAGAATGCTGATAACGTTGCAGGATTTCTAGTGCCTCAAGGTGCAGTAGACAACCCATTGTTGGTGTATCATTCTCCCAACCTGACAGACCCTCCTAAGGAGCATACTAAACCTTCGTTAGATGGAAGACCACATGCGGTGGGTGAGAACGAAGAAGCTAAAGGGAAAATTCTTGCTTTAGAAGAACGAGTCAAAGCAATGAAAGGGAATGGTGAATTTGGTTTGGATGCACTTGATATGTGCTTTGTTTCAAATGTCGCAATTCCCCCAAAATTCAAAACTCCGGATTTTGAAAAATACAAAGGATTGACTTGTCCTCACAATCACTTGATCATGTATTGCAGAAAAATGGGTATAGCTGCTCATGATGATAAGCTCCTCATCCATTTCTTCCAAGACAGTCTCAGTGGAGCTTCTTTGAATTGGTATATGCATCTCGAAAAGAGTCGGATCCAGACTTGGAAGGATTTAGCAGAAGCTTTTGTCAAACTGTACAAATACAACATGGGTATGGCTCCAGATAGGATGCAATTACAAGATTTAACCAAGAAGGGAACAGAAACGTTCGAAGAATATGCACAACGGTGGAGAGAATTTGCGTCACAAGTTGAACCACCTTTGTCAGAAAGAGAGCTGGTAAGAATTTTCATAGGCACCCTATGTCATACCCCATTTTTTGACTCATATTTTTCTTTGTTTATTGTTCATTTATTGTGCATTACTTCATTATTTTTTAATTTCTTACTTTTACCTTTTATTATCTTTATTTTTTTTCATCTTTATTTTTGGATTTTATTTATTAATATTTATCACCATTATCATTACTATTATTATTATTAATATTATCATTATCACTATTGTTATTATTAATACTATTGTTATTATCTTTTTCATTAATAATATTATTATTATCTTTTTTATCAATGTTTTTATTATTTATTATTAATAATATTATTATTATTTTTACCATTACTACTATTATTGTCTCTTTCATCATTATTATTGTTACCATCTTTATTATTATTATCATTACCATCATTGTTATTTTCATTATTACTATTATTATTGGTTTTTATTTGTTTTATTTTAAAGAAAATATAAAAAAAGAAAAAAGGGGAGTTCGCAGAGCAAAGTTCCCATCGCTCTGCGAACTCTGCGATTTTTTTGCAGATTTTAATTTCTTTGATTTATCTTTCTTTTGTTTTCATTATAGTTATTATTATTATCATCTATCATTATTATTATCACTGTTATTGTCAATTTTGGTTGTGGGATTCAGCAAAGCAAGAAATTAAACATGTGACATTAAAGGTTAAGGTAAGAAGGTTTTTGTTCCAACCAAGCATGTGCCAAGCAAGTTGGCTTGCCCTTGGGCAGCTCTCATCCCTCCCAATTGACCTGCTACTGATCCTGAGCTTGCCAGCCAGCAGCTTGCCCATTTTTCTTCCTTCTTTCTCCACCAAAACCAGTCAAACATAGAGGTTTTTGCTTGCCCAAGGACTGGTTTTGCTGCCCTGTTTCAGCAGCTTTTCTTCCCTTCTCACACCAGCCCACATGTTCCTTTTGTTTCCCCCAACCTCTGCACATCACAGTGCACGTTTTTCTTGCTTGACCCCTCAAGATTGCAAGGATTGATCCCAAAGAACAGCTCAAGTTGCAACTGCCCTGTTTTCCACACTTTTTCATCATCATTTCTGTCAAGATCAACTGCTTTGATGGCTGGATTTGGCCAAAGTCTTGACCAAGGTTGCAAGGCAATGTCACCTCTTCCCTTTTGCATTAAATGCAAAGCAATTAGCGTGGATTTTAGCCCACAAAACAGCTTGGCTCTAGAGATTTTCCATCATTGCAATGGATCCTCATTTTTGCCTATTTAAGGAATGCATTCCATAAGGATTCCCAGACAATTGAACCATTCAATACACAATTGAACCATTCAATACACAGAATTTTAGAGCAAAAACATAGTTCTTCCAGCAAGAAAACACCAGTGTTACTATCATCCATTCATCAACATTTCAAACCTTGCAAAATTTACAACCATTCAAGTCCAATCTTATCTCTTCCATCTCAAGCCATTGCTAGGAGTTTGTAAGTCATTCTAACCTTTTATATTTCATTTGCATGCTATTTGCATCTGTTTTAATTCCTGTTTGATTCAACATTTTTCTGCATCACTAGTGTTTGTTAAAAAACTCATTTTTCATTAAAACCACTTTTGAAACTTCAAAGGAATCTCAAATTTGCAAAACACCAAATTGATTTGTTTTAAACCTTTTCTTGCTAATTTTCAAAGCTTTTTAATCCCCCTTAAGGTTCTGAAGATAGTTCAGAAGCAGCTTTTGAACAGAAGTTCAGAAGCAGCTTCTGAGTTCAGTTTTTTTCGCGGATTTCGCAGAGCAAAGTCATGGTCGCTCTGCGACCATGACAGAACTTGGGTTCGCAGAGCCAAGTTCAGGTTGCTCTGCGAAAATGGCAGAACTCAAAATCTGAGTTCAGGCTTCTAAAAAGCAAATTTTTGAGGTTCTCACCTAAAAAACTCAGAACCTAAGAGGATTAAAACTCATTTTGTTCAAAACATAACAAGAGTTTTGCATATTATTGGAAATTTCACAAGTTTGAGCATTAATTTTGGATAACTTGAGAAACAAGTTACACTCATAAAATTTCAAAATCAAACTTGAGCAATAAGCCATGTTCAATAAATTTCAAAACCAATCTTGAACAATAACCTTGTTCATGAATATCAATCAAACGTGAACTTGAGCCGAACTTGTTCATTTTTCAAAATCAAGCTTAAACTTTGAGCCGAACTTGTGCATTTTCCAAACTTGTGCATCTTTTCGTGAACTTGTTCATTTTTCAAACTTGAACAACGCTCGTTCTTGAGTTCCAATAACTTGAGCAACAAGCTATGTTCACTATTTTCAACAAACTTAAACAACAAATTTGTTCATGATTTTCAACAATTTTGTCCTTAAAGTTCGAACACACTTGAACAAAGCTTGTTCACCTTTGCATCATAAGCTTGAAACAAACTTGTTCATTCTTTCAAAATTTGAACAACATTTGCTCAAGGTTGCAACAACTAATTCGAGCAACAAACTTTTTCTTAGGTTTTAACCAAGTGTTTTGTTCCTTTTTGAGATTTCTTTGAGTTTCACTAACAAAAACTTGAATGAAAAAGGAATGGTTTGACATATGTCTCTCCATTCCCCGGTTGCACGAATGCTTGATGTATGTCTCATTGTTCGGGCAATCGTCATTCTATTTTCAACGCGTCCAATGGACTTAACCCTTTTATTGGTCCTTCGTGACCAATCCAACCTTCCTTTGATCCCTCGTGGTCAATTTAAACTTTTCTTAGCCCCCGTGGTCAATTCAACCTTTTCACGCCCTTTGCGCGTTTTCCAACGGATACCATCGCCTTTGTAATATCCAGCCTAAGATTCGAATATTTATTAATATTGAGACGACGTATCCGAAATGTTGAGCAAAGGACAATTTGGTAAATTGTCAGTTAATGGGCCTATTTATATGGTAAGCAGGATATTCCGCTTATAAGTATCGATTATTGGTGTTAGAAACTTATGAAGCAAGCATGGCATTTTAGTAAATAAGTGGAATGGCAAGATGGTAATTTATGGCAAAAGGGATATTGTTTTAAGTGGGAACTAGATATTTTTATTGTCATTTTCTTCTTCTCATTTTCCTCATTCAAAGATCAGAATTCTTTCCCTTCTTCTCCTCAAGCCACACGCCCTCATCCTTCTCTCCATCACTCATCCATACTCCATCCAATTCTAGTAGGAATTTTGCTAGCAAGCTGGGTATTTGGGAAGTTAGAGCAAGAAGTGGTAAGGAAGAAACAAGGAGAATCAAAGGAGATTCAAGAGAAAGTGGTAGAGTAAAGCCAAGGCTTAGGGAATCAGAGATAGCAAGCACCAATAGGAGGTTTAAGGTGAGCTCCACAGGGTTTTAGAACCCATTGAGTAAGTTTGAAAGTATTATGCAATTTTGAGCTAGTTTAGCAATTTTACCCTAATCTCTTATGCTTACCAATTCCTTGATTAATCATGTTTTAAACTATCAATTTGTGTTAAAAATTCATTCCTTATATTGTATGATGCCTGGATATGATTAGATATGTCAAAATGGTGGAAAAATCACACTTTTATCAGGTTTTGAACTGTCATTTTCGCCAGGCGACCTCGGGGCGAGAAAACGGCGATTTGCAGCAATTTTCCCTGCCCTGTTTCGCCTAGCTTTCGCTAAGCTTTCGCTCGGCGAAATCAGTGATCTCGCCAACCTTTAGCTGGGCGAAATCAGACAGACAGCACATGTCTGTTCTGGTTCGTTCTGGGTGCTGTAAATGCGTTCGGCGAGGTTTTTAATAACCGTTTTCAATGAAAAACCGTATTTTTCTAAGGTAAACACCATCCTTGACATATCCGAAGGATTCTTCAACAATTAAGGAATGAATGGATGAATGAATAAGGAAATTGGTAAGGCAATAGAGATGCAAGAATAAGGCTATTTAAGCTATGAATGTATTGTTTTAAGTTTCATCCTTAAGAATGATTCAAGACTCAAAGACAAGAACCTTTATAGGTTAAGTACTAGAGATTCATTACTTTAAAGAATGAGAATTATGAGAGAGATTTCATACTCTAAGTCTAGAACCTTTTTAGGTTAAGAGTTCAAGAATTAGTAACATTAAGCCGTGGCCTTCGATGTTCACGCCAGTGGGACACGAATGGTACACGTAGGGTAAAGACTAAGATTATTACCTTAAGTCGTGACTTTCATCGTTCACGCCAGTGGGACATGAAAAGTTCACGCATTAGTTTACAGATTATTTATTCGCGTCTTCCGTTGTTCACGCCAGTGGGACACGGGAGGTATACGCATCAGTTAAGATTAATTTTAAGTTGTGACTTTCGTTGTTCACGCCAGTGGGACACGAAAGGTTCATGTATAAGTTAAAATTAATAAGAAAGTATATTAATTCGCGTCTTCCGTCGTTCACGCCAGTGGGACACGGGGGGGTATACGCGTAAGTTAAGTCGTGTCTTCTGCTGTTCACGCCAGTGGGACACAGGAGGTTCACGCCAGTGGGACGTGTTATTCCGCAAGGATGACCGCACGACGACAAGAGGAGTCCGGTGTTAGCCTGATATGATAGGAATTTTCACCGGTTATCAGGGGAATGTGCTTCGGGGTTACTCCACCCGGGGGCATTCCGTAAAATGAACCCAGATAATATTGTTCGTTCAACGCTAACAGCTAACTTAAAGACATTTATCAGTTAATATTTTATTATGTTATCAGACAGAGAATAGTTATCAGATAAGTATCAGACATCAGGTATCAGTTATCAGGCGGTGATCCTAGGTTTCCCCTCGATCACCCATTTATCAGGATATAGTCTAGATCTCAGGACTTTTCAGTATCAGACTCAGATAGTGATCCTAGGTTTCCCCTTGATCACTAGTTTAGCAGGATGTAGTCCAGTTTATGACTACACAGTTTAGCAGGATCAGTCAGATAGCCCACTATTGGTAAGGTTAAGACTTGGCGATCATTGGTATCCCCAAGATTGCCAAGGTAGGCACGGCGACCCTAGGTTCCCCGAGGTTGCCAACAGTAGGTAGGGTAGGAGCTCACTGAGACATTATGTCTCATCCCTATCCTTCTGGTGCAGGTTTTCAGGTAGCCACGTGGTTTTCAGATGAAGATCTTCAGGAAGATGCTGGATGGAGTGCAGATGCTCGTCAAGGTCAAGCTCAGGAGGTTGACAGATTATCTATGTATATGAGAATGTAATTGTAAATGATAATTGGATATTTGTATAAACGAGCTATTTGTACTCATTCAGTAGTTTTATATTGTATTTATTATTGAAAATTTTAATGTACCCAGTATCAGATTAATACACATGCTAAATATTCTAGATAATATAGTATGGGTGTTACAATTGGTATCAGAGCAGGTCGATTCAGACCGTGCCTTGGGTCATTAAAGTTTCAATAAAAGTAGCGGGACCATTGGGTTCCGGATATTGTTCTAAAGGTCACATCTAGTTGAGCCTGATCAACTCAGTCTAGTATATGACAGTTAGGATAAATATCCGAGAGCTGAATGTGACCAAGGAGGAATGAAGTGTATGAGGGGCGAAGATTAAGGTGATAGAATTTTAAGACGGAGTTGGCGAAGAAGTATTCAACGCCAAATGGTGGCCATCAAACCGTAAAGTGACTAAGCCTATTTATGGCAGAGTTTAGGAATGTCAGAAATATTTAAGGATAAGGTGAAGCACCTCAACCCAGTTGGACTCGACGTTAGACGATGCCTCGTCTGCGGAAGACATAAGGATTAAGGAATCATGGGATACTATAAGGAATGACTTGGAACAGCAGTTTGAGAAGTTAAAGTGAGGTGTAGACTAAGAAACAATTCAGAGTACAGAGTTAGGGAATTGCAGTACCAAACATAGAGACTCAAAATGAGGAATTATCGGTCGGTTTTGAAACCTCTAGACTCCCAGCAAAGATAGAGTGCTGAGAATCAAACTCCAATCGGATGAGATTTTAATGTCCAGATAGTTAAGGGAATTAATTATGGATTAAGTGAAGTACTTGGGCAGACTAAGTTTACCCCTCAAAAGTGGACATCGAGCGTGAAGCGCAAGTTAGTTTAACCCCATCAGATCAGCCGCACCTCCCGAACCATAAATGCTAGATTTGGGAATTAAGAAAAGAAGTTGCTAAGCAACCTAAGAACTAAGATGGATGATTAAGAGGTGATAATAAGACCTGTTGCATATCGAAGCGTGAATCAGATTTTCAGATATTGTTTTATTAGTAATAAGATTGGAAATAAGCTAAGTTTAACTGAAGTTTTATAGGGTCAGCCATTGGGATTTAGTGAACTGATGGACGAATAAAGTTGAATTTCCTTGATTGGATGAAGAAGGCAAGTTCAAGATGACACAAGACTATAGTAGACCAGTTTTGAAAGATAATGAAGAGGTTTTGAAGCTCAAGATCAATTAACCGGAGGGATTCGAAGGTAATTTAAGAAGTATGGTAAAACCATAGAGACCGTAGCTGTCTCGGAAAGATTATGGGTATGAAATCCTTATGGATAGATATAGAACGATTAGTAATGGGACTCAGATCCTCAGTGGAATCCAGTGAATGAAAGACGTGAACCTTCCGAAATCATAGGTCATTTTAGAAGTTGCCACAAGTGATTTAAGTCTAAAATTTAAACTACTCCAAGTGTACCTTGAGGTCGGTTTCTATAATGTTAAAACGATAATACAAGTTGGATGGACCATGAGATGGTCACAGGAATCAGGACATGGAGAATAAGTAAGAATCAGAGTATGAGCCGTTGATAGGAGCTTTGTTAGGCTCGTAACAGTTGCCGAAAACCGTTTACAAGTTTTGGCGTATTATCGTGAAGGTAAGTATATGGTTTATGTCCAAAAGGAAACACAGTGTCTAATGACGACCAATCAGTAAGTTCAACAGGCGGTTTAAGCCATAAAAGAATCAGCGAATGTAAGGTGATTTTGCTGTGATAGCTATAAGTCATTAAGGAACAAGTCAGCCAGAGGATTTGAGCAGGGTGTATTACCCCTCCTCCGAAGTGAATTGTTTAAATCAGGGTTGCGCAACGGAAAAGTGATTTAAGGAAGAGTTGATGAACGATTCTAAGCTGAAGCTTAGAGAACGAGAATGCTTGTAAAGTCCTTGTTAGACGAACCACAGAAGACAATAAGCGCCCAATTATTGAACCACAGAATATCAGTGAGCAGTGACGACTCGGACTTGTTATAAGTTCTAGGAGGAAATTTTAAGAGTTAAGCCGAGGGATATTTCAAACCTCGAGACACAAGAGAAATTGAAATCAAAGCAGTTAAAGATTATGTGATAAGAATGAGAAGAATATGCTTTTAGAACAATGAGTCTAGAGCAAGGAAAGTCACCGCTAATACGGTAAACTAGCTAATTTAGCCCAGTAACTTTAGGTGGACTTGAAGAGTAATGTTTAATTAACAGGATCAAGCATAAAGTAATATCAGTAAAGGTTGTACTTGCAAGGTGATACTTTGAAATAGAAGCGTTGATCAGAAAACGTCAACGCAGTGACATATGAGTTTAATCCATGTTGTATCCCGTTATGTCAACATGTCACATGTATCAGGTTATGTTAGTATTATGTATACTTATCAGGTAATACTTAAACTACTCAGATAGTAGTGTACCAGATTTTCAATTATGGGATGTGTTTTGGCATTAGTGGTACGCAACCAGGAATGTTTAAGTATGAAGGTTTTACCGGAACAGAATTGTTGATATCACCATAGCTTAGCAGAAGAATTCGGAAATGAATGTACTTAATGTTCATTAGTAAAAGAAGAAGAACTTTTATGCAGATTAAAAGTCACTCGTAGTCTACAGTAAAGGGGCTACGTAGGTTCAGGTTTTGATTAAAGGATTTAAAGTGTGCTATTTTGGTAGTACTCAAGTGGAGTTTTCTTTTGAAAACAAGGATCTTGAAATTCAGCGTTCAGAATGAGAAAATAAGTTTGCGATGCTGATAGAATGTAACAGTAATTTACGGGTTGATGTAAACTCAAGAGATAAACATGAGTAACATTGGCGGGGCAAACCTGGCAAGCCAGTTGAAAGGCAAATCCCGGATGTTACAAGACGAGTTAAGAGTAAGAAAAGATTCCTAATTGATGAGGTAGTACCTCAAATATGTTAAGATTAAGAATGATGTCCCGTTAGTCGGACAAAGATGAGGTGATGTATTGTGTACCCGTCAGTAGTGTACACGTGCTCGCTTATATATGCAAACTATATGCTACGAATTATATTATGTGCTAAATGTAAGACGACTTATACCATTCATCGTTTGGGCTAGACTCCTATGAGTCTTGGACTATCAAAGTTAGAATACTTCTTACATTTGCATGTGCGTGTATAATATCAGATGTTTTCGGTGTAAGGATAATTCTATATGAAATGGTGATATAAGTCTATAAGTAAGTTGTCGTCGTACGAGACGAAAGTTAAAGATAATAATTCATGGGAATTAGATGCAGTGCAGTGAACCCCTTAAAATGAAAATATTTAAGGAGGATAAGATTATCCGGTAAAGTATTTGAGATTTAGTAACTTTGAGTTGGTTTGCAAGAAGTATTTGAACCAGGATCAAAGTCAAGCGAGTTGGGTATGATGGTTCGGGTAACCTCACATCTTACTACGTAAGAATTATGTAAATTTACCATGAGCATTTTAGTTAAAGGAAAAGTTGTCGAGTATATTCGACATATAGAGTTGGAAATTCAAGGGATTCCGAAAAGCAAGACAAACTGGAGTTTCGGGCAAGTAGAGGAAGTAGTGTGGGAGATTCTTTCATGTTTGATAGTGGATTCTAAATTTCGAGGACGAAATTTCTTTAAGGAGGGTAGATTGTAATATCCCGCCTAAGATTCGAATATTTATTAATATTGAGACGACGTATCCGAAATGTATAGCAAAGGACAATTTGGTAAATTGTCAGTTAATGGGCCTATTTATATGGTAAGCAGGATATTCCGCTTATAAGTATCGATTATTGGTGTTAGAAACTTATGAAGCAAGCATGGCATTTTAGTAAATAAGTGGAATGGCAAGATGGTAATTTATGGCAAAAGGGAGATTGTTTTAAGTGGGAACTAGATATTTTTATTGTCATTTTCTTCTTCTCATTTTCCTCATTCAAAGATCAGAATTCTTTCCCCTCTTCTCCTCAAGCCACACGCCCTCATCCTTCTCTCCATCACTCATCCATACTCCATCCAATTCTAGTAGGAATTTTGCTAGCAAGCTGGGTATTTGGGAAGTTAGAGCAAGAAGTGGTAAGGAAGAAACAAGGAGAATCAAAGGAGATTCAAGAGAAAGTGGTAGAGTAAAGCCAAGGCTTAGGGAATCAGAGATAGCAAGCACCAATAGGAGGTTTAAGGTGAGCTCCACAGGGTTTTAGAACCCATTGAGTAAGTTTGAAAGTATTATGCAATTTTGAGCTAGTTTAGCAATTTTACCCTAATCTCTTATGCTTACCAATTCCTTGATTAATCATGTTTTAAACTATCAATTTGTGTTAAAAATTCATTCCTTATATTGTATGATGCCTGGATATGATTAGATATGTCAAAATGGTGGAAAAATCACACTTTTATCAGGTTTTGAACTGTCATTTTCGCCAGGCGACCTCGGGGCGAGAAAACGGCGATTTGCAGCAATTTTCCCTGCCCTGTTTCGCCTAGCTTTCGCTAAGCTTTCGCTCGGCGAAATCAGTGATCTCGCCAACCTTTAGCTGGGCGAAATCAGACAGACAGCACATGTCTGTTCTGGTTCGTTCTGGGTGCTGTAAATGCGTTCGGCGAGGTTTTTAATAACCGTTTTCAATGAAAAACCGTATTTTTCTAAGGTAAACACCATCCTTGACATATCCGAAGGATTCTTCAACAATTAAGGAATGAATGGATGAATGAATAAGGAAATTGTTAAGGCAATAGAGATGCAAGAATAAGGCTATATAAGCTATGAATGTATTGTTTTAAGTTTCATCCTTAAGAATGGTTCAAGACTCAAAGACAAGAACCTTTATAGGTTAAGTACTAGAGATTCATTACTTTAAAGAATGAGAATTATGAGAGAGATTTCATACTCTAAGTCTAGAACCTTTTTAGGTTAAGAGTTCAAGAATTAGTAACATTAAGCCGTGGCCTTCGATGTTCACGCCAGTGGGACACGAATGGTACACGTAGGGTAAAGACTAAGATTATTACCTTAAGTCGTGACTTTCATCGTTCACGCCAGTGGGACATGAAAAGTTCACGCATTAGTTTACAGATTATTTATTCGCGTCTTCCGTTGTTCACGCCAGTGGGACACGGGAGGTATACGCATCAGTTAAGATTAATTTTAAGTTGTGACTTTCGTTGTTCACGCCAGTGGGACACGAAAGGTTCATGTATAAGTTAAAATTAATAAGAAAGTATATTAATTCGCGTCTTCCGTCGTTCACGCCAGTGGGACACGGGGGGGTATACGCGTAAGTTAAGTTGTGTCTTCTGCTGTTCACGCCAGTGGGACACAGGAGGTTCACGCCAGTGGGACGTGTTATTCCGCAAGGATGACCGCACGACGACAAGAGGAGTCCGGTGTTAGCCTGATATGATAGGAATTTTCACCGGTTATCAGGGGAATGTGCTTCGGGGTTACTCCACCCGGGGGCATTCCGTAAAATGAACCCAGATAATATTGTTTGTTCAACGCTAACAGCTAACTTGAAGACATTTATCAGTTAATATTTTATTATGTTATCAGACAGAGAATAGTTATCAGATAAGTATCAGACATCAGGTATCAGTTATCAGGCGGTGATCCTAGGTTTCCCCTCGATCACCCATTTATCAGGATATAGTCTAGATCTCAGGACTTTTCAGTATCAGACTCAGATAGTGATCCTAGGTTTCCCCTTGATCACTAGTTTAGCAGGATGTAGTCCAGTTTATGACTACACAGTTTAGCAGGATCAGTCAGATAGCCCACTATTGGTAAGGTTAAGACTTGGCGATCATAGGTATCCCCAAGATTGCCGAGGTAGGCACGGCGACCCTAGGTTCCCCGAGGTTGCCAACAGTAGGTAGGGTAGGAGCTCACTGAGACATTATGTCTCATCCCTATCCTTCTGGTGCAGGTTTTCAGGTAGCCACGTGGTTTTCAGATGAAGATCTTCAGGAAGATGCTGGATGGAGTGCAGATGCTCGTCAAGGTCAAGCTCAGGAGGTTGACAGATTATCTATGTATATGAGAATGTAATTGTAAATGATAATTGGATATTTGTATAAACGAGCTATTTGTACTCATTCAGTAGTTTTATATTGTATTTATTATTGAAAATTTTAATGTATCCAGTATCAGATTAATACACATGCTAAATATTCTAGATAATTTAGTATGGGTGTTACAGCCTTAGTGCGAGTCCGTCCTTTTTCATTTCAAACCTTTTTACGCCAGTGCGCGTTTTCAAACGGATACCATCGCCCGAGCGCGAGTCCGTTCCTCTTTTTATCAAATCGTTTTTACCTTCATTAAGCTACCCTCATAACGGTAGTAGGTAAAAACTTTTTATCGGTCTTCATTAAGCTATCCAAACAACGATAGTAGACCACGTTTCCTTTTCAACCAAACTCTTTCACCCGGGCGCGATCAAATCTTTTTAATTAAAATCAACCAACAAAGAAACTTTTTCTACAAAGAACTACGTAAGCTTTGAATTCTCCATCGCACCGGGAGATACGTAGGAGCAAGATTCACATCTTGTCAAGCCCATTAATAAAAAACTTTCTTTTTCCCCTTCATCATATTTTTTCTTTTTCCCTTTTAATATATTCAAGCATGCAAGCAAAACTTCGAAAACATTCTAGCCTTAGCTAACTAGGAGGTTCCCGTTGAGTACAACGGATGTGAGGGGTGCTAATACTTTCCCCTCGCATAATCGACTCCCGAACCCAAAATCTTTAACATTAAGGTAATTTCGAACTTTTTCCCTTTTTTCCCCGAAAAATTAAAAGTTCAGTCGTGATTTAAAATTAGTGATTCAACGCTTGTCAATAGCTTGATATCCGAAATTCGACGCGACAAAAATGGCGACTTCACTGGGGAATACATAAAACACTTTGTTTTTATAGCAAGTCAAGCCTATCCTAGTTAGCTTCTAGGCTAAGTTTTTCTCGTGTTGCTTGCATGCTTTTGTTTTATTATCCTTATCTTCTTTTCTTACTTTGTATTTATATGTTTCATATTGCTTTATGTTCATATATCAATTGTGGGGTTGTCACATGAGCGATGTTACTCCACATTGTTCGGGTTAATGCCGAACGTGTGAGGCTCTCTACCCGAGCTTTGAGAAAAAATTAAGATAGGCTTGGGGTTTGTGTAGTATTGGCCCTCTTGACGTATGTCTCGTAGGAATCGATATGAGAAACCCGCCTAGAGTAGATTCTCTTGGAAGTATGGTTGTATTGCGAGTATTTGCAACAGCAATTATAAGTCCTTGTAGAATCCGTGACTCTAGGGACCTTTTAGAAAACTTCATCTCTAGAGCCTACATGTGAGAATGGGGGGAAGTTTTGAACATTTCTATACCAAACCCCTGCATACCATAAACATTTGCATTCATGAATTTTTTTTTGCATAAACAAAAAAAAGGGGGCATGTTTTTTCATATACATCGCATACATGCGTTAACATCATGCGCAACATGCATACATTTGTTTTCGAGTCCAAAACTCATTCCCCTTCTTATCGGGATTTCTTACAATCCGAATTGAGTCATCAGTGTTCACATTTCATTCGCAACACTACGCGTCATCCCGTCAAGGAAAGTGGCTCGTCGTCCCAAAACAACCCATACATACAACACCCGAGCAACTATAAAGAAGAAGATGGAACACCTAGAACAAGAGAACCCTCAAGAGATTGGCATCACAGTTTTCCTCTGCGGGGGCACACTCTACAAGATGAAATTATGACCTGGTCTTATTCAGATGTGTGGATAAACGTGAAGCATAATTTTCATTCACAAAGCCCGACCATGCTCGGTACACAATCATTCAAAAAGCCCAACCATGATTGGCACTCCCTCACAATTCACAAAAAGCCCAGTCGTCATTGACATTCCTCAATCTCCTACAAAAAGCCCAATTTTCATTGGCACTCCCAAAAGCACTTCACAAAGCCCAACCAGGCTTGGCACCCGATCATAACAAAAGCCCAATTTTCATCGGCACATACAAATACAATTTCCATCCAAAGCCCAATTTTCATTGGCATTCCCACTCACAATTCACAATCAAAGCCCGACCTTGATCGGCATCCAATCACATCATATGGATTGATCCAAAGCATTCAGCCACAAATGTATGGTAATGATAAGATTTGATTGATTTGCGAAAGCTAAGGTACATGTTTCCTGTTTTTCTAGGATTAAACTTGGAATGAGAATATGTACCTAGTACAAAAGTTATACCATACAGTTTGCGTTGTTAATATGTTTATTCTGTGAGTCATTTAGAACTAGCCAAAATGTGAGGAATCCTCAAAATCATTATACACATATGCAGGAGACCAACATTTTTTTGTTTAACTCGATCCTTTTATGTTAAATCTGAAAATTGTTTTAAATTGTATGAAAGCACTGATATGATCAAGGCATTTTTTGAATATGAGTAGAAACACTTGACCACAAATAGCCTACCCTATGAGAAGTGAGTATTTGTTAACCCCTTTGAGCCTAATGAATCAGAATCGTTAACTATGAACTGCCAACTTTCATAAGCTCAATTGCTTAATGAAATTGTCGGAGTTTGTAAAAAATTCAGTTCATAGTTAAATCATTATTGAATTCTGATATTTTACTTTCATTTTGAACCCTAGACCATCATGATTACTGTCCTTTGCCAAAAGAAAAAGGAACATTCAATTAGGGTATCATCTTGAACTAAGTTGGGGAGAAAAGGGAGGTTGTGTATATCAAGTAAATGGTGAATTTTATGATTGATCTTGACAACAAGAAAAAAAAAAGAAAAAGAAAAAGAAAAAAAAACAAACTAAGAAAAAGAAAAGAGAAAAAGAAAAATCAATAAATCAAAAAAGTTGTCAAGATCAAAGAAAAAATATTTGTAAATCACCAAGAGTTGTGTTTGAATAAGAAGGAAGTGTGTAATTAGAAAGAATGTTCCTCTTGCTTGGCCTTTTGAATTCAATTTTCCCACATATGGCATTTCTTTTGTAACCAAGCCAAATTACAACCCTCAAAGACCTTGTGATCAATGCTTTTGTGCTTTTGGAAACGATGATTAGATGGACACATAACTTGATCGGAATGTTAGCAAACTTGCCGGATGAGTGTTCAATACCCTCACAATTGATATTCAATTTGTTCATCTACTTAACAAAAATGTGTGTTAGGTGTGGTTCATTGATAAACATGTTATTAACTTATGATATAAATTTTGTGTTTTGTATTATTTCAAATTTTTAGTGCAATCTTGGATTATGGGAACACCAAAATTGCCTGTACAAATCTCATATGAATCATGCAATCTGAAATTTTGTTTAAACCTCTACATTTGCTGTTTTGCGTCTTACTCATTGTTTTAAGCTTGTATCCTTTTGTTGCCCTTGGCAGGCCACCACCCCATTCATAAATTTTCTTCCCAGCGAAGTCTTTTGCCTTTTATCAAAAATTCCCATTTTATTCTGTTTACTCATTTCTTCTATTTTTGATGGTAGTACTTAAAACAAAACTTTTTCAAAAAAAAAAATCATCATAAATCTTTTATATTTTTTATAAACATAAACAACAAACACATTCTCTCTGAATTCATGAATAAGTGTACGTCAATATCTGTCCTGAGAACGGATAAAACTTCGCAGGCCGAGCATGGTCAATTGCTAAAAAGATTTCCCTAGCAAGGTCATCAGTGAATCAAAAGGGAATATCCCCAAGGAATCGAAAATACGAAAGGACGATTCGGGCAAAGATTAGCCAACCAAAACATAAGCATCCCCGGCGGAATCACCAGTTCTTCTCCCCAGCGGATTAGCACGATTTCCCCTGTGGATTAACAATCTCCCCATGAGGTATTTATTCTTCATCAGTTATCGCGGCTTTACCCCGTCAATGTTTTGATGTATCCCCCATAACCTCATCCCTAATGAAGATTACCGAGTGTTTGTAATGCGACGTCGGTCCACTTTTCATCTTACCGGTCTAATCTTGTCTCATCAAGTTTATCGGTCATACAATCAATCAAATCAGTCCTTTCCTCAGTGTCATCCCCAGTGTGTCTGGTCCAGAGATGTCACCTCCTTTATGCCAAGTGGCAGTTCTTCAACGAACAGCTTGTGCATCTTTCATCATATCCTTATACCAAGGGGCAGTTCTTTAGCGAACAACTTGTGTATCCCCAGTGCAAGTCAATCCTTCACACAACATTCCCAGTGAAAGTCGTACATTCATACATTCATGCATATACACATTCATGCATACAACATACAACAATATCATTCATACATGGCTGCATTAACCACCATGAGTCACACCAATCAATCATAAACAATTTGTAACCTTCCTTTTCCCAAGTGTCATCCCCAGTGTGTCTGGTCCAGAGATGTCACCCTTTCTTTGCCAAGTGGCAGGTTCTACAAACGAACAGCTTGCGCATATCTTTTATCTCCATCGTTGTTGCCAAGTGGCAGGTTCTACAAACGAACAGCTTGCGCATTTTTATCTTGTTATGCCAAGTGGCAGTTCTTTAACGAACAACTTGTGCATATTCCCAGTGTTATGCCAAGTGGCAGGTTCTTTAACGAACAGCTTGTGCATCTTTTGTCATGTCATTATTGCCAAGTGACAGGTTCTTTAACGAACAGCTTGCGCATACTCCCCGTCGTTATCGCCAAGTAGCAAGTTCAACAAATGAACAACTTGAGCGTGTCTTTATTTTGTTTTTGTGCCAAGTGGCAAGTTCTTTAACGAACAACTTGTGCATCTTTTCTCCCAGTTGAAGTGGCAGTTCTGTAATGAACAGTTTGTCAGCAGCATCCCCAGTGTCGTCAGTGGCTAGTTCGGCAATATCCCGAACAGCTGACATTCATCTTTGGCCCTTGTAGTCAGTGGCTAGTTCGGCAATAACCCGAACAACTGACGTTTGTTTTTTGTTTCCTGTGGCTAGTTGCCCACTTTCCCCAGTGATAGTTCGGCAATATCTCGAACGGCTAACATTTGTCCCCAGTAAAGAGACTTTGTCTTTTCCCCAGTAAAGTGCTTGTTCCCCATTGAAGTACTCACTCCTCAGTGAAGTCATCGATCTTCATTAAGCTATCTATACAATGATAATAGACCTTGCCTTTCTCTTTTACATTTTTACCTTCGTTAAGCTACCATCACAACGGTAGTAGGTAAAATCCCCAGTGGCAGTCTTCATTAAGCTATCTACACAATGATAGTAGACCTTGTCTTTTCCTTTACATTTTGCCTTCATTAAGCTACCATCACAACGGTAGTAGGTAAAATGGAATCCACAGTGAGGCCATAGTGGGCGAAGTCTTTTCCTTTTGTGTTACCCTTTCTAAGCTGTCAACCATATGCTTACCTGTCGTATCCCCCAGTAAGGTCATCTGTCTTTATTAAGCTATCCGCACACCGATAGTAGGCAGTGTCTTTTTCTTTTACCTTATTTCAAGCTATCGTCTACACGATAGTAGCGAAACAGTGTAAAATCCCCGATGAAGCCACCAAAGCAACCTTGATCTTTTGTCTTTATTAAGCTATCATTCTGGTAGTAGACAACCTTTTCCTCAGTGGGACCATGTTATCCCTAGTAAGAGTCGGATCCCGTTTCTTTAACGAAACCGGGTATCTCTTTGTTTCATTTCACCCCCAGTCAAGTCATCTTTACCGTCTTTGCATTCATACTTGCATTACGAGCATTCATAGCATTTGCATACATACATCCATAGCATTTTCAATTCAAGGAAAAATATTTAGTCAAAAATGGTGTACTCTGTATTTAAGTTTCTTCGACCCGTCAAATTCAAAACTTCACTTTCAATCTCCGTGGCGAAGAAACTTAAATAGGGGCATCTATCATACCCCATTTTTTGACTCATATTTTTCTTTGTTTATTGTTCTTTTATTGTGCATTACTTCATTATTTTTTAATTTCTTACTTTTACCTTTTATTATCTTTATTTTTTTTCATCTTTATTTTTGGATTTTATTTATTAATATTTATTACCATTATCATTACTATTATTATTATTATTATTAATATTATCATTATCACTATTGTTATTATTAATACTATTGTTATTATCTTTTTCATTAATAATATTATTATTATTATCTTTTTTATCAATGTTTTTATTATTTATTATTATTATTATTATTATTATTTTTACCATTACTACTATTATTATCTCTTTCATCATTATTATTGTTACCATCTTTATTATTATTATTATCATTACCATCATTGTTATTTTCATTATTACTATTATTATTGGTTTTTATTTGTTTTATTTTAAAGAAAATATAAAAAAAGAAAAAAGGGGAGTTCGCAGAGCAAAGTTCCCATCGCTCTGCGAACTCTGCGATTTTTTTGCAGATTTTAATTTCTTTGATTTATCTTTCTTTTGTTTTCATTATAGTTATTATTATTATCATCTATCATTATTATTATCACTGTTATTGTCAATTTTGGTTGTGGGATTCAGCAAAGCAAGAAATTAAACATGTGACATTAAAGGTTAAGGTAAGAAGGTTTTTGTTCCAACCAAGCATGTGCCAAGCAAGTTGGCTTGCCCTTGGGCAGCTCTCATCCCTCCCAATTGACCTGCTACTGACCCTGAGCTTGCCAGCCAGCAGCTTGCTCGTTTTTCTTCCTTCTTTCTCCACCAAAACCAGTCAAACATAGAGGTTTTTGCTTGCCCAAGGACTGGTTTTGCTGCCCTGTTTCAGCAGCTTTCTTCCCTTCTCACACCAGCCCACATGTTCCTTTTATTTCCCCCAACCTCTGCACATCACAGTGCACGTTTTTCTTGCTTGACCCCTCAAGATTGCAAGGATTGATCCCAAAGAACAACTTAAGTTGCAACTGCCCTGTTTTCCACACTTTTTCATCATCATTTCTGTCAAGATCAGCTGCTTTGATGGCTGGATTTGGCCAAAGTCTTGACCAAGGTTGCAAGGCAATGTCACCTCTTCCCTTTTGCATTAAATGCAAAGCAATTAGCCTGGTTTTTAGCCCACAAAATAGCTTGGCTCTAGAGATTTTCCATCATTGCAATGGATCCTCATTTTTGCCTATTTAAGGAATGCATTCCATAAGGATTCCCAGACAATTGAACCATTCAATACACAATTGAACCATTCAATACACAGAATTTTAGAGCAAAAACATAGTTCTTCCAGCAAGAAAACACCAGTGTTACTATCATCCATTCATCAACATTTCAAACCTTGCAAAATTTACAACCATTCAAGTCCTTTCCTATCTCTTGCATCTCAAGCCATTGCTAGGAGTTTGTAAGTCATTCTAACCTTTTATATTTCATTTGCATGCTATTTGCATCTGTTTTAATTCCTGTTTGATTCAGCATTTTTCTGCATCACTAGTGTTTGTTAAAAAACTCATTTTTCATTAAACCCACTTTTGAAACTTCAAAGGAATCTCAAATTTGCAAAACACCAAATTGATTTGTTTTAAACCTTTTCTTGCTAATTTTCAAAGCTTTTTAATCCCCCTTAAGGTTCTGAAGATAGTTCAGAAGCAGCTTTTGAACAGAAGTTCAGAAGCAGCTTCTGAGTTCAGTTTTTTTCGCGGATTTCGCAGAGCAAAGTCATGGTCGCTCTGCGACCATGACAGAACTTGGGTTCGCAGAGCCAAGTTCAGGTTGCTCTGCGAAAATGGCAGAACTCAGAATCTGAGTTCAGGCTTCTAAAAAGCCAATTTTTGAGGTTCTCACCTAAAAAACTCAGAACCTAAGAGGATTAAAACTCATTTTGTTCAAAACATAACAAGAGTTTTGCATATTATTGGAAATTTCACAAGTTTGAGCATTAATTTTGGATAACTTGAGAAACAAGTTACACTCATAAAATTTCAAAATCAAACTTGAGCAATAAGCCATGTTCAATAAATCCATGGGGGGTGGAGAAGGTCGTGAATACATCGCGGCGGGGCCAGCCCAGAGTGGGGTGTGGTGAGCCGCCGGATGTTGCACTCGCCGCTTTGTAATGATTGGTTCTTGCCTTGCTATCTCCTTCATAAATCCTACACTTATTGACCAACGTAGAAAAGTTACGGATCTCTTGGTAGCCAATAAATTGCTTGATTTCTGGACGCAACCCATTCTCAAACTTTAAGCACTTAGAAACTTCCGCCCCCACTGCATTGTAATGAGGACAATACCTGGACAGCTCCTCAAATTTCGCCGCATAATCCGCTACAGACATACTTCCCTGTTTTAGTTCGAGGAATTCGATTTCCTTTTGGTTACGAACATCAGCAGGAAAATATTTTCCCAAAAACTCTTCTCTAAAGACTCCCCAGGTAACTGCTGTACCCGCAACATCAAGCCTCTGACGGGTGTTTTCCCACCAGAACTCAGCCTCTTCTGCCAGCATATGTGTCGCCAGTCTGACCTTCTGCTCATTAGTACACACCATTGCTCGGAAGATTCTCTCTACTCCTTGTAACCATGATTGTGCCCCATCAGGATCATACCTTCCCTTGAAGGTCGGTGGATTGTTTCTCATAAACCTATCCAGCCGAAGCTCCTCAGCTCCCCCTTGTTGGTTTTGTTGTCCCAGAATGGCAGTGTTAGCTTGTGCCATAGTCTGCGCCATTGCTGCCATAGCGTTAGCAATTGCCTGATCGTTCCTTCCAGCCATTCTTTAACTGCATCGTCAAAATCAGGCAAGGGATTAGTAATTAGACATCTACAGTGCTCTGCACACAAGTTGCCTATTAGGGCTAAAACATTGTTAAAATCCTAGGCCGAATGGACCGACCTGCTCTGATACCAACTTTGTAACACCCTAAGACCCCGACTTTAATTTAATAAATACCAAAAATATAAATAATGGAGATTAGGTGTTACGCATCCTCATTTATTATCGTTTCGTAGAACAAAGTCATAAACATTGCAGCGGAAAAATTCAGCATTCTTATTATAACAAAATCAAGTCTCAACATCCATAATTAATTCATAAACTTAAAAATACTTCAAACATCAAAATGTAAAATCTAATAGCCAACCCGACCCTAGTGTTACATATCAGAGCTCGTATCGACTACATACTTATTCGACTACTAATAGAAGAGAGGAAACAGAATATGCCTCCGCCGCCACCTGCTGAATCGTCCCGCAACTAGTCTTCCTCAACCTGAGTGTCTGTACCCCAAGAGTACAGCCACCAAAACCACACAACAACAAGAAAGGGGTGAGAAAATACAACCATACATAACTTTAGGAAATCATGTGTAATAATAGGAACATTAGTTATCGCATCCACCGTCATAGAACATCAACAATATTTCATTCTTCATTAGATTCTACATCTCATCGGCTCACGTTTATTACTCTTTCTTAAACACCAAGAACAAGCATCATCAATTAATATGCATATGGACACTTTCCTAAGACCTACATGAATGTGGTACCACACCTATCGTCGTCATAATTTGCCAGAGATATGTTACTGGACTTTCATCGTCATTGCATCTTCATAATTTCCTAGACACAACCTTATATGTATGCATGAGGACAGACTCAGCAAGTATTAAATATTAACACACCAACAACAACTTACAACCATAGATGCAAACTCTTCCTACTATGCACGACACCGGGACAAAACATATCGTCATCATTCATATCATCATCATAAGAAAACATCGTCTTCATGAATATACATCATCACTCACGTCATTAATGTTCTCACTCATCATCATTCCCATCATCAGTAAACATAGACACCGTCAAATATTCTATTATTGACACATCGTTAAATAACATATCAATTACACATCATCTAATAATTCATCTTAAGAAGTAACTATGGTTTCCAAGACACATCCATAAAGGGCATGAAATTCATCTCAAACACATTTAAAAAATAGTAGGAATGAATTCATTATAACATTCATATACATATAAGTATTACTTAGAAATTAGAATACGTTATTTTTAACTAACATAATGGTACTCTTTCACTGCTAATTGTTTATACACAAAATTAATCATACATATATATTCATACATATATAAGCATAGGTATGTAAGCATATATTTTTAACTAACATAAAGGTACTCTTTCACTGTTAACTGTTTATACACAAAATTAATCATACATATATATTCATACATATATAAGCATATCGATGGTCACTACTGCAATTTTTTAAATAATTCAAAGATAAAAATATATGGTTAGAGGTCAAAAGTAAGGTGATTTCAGCCAAGGATTAAGCCAGTCCATGTTAGCAATAGACTGAGACTAGCCAACATTCATAAACAGAAGAGTAGAAGATGCCTATGTATAATTGGTTTAGGATTAAATTTTGATTTGCATTGAATGTAAGGATCAAAACTGCCATAATTTTAACAAGTCATGTGATGTTACTAGTATTAAAAACTGCCAAACACTCTTGATTCAAATTCATGATGAAAACCTTAATTGACAGTACAATCACTATAGTAGATCAAACTAAGCACTATGGTTTATGAAATGGAAAAATGTACCAACATACAGTTAGAACTATTTGAATAAACATCATTCAAAAACAATCACATGCATTTCAAAACAAAATACGTATCTTGGCGCATACTGTATCACAATGGAGAGGAGTACCGACTACCTAGTAAATTCTAGCATGAAAATTCAATCAACGATCACGCAGCAATATGAGATTTATATATAAATAAATACGGCTCAATTAACCATATCGCCACAAAATTAACCATACCAGCAGAAATAAATAGATAGCAACACCAATGGCAACGTGATTCAAAAAGGGAAAATAATGGGAGGCTGAAATTTGGAATTAAGAAAAATTACTACGAAAGAAGACAACTTTTAACAGGAAATTATCAAAAGATCATGAAAATAAACAGAAATCCTTCACTACCCCTTATGCTCACACAACCCTTACGGTGAATAAAACTCCCCCTTACCTCGATTCCTCAAGTTTCCGATTTGGCTTGACTTCGTTGAAGCTAGGTTATTCTCCCTCTGACTGCCGCTTTTTCTCTCTATTTCCACGTTTTGCCAAAACTCACTTCTAATTTCCCAAACCCTTATTTATATTTTGGCCAGCCACTCTTCATATAGTTTTTCTCTTCTATTCACTATTCTTTTTGTTTTTCCCCTCCCCCACTTATTAAAAACCTATTTTCTACACCTCCTACTCTTTTCTATTTTTTTTTTAATTCTCTTTCTTTACTATTTTAAATTCTCGTATCACAAATTAATTCAACCATCTCAACATTTACATCACATTCAAATAGAACAACATTAATAATAATATTCACCACACACACCTATTAAACTTTATTGGATTACTTAAAATAAAAAGTTGGGGTGTTACACAAAACTGGTTCTAAAACTCTGTGTAGCTCACCTTAATCCTCAATTGGTGCTTGCTAAAACTGAGTTCCAAACCCTAGCTTCAATCTACCTATTCTCTTGATTTCTTCCTTATTCCTTCTTTTCTTTCTCTTGTTCTAGCTTTCCAAACCAAGCTTGCTTTGCAAGATTTCTCCCAAGAATTGGATGAACTTATGATAGGTGAGGGCAAGAGGGGTGAGGGCGTGTGATAGAGGAAGAGAGGGAGAGGAGTGTAACACCCATACTAACTTTAACTAGTATATTAGCATGTGCGTTAAACTGATACTGGATACATTTAAAAATTTCAATAATAATAATACATTACCAATGAATGAATACGAGTTTACTCGTTTGTAGAAATAATCCAAATACTATTACATTACTTATACAATATCCATCTCGCTCCTGAGCTGGTACACAACGAGCAACTGTACTCCATCCAGTATCTCTGTGAAGATCACCATCACGAACCTCTGACTTACCTGTAAACCTGCACTAGAAGGAATGGGATGAGACATAATGTCTCAGTGAGCTCCAGCCCAACCAACTGTTGGCAACCACAGGGAACCTAGGGTCGCCATGCCTACCTTGGCAATCTTGGGGATTTCCTATGATCGCCAAGTCTTTACTTTATCCACAAAGAGTATATCTCTGCCTATAACTATGAATCTATCTGTAGCTATATCTCTAACTATAACTACAACTGTAAACCACCTATGACTGTAACTGTAACCTATCTGTAACTATAATTTCCTGCCTGTAACTATAACTTAGTGGTCGAGGGGAAACCTATGACCACATTCTGTTAACTATCTATAACTATAACTGTAACTGTAACTTTGACTATAACGATGAAACATAAAACAAATAAAGATGTTTTAGGTGTTTTATGTTAGCTGTTAGCGTTGAACAAACATTATTATCTGAGTTCATTTTACGGAGTGCGGCCCGGGTGGAGTAACCCCGAGGTACATCTCCCTATAAACCGGTGAAATTCCTATCATATCAGGCTAACACCGGACTCCCTATGAAACGTGTGGACAACCCTCTCGGAGAAGTCCCATCCGGCGAATCCCGGAGTCTGCTGAACACGCCCTGTAACTGTAACTGTAAAACGTGCGAGCACGCCATTATCTTTGATCTTTAATTCTTTAACTTTAACATATGAACATATAATCTGTTACTGTAATCATATAACAATCCTATAACGTATAACCTATAACCTATGATTCTTGGCTTATCGTTTTCATAAGCCACCTATAACCGTTGGAGAACCAACACTATAACTTATCTGTAACTATGATTGCCAAAGCATTCCTATTGCCCTTGTATTCTAAATTGAATACATCTATAATCATGTTTACCTAAAATAGGTTCCAAACTTGACTATTATATCATTCTTGGATTCGTGTATGCTGAATCGAGTCCATAACATTGCCTGGTAAGGGTCAAACCCTAAACTAGTTCCTTAACATCTCTATGACAACTTATGGATTAAGATAACCCTCTCTTAACATGGTACCTATCCTCATCTATAACTCATCCATACATTCTCTCTAGGATAGGTCTTTCTATACTTGTTAGCGACACTTAGTCACTACATGTCGTTATTGAGTCCGTGGTAGCGTTAGATAGCCGGAATGGTGCAAGATTCGATGAAAAACAACATAGTTCTGCCTACTGTCCCATCGTGTCACGATTTGGAAATCGTGACACGATTTTCTACCCAGAAATCGTGTTTAGTTCTGCCTGTGAAATCGTGACACGATTGTAAAATCGTGACACGATTTTACCTGCAGTTGGACATCATAAGGCAAGTTTAAAACGTGATTTTCACCATTTCAGCTTATCCAAACATACCCAGACATCATAACAGCTTAATGGATCAATTTCTAAGACATAATGCTAGATTACATCATGAATAATCAAGGTATCACATGGTAAAGTAATTAGGGCACTAAAACCTTAAGTTTGGTCATAAAGCTATAAACTTTAAACTTGCACAAAATGGGTTATAAAACCCTAGGGAGCTCACCTTAGAATTGGTATGATGCTGGCTTAACCTTTCATTC